>SJYX01001951.1:13379-92627 GCA_006410675.1 Oreotragus oreotragus
ATTTTAGAAACCTTCAAAATAAGGTATTTTAAATGATAAGTTAGAAACAAATTTCAAGCTCTGTTTAGTTATTCCCTGATAAAAGGTAGACATGGTTCCAGTAAAGATTTACTTCTAAATATTCCTCATGACCCAAAATACATTAACATACTACATTATTTCAAAATTCACTTTTGCCTTCTTATTAAATCAGTCAAGTGTTTTAAAAAAACTTACAAGAGTACAACTTGGTAAAAGTTAAACAACTTCAAAATAGTTTAGTGTTGTTCTATAAATTTACTAAACTCTCAAGTTATCAAAAACCCTAAACAATATTTTACTCTACACTAAAATATTTTTTGTCTACTTTTGATACCTTAATGTTGCCATAGATTTGCTTATATAGAGTTGGCCTTTTAGCAAAAAGAAACTTTGAAGAATAATTTGTGAACATCAGGTAGGCAGTCTGCAATGGCTTGGGATTTTCACCACTTGGGGGAACAGAGCATATACTTCTGTTCATGGTTTGGTTCCCCTCTAGTGGACATCAAGTAATACTGTAAATTAAAATTCTCACATAATATTCTAATGGTCAAAGTAATAGAAACTAGTGTAGGTGCAGCAAAGAGAACTAAAGTTTGAATCTTACAGTTCATATTTAACTCGGTATCTAACCATCCATTATTCAAAATGTGGAAGAATGACCTTTAAAGAATCCGTAAATCCAGGAAGAAAATTATATACTTGTAAAGTTAATATTTTGATGATCTGAAAAATATTGAAGCATTTGGAAACTTTTTTACTTATTTTCATGGTGAAAGTGAAAGTGTTAGTTGCTCAATCCTGTCCAACTCTTTGTGACCCCAAGGACTGTAGCCCACCAGGCTTCTCTGCCCATGGAATTTTCCAGGCAAGAGTGCTGGAGTGGGTTGCCATTCCCTTCTCCAGGGGATCTTCCTGATCCAGGGATCGAACCTGGGTCTCCCGCATTGCAGGCAGATTGTTTACCATCTGAGCCACCAATAATCTATACTTTATTCCATTAGAATTTTGTAAATTTAGGAAAACCCCTTCTTCCACTTCTTATATCACTCTGCAGTGACTTATAAAGTGTACAACAGTATTTCTTAAAGGGAAAGCCCTTCTTTTCCATATATTGTACTCCTTAGCATATAATATTCCTTCCACACCATTCTAGAATACATAAGAAAGAGAAAATGAGATGGAAATAATCAATGAATTTTTAGTGTAATATTTGTGTTTAACAGAAATTTAATAAAACTTTGAAAAAAATTGAGAGAGAAAGAGAGGAGAAAGATGGAAAGGGGAGGAGAAAAGTGAGTGGAGTTGCTCTGCAGCCTCAGGGAAAAAGGATTGCCCTGGTATTGGCATTTCAGCACTGTGCTGTACAAATATCCATGGCAAAATACAGTAACTTAACAAAACTGCATTCCACATAACTGCAAACAATATCAGTAGCAATTATAGCAGCTTCTACAGATATTAAATATGGAATTTTTTCACAATGTCTAAAGCACTACAGAAATATAAGTACTGCTGTCTTTGATAGCAGATATAATACCTAAGACTTATAGAATCTTACTTACAAACTGGTAAACATAGTATTAACTGGTATATATAGATCACTTCATTTGAGCCTTGCAACAACCCAAAAGGTAGGTTTTATTTTATCCTGATTTTGCATAGGAGGAAAGCAAGACACAGAGAGGTTAATTCCCCAAAGCTACACAATTAGAAGACAGTAAAGTCAGACAGCAATCCTAGATCCTAAATCTGTGTTTAACCTTTGAATCTCTGGAATATTGCATTGGTAATGCTAACAACAGTAATGTCAATAAGAATCTGGTAAGCAAATATATCAAGTACACACATTAGAACTAAATTAGACCTCAATTTGGGGTAAATTCTACTTCAAAATTACAAGCAGAGCTACCATACATTATAGGTATTGATACTGTTCTTCAGATTTATTTTTACATTTGAGAAAACACACAGCAAAAATGCCCTCTTGCAGCATCAGGTTGTTGCTGAAGATTAATCTTTTAAATAAAAACAGAAAAATGACAAGCCGTTGTACCAACTTGTAACATGAAAAAATGTATTTAATCCAAGATATTCATAGAATTATTCTTTAAAAAACATTTTAAAGCAATGAACTACTTATAACCTTTCAAAGCCACTGGATTAACAGGAGATTTACCTTTATCTTTAAAAACTGCTTACATAAAGGTTTGGAAGTTCCCCACTTCCATGATAAAAGGTGCAGGTTTATACAAAAGTATTATTCTTCGGGGGCTATTTAGAAGTGGGTTAGTTTTATAAAATGTTAAATAAGTATTTCATGAAGCTATAAAAGTTCAAAATATCAAATCTGCCAAATAGTACCACTGATACATTTTAATACCAATCCTTTTAATATTTACCATCATTTCCCCACAAGAAAAATAATATCTTCTTATTTCATGATTAATTAAGCTCTCTAATAATGTTAGTTTCAGTGATATGCTATGATAAGAATTACAGAGCTGTAATTATATGAACCTCTTATCACCAGGAAAGATAAAAATTGATCTTTCATAAATTTCCCCTTTTGCAATTGATATTTTTCTGATTACTTTACAAGTGGGTTTTTTTATTTTTAATAGATCCCCCCAAACATAAATATCAATATGTTAGAGCCAAAACCAAAAGTAACAGAGTAGGTTACTCAAAGAGTAAATGACCTATGGGTAATAAAAGAAGTAAACAGAAGCTGCAAAAATTAGGTACCCAGAACTGCTTTAGGTGTTTAAGTTATTTTATGAAAGTGAAAGTTTGCTCAGTCATGTCCAACTCTTTTTGACACCAAAGACTGTATAGTCCATGGAATTCTCTAGGCCAGAATACTAGAGTAGGTAGCCTTTCCCTTCTCCAAGGGATCTTTCCAATCCAGGGATCGAACTCAGGTCTCCCACATTGCAGGCAGATTTTTTACCAGCTGAACCACAAGGGAAGCCCAAGAATATTGGAGTGGGTAGCCTATCCCTTCTCCAGTGGCTCTTCCCAACCTAGGAATTGAACTGGGGTCTCCTGCATTGCAGGTGGATTCATCACCAACTGAGTTACCAGGGAAGCCATTATTTTATTTGAGTGATACTCTATATATATATATATATATATATATATATATATATATAACATGCATTTAGTAACCATAAGAGAGTTGCAGAGGGTACACTAATATCAGACAGAATAGACTTTAAGACAAAAAGTATGTCCAGAGACAAAGAATATCATTTTAAGATAAAAGGGTCAACTCATTAAGATGATATAACAATTATAAACATCTACATTCAACAATTTATAACTGATATGACAGTTATAAACATCAACACATTTTTCCTGTAGTCATGTATGGACGTGAGAGTTGGACTATAAAGAAAGTTGTGCCAAAGAATTGATGCTTTTGAACTGTGGTATTGGAGAAGACTCTTGAGTCCCTTGGACTGTAAGAAGAGTCAACCAGTCCATCCCAAAGGAAATCAGTCCTGGGTGTTCATTGGAAGGATTGATGTTGAAGCTGAAACTCCAATACTTTGACCACCTGATGTGAAGAGCTGACTTATTGGAAAAGACTCTGATGCTGGAAAAGATTGAAGGCGAGAGGAGAAGGGGACAACAGCGGATGAGATGGTTGGATGGCATCACCCACTCAATGGGGATGAGTTTGAGTAAACTCTGGGAGTTGCTGATGGACAGGGAGGCCTGGCGTGCTGCAGTCCATGGGGTCGCAAAGAGTCAGACACGATTGACTGAACTGAACTGAACTGACACATTCAACAACTGACCCTTGAAATATATGAGACAAAAATAATAGAAGGGAGAAATACATAATTCAAGAATAATAATGGTGGCTTCAATACTCTACTCATAATAAGGGGTAGAGGAACTAGACAGAAATCAACATGAATACAGAAGTTCTGGAGAGTATTATCAGCCAACTTGACTGAACTGACATCTGTAGCACACTCCAGACAACCACAGCAGAATAATTCTTTAGTGCATATGGAACATCATCCAGGATACAACATAAGTTAGACCATAAAGCAAGTCTCAACAAATTTAAAAAGATTAACATCATGCAAAGTATGCTCTCTGACTATATGGGGATTACATTAGATATCAAAACAGATTCTTCTTTAAGAAAGCTACAAATATTTAGAAAATTTAAACTGTACCTCTAAATAACCCATGCATCAAAGAAGAAAAAATAAATAAGAAAATATTTGTGAAATGTTGCTAAATCAGTATTTAGAGAGAAATGTGTAATTGTAAATATGTGTATTAGAAAGGAAACAGAAAAACTAAATAGATCCGGTAAGTAAAGAAATGTAACTAGTAATTAAAATCTTCATACAAAATAAAAATCCCATGTCCAGATGGCTTCAGTGATAAGTTCTTCCAAACATATAAGGAATAATACCAACCCTTCACAAATTCTTCCAGAAAACAGAAAAGGAAGTAACATAGCTCATTCTAAAAAAGTGAGTATTATCTTTATGTCAGAAAAAAAGAAAAGCTGATCGAGAAAGAGAGAAAATACAAATTGCCAAAGTCAGAAATGAAAGACATCCCTAGTGATTTTATAGAAATTTAAATTATAAGGGAAGACTGTGAACAACTCTATGTCAACAAATTGGACAATGAAGATGAAATTGACAAATTAAAAAAATAAAAAGGTTGTTACTGAAACTGACTTAAGAAAAATAGAAAAACTTAATATACCCACAACAAATGAATCTGAAGTAGCAATCTGCAATCTTCCTATAAAAATGAAGCTCAAGCCTAGCTGGCTTTAGTGATCAATTCTACCAAACATTTAAAGAAGAAAGAACATTCATCTTTCTCAAACTCTTCCCAAAGACAGAGGAGAAGGAAATACTTTCCAACTCATTCTATGAAACAAAGATTATCCTGATACCAAAGCTAGACAAAGATATCACTGCAAACTAATATCCCTCATGAATATACACTCAAAAGCCCTCAACAAAATGTTAGCAAACCAAACCCAGGAAGATATCAGAAGGACAATGTACTATGACCAAGCAGGATTTAAACCCAGAATGCAAAGTTGGTTTAATATCCAAGTAGAAATTAATATCTTAATAGAAAAAGGAACAAAATACACATGATACTCTTAAAAGATGTAAGGTATCTGAAAAAAATTCACTCATGATAGAAACAAACAAACAAAAAAAAAAACACAAAGAAACTCTCCACAAGCTAGGAATAGAAGGGAATTTTCTTGATCTGATAACAGGAATTAATGAAAAACCTATAGCTAGCAGTATACTCAATAGCTAAAAGACTGAACGCCTTCCCCCTAAGTACAAGGCAAGGATATCTGCTCTCATCACTTCTTTTCAACATTGTATTGGAGATTCTAACCAGAGTAATCAGGTGCTATAGACTGTGTTGCCCCAAAATTCATATGTTAAAACCTAATCTCCAATGTGAAAGCAATTGGAGATGGGTTTTTCTGGGGAAGTGGTTTTGTGGGGGGATTACTGTCCTAATAAAAGAGATCCCAGAAAGTTGCCCTTCAACCCTGTGAAGACCCAGAGAGAAGAGGGCTATCTGTGAACCAGGAAATTCGTCCTCACCAGACAGTGCCTTAATCTTGGCTTCAACCTCTAGAAATATGAGAAATAAATTGCTGTGTATGCCACCCAGTTTGTGGTATTTTTATTATAGCAGCCCAAACAGATTAAAACATCAGGCAAGGAAAAGAAATAAAGTAGAGAGAGAGGAAAAAAAGGGGGGGGAGGGAGGGGGGAGGAAGAAAAGAAGGGTATTTATATAAAAAATGAAGAAATAAATTATTAACAGGCAACAGAACTAATATGTAGAAAATTCCAAAGAATTCACAACAAAACTACAAGAACTCAATGATAAGAAGAGAAATAAATTGCTTTAAAAATAGGCAAAAGACTTGAACAGTCATTTCAACAAAGAAAATATATTAACGACCAATAAACATATAAAAAGAGTCAACCAGTTGCTAGGAAAATGTGAATTAAAAATCACTTCATACACACAAGGATGGCTATAAAAAAGACAAAATAACAAGTGCTGGAGAGGATACAGAGAAACAAGAACCTTCAAACTAAGCCACCTCAAAAAACATCTTGGCACTTTCTTTAAAAATTAAACAAGAAACCAGAACCTTCAAACTAAGCCACTTCAAAAAACACCTTGGCACTTTCTTTAAAAATTAAACATAAATGTACCCTACGACTAGTATTTCCAGTTTCAAATATCTACCCCTGAGAAATGGAAACATACATTTACACAAAGACAACCATGAATCTTTATAGAAGCATTATGCATAACTGCCAAAGGTGGAAAATTTTTAGATGATCAGCTGGTGAATGGATAAGCAAAATGTGTTGTGTGTGTATATATTGACATTCCATTTTACAGTAAAAAGAAACAAAACTACTGAAACAGATGAAACTCAAAATACTTTGTGAAGTGAAAGGTGGCCACAAAAGATCACATACCACAGGATTTTATTTATATTAAATGGCCTGAAAAGGCATACCTACAGAAATTTAAAAAATCAATTACTGCTTGCCTAGGTCTGTGGAATGGGAATTGACTGCAGAGGGACAGAAAGGAATTTTTGGAGGTAAAGGGAATATCATAAAACTGGGATGTGGTTAATAGTTTCAAAACTCTAAATTTACTCAAAAAATCATTTAATCATATACTTAAAATAGATAGACTTCTATGGCATGCAAATTACACCAAAATCAAGCCATTTAAAAAAATTATCCTATTTCCATAATAAGTGAAGGGACTGGGATTTAAACCCAGGACTAACTTTCCATCAAATCTTTTATGTTTTCTATTTATGATGAATAAATTCCATTAAAAAATAGACATTTCAGATTTGGAGCTAGCTGAAAAGTGAAATATTTTAGCAAGATATCTTCTAACAAGAACTGGCTTGTAAGGTGTTTTTTTTTTTTTTTTCCCCCACATTTCCTTGCCAAAATACTTGCCTTTAAAATTGTGGCCAATTATTTTTTGCAGGTTATTATCCTTAATTTGCTAACAGTTTTACTAACAAAAAGGCATAGAAAAAATTTTGGAGTCCAAAACATAATACACTTTAAAAAGTGATTTGTTTTCCTTTATTCAATAAAGTAACAGATCATATCAGCAGCCTATACATCCTGATTTCTACTCTGCGTTCTTATTTCTCAGAGGCAGAACATCACAGGTTGGGAGTGAGTCACTTTATCACCCATGCACCTTAACACCTGCATATTAACAAAAGCACCCCAATACTAATTCCACTAAGATTTTTATCTAGTTCATTTCTCTGCACCTCTAATGATCCTGGCTTAATAATTAAATATGGCAATATATCAGAAAACACAGTTCTTTTACAAAAAACAAGAAAAATTATTCTAATTTTCACAAGACAGAGTAAAGCAAATTTCCAATCCAATGTTCATGACATTCATTCCAAATGGCCTTTCCCTCCTTGAAAGTCTCTAAAAGCCCTTTAATGAAAACTCTCTCCCAAGCTCATTGTGGTTAGAACACAATAAGAAAAATGGAGAAAGGCATCCAGATGAAAGTGAAAAGGTAGATCAGGCCTTATCAACCTCCTTGAGGATGTTAGTTTTTATCCTAAGGATAATGCAAAGCCTCCAACTGGTTTCAAGCAAATAAATAAAATCTAATTTACCTCTCAAAAAGATCTACTTATTTCCCAGATAGCTCAGTGGAAAAGAAACTGCCTGCAATTCATGAGACATCGAAGACAGGGGTTTGATCCCTGGGTCAGGAAGGTCATCTGGAGGAGAAAATGACAACCCACTTCGGTATTCTTGCCTGAAAAATCCCATGGACAGAGGAGCCTCATGGGCTAGAGTCTATGGAGTTGCAAAGAGTCAGATACAACTGAGCAAGTAAACAAATATTGTATGAAGACTAGTTTATTGCTTTTGTTGTTCGGTTGCTAAGTCTTGTACGATTCTTTTTGACCCCATGGACTGCAGAACACCAGTTGTCTTTCACCATCTCCAAAGTTTGCCCAGGTTTCATGTCCACTGAGTCAGTGATGCTATCTAACCATCTCATCTGCGCCCTCTTCTCCTTTGCCTTCTATTTTTCCCAACATCGGGTTCTTTTCCAATGAGTTGACTCTTCACAGCAGGTGGCCAAAGTATTGGAGCTTCAGCATCAGTCCTTCCAATGAATATTCAGGGTTGATTTTCTTTAGGATTGCCTCTTTTGATATCCTTACTGTCCAAGGGACTCTCAAGAGTCTTTTCCAACACCACAGTTCAAAAGCATCAATTCTTTGGTACTCAATCTTCTTTATGGTTCAACCCTCACATATGTACATGACTGCTGGAAAGATCATAGCTTTGACTATATGGCCTAGATTGGATTAGGCTAATTAAATAAAGAATATGCTTACTCCTTGGAAGAAAAGTTATGACCAACCTAGATAGTATATTCAAAAGCAGAGATATTACTTTGCTGACTAAGGTCCGTCTAGTCAAGGCTATGGTTTTTCCCGTGGTCATGTATGGATGTGAGAGTTGGACTGTGAAGAAGGCTGAGCGCCAAAGAATTGATGCTTTTGAACTGTGGTGTTGGAGAAGACTTGGCGAGTCCTTGGACTGCAAGGAGATCCAACCAGTCCATTCTGAAGGAGATCAGTCCTGGGTGTTCTTTGGAAGGAATGATGCTAAAGCTGAAATTCCAGTACTTTGGCCACCTCATGCAAAGAGCTGACTCATTGGAAAAGACTCTGATGCTGGGAGGGATTGGAGGCAGGAGGAGAAGGGGACGACAGAGGATGAGATGGCTGGATGGCATCACTGACTCGATGGACGTGAGTCTGAGTGAACTCTGGGAGTTGGTGACGGAGAGGGAGGCCTGGCATGCTGCGATTCATGGGGTCACANGCTGGGAGGGATTGGAGGCAGGAGGAGAAGGGGACGACAGAGGATGAGATGGCTGGATGGCATCACTGACTCGATGGACGTGAGTCTGAGTGAACTCTGGGAGTTGGTGACGGAGAGGGAGGCCTGGCATGCTGCGATTCATGGGGTCACAAAGAGTTGAACACGGCTGAGCGACTGCACTGAACTGAAACCCTCAAGGCTTCTCAGGTGGCTCAGTGGTAAAGAATCTGCCTGCCAATGCAGGAGACTCAGGTTCAATCCCTGGGTTGGGAAGATTCCCTGGAAAAGGAAATGGCAAACCACTCCAGTATTCTTGCCTGGAGAATCCCATGGACCTGTCTCTTATACACATCTAGATGTGTATAAGAGACAGCTGCAGAGGGACAGAAAGGAATTTTTGGAGGTAAAGGGAATATCATAAAACTGGGATGTGGTTAATAGTTTCAAAACTCTAAATTTACTCAAAAAATCATTTAATCATATACTTAAAATAGATAGACTTCTATGGCATGCAAATTACACCAAAATCAAGCCATTTAAAAAAATTATCCTATTTCCATAATAAGTGAAGGGACTGGGATTTAAACCCAGGACTAACTTTCCATCAAATCTTTTATGTTTTCTATTTATGATGAATAAATTCCATTAAAAAATAGACATTTCAGATTTGGAGCTAGCTGAAAAGTGAAATATTTTAGCAAGATATCTTCTAACAAGAACTGGCTTGTAAGGTGTTTTTTTTTTTTTTTATGGAAAAGGAAATGGCAAACCACTCCAGTATTCTTGCCTGGAGAATCCCATGGACAGAGGAGCCTGGCACGCTACAGTTCATGCGGTCGCAGAGTCAAATGTGACTGAGCAATTGAGCACTCATTCAACCCTCATTAAAATAGGCACTTGCCTGGAAGTGATGGATGAATAAAGAATTATTCCTTATAAACTCTGGGGTCCTCTAATCTCTCCTCCTTAGTATAAAGAGGAAGGTAATCTTTGGACTATTTCTCTCAGGTAGGTATGACCTGTGATGATTGTGATTAGTTCCCACACCAGGGATTAAAACTCTTGACCCTTGAAGTGAAAGCGAGGAGTCTTAACCACTGGACTTCCAGGGAAGAAGTCCAAACATGCCAGTTTTTGAATGGTATGTTTGCCATTCAAAAATAGAAACAATGTGTTTGTTAGCCTTCCATATGTCTTCTTTGGAGAAACGTCTATTTAGTTCTTTGGCCCATTTTTTTATTGGGTCGTTTATTTTTCTGGAATTGAGCTGTATAAGTTATCTTTTAATTTCATGGCTGCAGTCACCATCTGCAGTGATTTTGGAGCCCAAAAAAATAAAGTCTGACACTGTTTCCACTGTTTCTCCATCTATTTCCCATGAAGTGACAGGACCAGAAGCCATGATCTTCGTTTTCTGAATGTTGAGCTTTAAGCCAACTTTTTCACTCTCCTCCTTCACTTTCATCAAGAGACTTTTGAGTTCCTCTTCACTTTCTG
Source organism: Oreotragus oreotragus (assembly GCA_006410675.1). Taxonomy (NCBI): domain Eukaryota; kingdom Metazoa; phylum Chordata; class Mammalia; order Artiodactyla; family Bovidae; genus Oreotragus; species Oreotragus oreotragus. Next base: position 23,849 of record SJYX01001951.1, read on the forward strand.
CCATAAGGGTGGTATCATCTGCATATCTGAGGTGATTGATATTTCTCCCAGCAATCTTGATTCTGGCTTGTGCTTCTTCCAGTCCAGCGTTTCTCATGATGTACTCTGCATATAGTTAAATAAGCAGGGTGACAATATACAGCCTTGTCGTCCTCCTTTTCCGATTTGGAACCAGTCTGTTGTTCCATGTCCAGTTCTAACTGTTGCTTCCTGACCTGCATACAGGTTTCTCAAGAGGCAGGTTAGGTGGTCTGGTATTACCATTTCTTTCAGATTTTTCCACAGTTGATTGTGATCCACACAGTCAAAGGCGTTGACATAGTCAATAAAGCAGAAATAGATGTTTTTCTGGAAAACTCTTCCTTTTTCCATGATCCAGCAGATGTTTGCAATTTGATCTCTGGTTCCTCTGCCTGTTCTAAAACCAGCTTGAACATCAGGGAGTTCACGGTTCAAGTATTGCTGAAGCCTGGCTTGGAGAATTTTGAGCATTACTTTACTAGCGTGTGAGATGAGTGCAATTGTGTGGTGGTTTGAGCATTCTTTGGCATTGCTTTTCTTTGAGATTGGGATGAAAACTGACCTCTTCCAGTCCTGTGGCCACTGCTGAGTTTTCCAAATTTGCTGACATATTGAGTGCAGCACTTTCACAGCATCATCTTTCAGAATTTGGAATAGTTCAATGGGAATTCCATCACCTCCACTAGCTTTGTTCTTAGTGATGCTTTCTAAGGCCCACTTGACTTCACATTCCAGGATGTCTGGCTCTAGGTGAGTGATCATACCATCATGATTATCTTGGTCGTGAAGATCTTTTTTGTACAGTTCTTCTGTGTATTCTTGCCACGTTTTCTTAGGTATCTATCAGATTTCTAGAGGGAAGATGTGTCCTTTTTCCTACAAATAAAGTAACAGATATAGTGGAATTTCATCTGAGTGGAGGTCACAGCTCGGGGATCACCAACCACACTGGATCAGAGGAGTTGTTAGGATTGCCTTAAAGGTCATCTGACCCTCTAGGGATTTAGTTGTAGGAAAATGGCAAACTCTTGGTCTTCTGAATCCCACCGATGAGAAATCTATGTCATTTCTGGAGCCCAATATGCTTCAAATGCATGAAGTTTCCCACCTTCAGATAAAGGCCAGATAACAAAGAGGGGACCACCTAAATGTGTTTGGCCATTACTCGTAAAAGAGAATAAGGGTGGGGGGTGCTTCCCTGGTGGCCTGGTGGTAGGGAATCTGTCTGCCAGTGCGGGCGATACGGGTTCGATCCCTGGGCTGGGAAGGTCCCACACGGCCCAGAGCAAAGAAGCCCATGCAGCACATCTCCTGAGCCTGTGCTCTAGGGCCTGGGAATCACGACTGCTGAGCCAACGGGCAGCGACTACTGAAGCCCTCACACCCTGGAGCCTGCGCATCGCTCCTGGAGAAAAGCCTGCACAGCAACAAAGACCCAACACAGCCCCAAATAAACTCATAAATAAAATTATTAAAAATAAAAGAATAAGGGGAGGATGACACTCTCTGAGGATCGTCTCCTGTTGTCTGAGATTTCCTTCTCATTGTAGTGAAAAGAACCAAGGGGTCCTCTGGCCAGAGAATGAAGGACTCCCTAATCTGGCAGACACAAACCCCAATAAATTAATATATACCTGAGCTGAATGAATGAGTGACACATCCCATCATCCTCACGGTGATGCAATATTGGAAAGGAATGGATATATTGTGCAATGATGTTCAACCCACTTTATAATTCAGAAAATTAGCAAGGACACTGAGGTGTGGAGTAATCAATGACAGAGCTTTAACCTAATTTCTAAGTTACACTTATTCTAAAATCAGTTATTTTAATTTGGCTATAGTACAAATGTGCTAATGAAAAGTGTTTTTTTTTATTTAAATGTCTTTTATTTTTTAGTATAAACTGTTCTACTATTAGAAGGTCTATATTTCAATTAAATCTAAAATAATTTAACCTTTAAAAGCAATTCTCTGTATGATCCTTGATGAAACTTGAGACTACTTTCTATTGGATCAAGATGTTTGAGAGCTAACAGTTTTTGAAATTATATCATTAGAAGTCATTGAAATGAGAGTCTGAAGCAATCTGAGAGAATTCTGAAAAATCAGAAGCATTTTTTGGTATGTCTCTGATATTTCTTCTTGTTTCTTTCATTTTAATATTGAGTCATCAGGCTTGCTCACATCCTGAATTAATTTCCTTTCATCTCTCTTCTATGTGGAAGCTATCTGTATAATTGTTAGTATGCCATGACTCCGTCTTCATTTTTCAGATGACTAACCTGAGAGTGAATGACTTGGTTTGGGACCAAGCCATTAGCCTGGGTATACTTTGAGTTCTCAGCTGGAAAAGCACTAACGGATGTAAGATGTTGTAATTACAATTTACAGCCCTGATTCTGCAGTATGTTGCTTAGCTACTATCTCACCCACCTTGCACTCTGATCTCTACCTTCCCTTTGGGGCTATTTCGCTTTTTACAAAAGCTATCATCTGGACACACCTCACTGTGACTCTTGTCTTCTTTATCTATGAAAATGAGGCATTTGATCACAAATTTATTTCCTCAGAAGGTGAAAAGAATCCTTGGAGAAAAGTGTCAGATCAATTTCAAATCTATTTTCAAAACTCTGTGTCTACCACATCTTTAATTTGTGTGCAGTGCTACAGAACATTCCCCATAAAATGATGCATGTACAGGTTTGGGCTCATTCTGGTGAATATAGCTTTAGATTAAATGATTATAAATGCTTTTAGAATATACCCATAGCGCATGAACCATCTGTCTTCTACATAGCACTTTTCAGTAAGACTCATAACCAAAAATTCCTTCAAATTCAGCAATATGTATAAATAACATTTGATAATATTTTTAGCTCAAAAATTTTAATGTTTCCCTTCTAGTCTGATTGATTAGTATAAAAAATAAGAGAATTTTATCTAAGATATTTTGTGTTGAATTAGAAACAGACTAGCCTTGTCATTGTGAAGACTAAAAATCTAAATATGGAAATAAGACTTAAAGAAATTACATTAAAATGTATGCTGTTGTATTATTAATGACTGATAGAATGATTCAGATCCTCAGTGGTGTGAAGAAATCAAAATCAGGAATATCTCCCTGGCAGCTCAGATGGTATAGAATCTGCCTGCAATGCAGGAAACCCAGGTTCAATTCCTGGGTTAAGAGGGTCCCCTGGAAAAGGGAATGGCAACCCACTCCAGTATTCTTGCCTGGAGAATCCCATGGACAGAGGGGCCTGGTGGGCTGCATTTCATAGGGTTGCAAAGAGTCAGACATGATTGAGCCATAACACTTTCATTTTATATGCTGCTGCTGCTGCTGCTGCTAGGTCGCTTCAGTCATGTCTGACTCTGTGCAGCCCCATAGACGGCAGCCCACCAGGCTCCCCCATCCCTGCAGTTCTCCAGGCAAAAACACTGGAGTGGGTTACCATTTCCTTCTCCAATGCAGGAAAGTGAAAAGTGAAAGTGAAGGCGCTCAGTCATGTCTGAATCGTAGCGACCTCATGGACTGCAGCCCACCAGGCTCCTCCATCCATGGGATTTTTCAGGCAAGAGTACTGGAGTGGGGTGCCATTGTCTTCTCTGCACTTTCTATGAGGTGGGGCTAATCAGGTAAGACTTCAGAGAATAGGAAAATGTAAAGTTTGATATGAATGAAATGTATGCTGAGGAAGGCAGAAAGTGAAGGCAATGGTAGAAAGCAGAGTTTTACATAGTAGAACATTAAAGAAACAAATCAAGAATGATAGAGACTTCCCTGGTGGTCCAGTGGTTACTACTCTGTACTGCCAACGCAAGGTGTGTAGGTTTGATCCCTTACAGGAGAACAATTCCACACGCTGCATGGCCAAAAAAAGATTATTAAAGAGATGAGCTATGTGAACTGAAGGCTATGCACCAGGGTATAAGTGAAATGAGGTCAACTGGCGGAAAAGTTTAGCTACCAGGCAGATTATTAAAGAATTTGGATGTAACCAATTAAGTAAGTAAAGTTCCAAGTAAACTAATAGGAAAAATGTAGGCACTACAACATTGCAAAAAAGTGGACATTACTTTTGCACAGGCATTTTGAGTAGCATCTAGTACTGAGTAGTGGAAAATGTTTTCTATTCATTTCAGTGAGTTGCAAAGGTTTTCTATAATAAGATGAGCATAAAATACAGATTTTGGCATTCTTTAAGGCAGTAATAGCAATAAACACATAAATATTATCAAGTAATGTAGGAAATGAAAATGAATTCTATTTCATACATTCATTAAGTTTTCTATACTATATATGTATGTATTCGTTTTACAGTAATATTACTTGGGGGAAAGTTTTCTGAGGTTATGTGTATCTGGATGTACAATGAAAAATAAACAGAAATGCAGTATATTTGATTAATAGTCATAAAGATAGGTTATTGACCACTACTTGGTTCGATAGTGTGGCATAGATTGTTGCTACTCACCGTCTATCTGCCTGCTGCCCTGTATTTCTCAGCTTCTCATGTAATTAGGCTAGGATTATGTGACTAGTACTGGTCACTGGATTCTGAAAAGTAATGTATGATGTGGGTCACTTCCAGGCCCAGACAATTCAGAGTTTGTGTGCTCCCTCCAGTCTTCCTTTCTCTTTGCTATGGCAACCTTGGAAGTCACATGCTAAGATCAGGACATGAAAAGATGAAGAAAGCATGGGTCTCCAAGTCACTAGGTGGAAGAGAGTGCTCCAAGAGTTTGCAAACACTGGCCAAATCTGGCCTGCCACCTGTTTTTGTATACCTCGGAAACAAAGAATGATTTTTATATTTTTAAATGGCTAGGGGGGAAATGCAAAAGGAGGATAATATATTGTGATATGTGAAATTATAGGAAGTTCAACTTTAGTGTCCATAAACTTTCATCCAAACAGAGATGTTTTCATTTGTTTATATATTAAGTGTTACAACAAAAGGTTGTGTATCCATGACAGAGACCATCTGGCCCACAAATCCTAAAATGAATACCATCTGACCCTTTACAGAAACCTTTTGGGGTCACTGCTCCTGTATCCTAGGCAACCCCGAGATGGATCCCTAACATCAGGTTGTTAATGGCTGATCTCTGCCTTGCCCACCTTTCGACCCAATGATCGCTGATTAGATGAGAGGTGAAAATTGACCCAAACTCAACAAATAAAGTGATCTCTACCAGGATGTTGAAGTAAAATTTGGAAATCACGAGATCAGGAAAGATATATGTCAGGTGTTTCTAACGGTTGGAAGTAAGAACAAGGTAACTTGGGAGCTAGATTTGGTCATCATTCCAGATGTGCTCAGAACACATCAGATTCCCATGCGAGCCAGTGAATCCCAAGGAGGAGAGAGGTGAGAAGCACACCCCTGGTCCCTCACCACCTCACCTGTTCTGTTTCAGGCGGTGCATACTTCCTTTTTGCATATTCCATGAAATGCCCCTTTATCTTTATTTTGAAAGCTCTTTAATTAATTGATTTATTTATCTGCTAGGGTCAGTGTGAATGAATTTCTTTGGCTTGAGAATGGGAAAAAACATCTAAACACTGAGCTTAAGAACTTTCACTAAAATTTCCAGAAAGATTTCATCAATATTTAATAGTGAAAAGCTCTAGTGAAAAAAGGGGGAATCTGTCCTAGAGATGGTAACAACTTCCTAGAGATATCTTACAGTTCTCTTGCAGTTTCTAACACATTTCTGTAAGATTTAATACTTCATTTTTCCTTTTATGGTTTGACTAGAGATATTTCCTATATGTAATGAAGATGGTGTTTTATCCCCAAATGGGTTACTTACTCACTGTATGACTTTGTGGAGTCATTTGAGCATGTAAACTTCTAAGGGTCGGTTTCATTCTTCAATGGGAAGCAATGCTCCATAAGTTTAATAATAGAATTTCTTAACTTGAATCCCATGGATCAAATTCAGCAGTCCAAAAGCTTCCTGAATATTGTGAGAAAATATTATATATGTATATATTCTCATTTGATTTTGTAGGGGGCTCATAGCTTTCATCAGATACTCAAGGGGGTCCATGATATGAAAAAGGAATTGAGAAACATTAACATAAATATCCATCAATGTCAATGAAAAATATACAAAGTCATTAATATACATAGAACATAATACTGTGTAGTACATAGAACACTTCATGAATTTTATTCCCCTCTTTCTTCTCTCTTCATGTATTGAATCCTCTCACCTATTTGAACTTTCTTTTCCCAATTATTTCCCAATTCTCTTGAGGGCAGAGACTACATTATCATTCCTTATGTGGCTTCCATTGCAATCAGTACAGTAGGAAGGAAAATGCTATAGAATAAATATGTGTGTCTCCCCAGAATTCATATGCTGAAATGTGATCCCTGATATGATGCTGTTTGAAGATGGGGCCTCGGGAAGGGTGTAGACCCTCATGAATGGAATTCATGCCCTTATAAAAGAGGCCCCAGAGAGTTCCTTCATCCTTCTGATATATAAGGATATAGGGAAAGATAACTGTCTAGCAACCAGGCAGTGGGCCCTGACTGTTCCCCAAATTTGCCAGCATCTTGACCTTGAATTTCTTTTTTGTTCTATTTTAAAATAACTAGTACATTCACATGGGACAAAATTCAAAAGCTGCCCTGTTATATCAGTGAAATCTGCTAAGAGAGTAGAACTGAAATGTTCCCACCAAAATAAAAAAGATGTGAGGTGATGGATGTGTTAATTAGCTAGATCTTGGACTTCTTCGCCTCCAGAACTGTGAGGAATTCCTGTTGTTTATCAGCTACACAATTTATGGTATTTAACAGTCTGAGTGAACTAAATGGAAACAATTATTTAAAAGTTGGACTGCCCCCAAAGTGATCCTGGATGTGTGTTAGTCTATACAGGAATGTGTGAGGGTGTGTAGCTGTGAAGAATTATTTTCAATATCAAATGGTTCTCTTCCTTTCCATTTTCTTTCTCACAGCCTTTTGAACATGGAATGAAAGGCTCATTTAAGATTGAAATTAAAAATCCTTCACTGGTTCCTTTCGGTCTTCAGTTGTCCTCATAATATTTCAAACATACTTGTACTCTGGGAGTGCTAAGGATCTCTTTACCGCAATAATCCCATAACCCACTTTTCCTCAAAACTATAAAACTTCCCTGGAAATGTGAAAAGTTTCAGCAGATAGATCCCTTCTGATTAATATCTATGATCCTATTCCCCTTTAAATCTCCAGGCATCTTCCTGCTGGCTAACTTCCCTCGGAAACGCTATTGCTGCTCCGCTGCTGTGGAAACTCCCTCGCCCCTCCACGGTCACTGACCTGCTTCCTTCCTGGCTTACACTTTTCCAGCGACCACATCCCTATTTGGTTGCCAGGCAACCAGTCCTGGAAGGCAGGTTTACTGTATTATGTGCTTTTCCTCAGATGGATGATTTGTTTTACATATCTTTACTCTGCCATAATTTGAGTCTAATTCCTTCCAGAATTCTCAGCTGTGGCTCTCATCTTGGGTATGACAAACTATTGCAGTGCACAGACCTGAGATTTTACTTTTTATTTATGTCTGATTTCTTGGCTAGGAAGTCTTCTCTTGATCTCTCTCATGATTTCCCTCTCTTCTTATTAAATGTTGACATGAGTCTCAGTATCCACCAGTCAAGACTTCTCAAATGCACAATCTATTACTGCGGAATGTCTTGGCTATTTAACCACAGATTGCATAAGAAACTCTAAAGTAACTAATGACTTTGAACCATGTCCAGGGTTCAAACTAAATGTGGTCTTAATGGGAAAATGCAGAATATAGACCAAATAGAGGAGGAAAGAAAACAAAAAAAGACCTTAGGAAGACATGACAGAAATTTGCCAAAGTCATTGTCAAAACCATGGGGAAATGATCTGACCATTGTCGAGGCTGTGTGGTAGGTACATGAGGATTCATAATTGCTGACTTTTTGAAAAGTTCGAGGAATGTTCTTGTTATTATTCTATGATTTTAAAGCTGAAATGAATCTGTGGCATGGAATTTGGGAGTGTCTGACTGAGAAAAATTATTTTATTTTAAGAGGATGGAGCCTCACCTGCATTCAAGAACTTAATCCTTGTCATTAGGGACAAGGCAGTCGACCACAGTAGACTGGTCTAGCCCAGCCGAGATCCAGAAAACCTGGAATATTTTAGTTATAAAATTCAAGTTGAACACTACGTCACAGTTTCTGAATCAGGGCCTGACAAGCCTAAAAGGTGGGGTACACAGCTTGCATCCCTGCATCAACACTGCCTCGTTATTCATGATTGCAGGGAGCAAGCCTGCTGTGGTAAATGAAGGAAGATGCCGCTGTCTATAAAGCCATCCTGGCTGCTTGATTCTAAGGTCCTCTTTTGCACTGGGAGCCTTCTGGGGTATTCTCATGGGGCGCACTCTCAGGCTCTGAGTCCATTCTGAGAGTTCTATCCACACCACTGTTTCCCAAATTTCCAGTGACACCTCCAGATTTGTATCCAGCCGTGACTTTGAAGAAGAGGTGAATGTGTTTAAGGTTTCGCGGTGCATGGCACCATTACATTAGGGTGAGGCTTCTATGGTGAGCAAGGTTTAAGTGTTGAGTAAAATAGAAAGGATGGAAATACAAGCTATAGACTGGGAGAAAATCGTTAGAAACCACATACCCAACAAAGGACCAGTGTCTGTGAAATACAAAACATTTTAAAAACTCACAGAAAAAAGCCCAAACAATCCAATTAAAAAATGGACAAAGGTCACAAAGAGATATTTCATCAAAGAGGTTTTGTAGACAGCAAATACACTCATGAAGAGATGTTCAAACATCATTAGCTATTAGAGGAATGCAATAAAAAATACAATGAGATATTCATATACACCTATCAGAATAGCTAGAATTAAAAGTTGGCAATACCAAATGCTGACAAGGATGTGGAGAATCTAGACCACTCATATTTTGTAGGTGGAGACTTAAAATGGTCCAGTTACTCTTGAAAGCAGTTTAGAAAGTTGCACAAAAGTTAAACATACCATGTAAATTTTACTCCTGAGCATGAATCCCAGAGAAATGAAAACTAATCTTCATACAAAAACCCATATGTGTATTTCAGAGCAGTTTATAGTAGCAAAATACTAGAATCTGATCAGAAGTTATCTAACAGGAGAATATGCATATCCATGGAAAAGCTACTCAAAAATAAAGAGAATTGCATGAAAAATGCCAGTCCCAAAAGGCTATATACTGTTTGACCCTGTGTATATAACATTTGAGAAATAAAACTGGAGAAATGGAGGATAGATTAAGGATTGCCAGGGTTTGGTAACCCTGGATAAAGGGGGTGTCAAGAAGGGGCTGTAGAGAGGTGAACGTACTCATATATACACACACACAGATATGCGTACAAGCAAAACAGGAAGGGAATGAGATTGGTGGATTGTATCAATATCTTGTCATGACATTAAAGTAGTTTCATAAAATGGTGAAAACTGGGCAAAATGAATATGGCACCTCCCTGTATTATATTTTACAACCACATGTGACTCTATAACCATCCCAATAAATATTGCAATTTTAAAATCATACTTACTAATTATATAAATTTATATATTCCCCATAGTAAACTCATTACGATTCTGTATTTTGCAGAAACATATCCATTGTTTAAAGTGAGTTGCTCATCTTTTTATTTTGCTTTCCTTTTTAGAGGGCAAGTCCCACTTCACGGTGATTGCTCTTCAAATATTCCATTTACAAAATGGATTCAGGGCAATTGCTGTAGTGTTACTGAAATCTCTAAATTCTTGTCCCTGAAGTGCTAAAGAGCGTTGGAGGGGACTCTTGTGATTTTTCCCAGAGGCAGGTTCCCAGCCCTGGAGAAAGGGACGCAAATTGGAGAATGGTGATCAGGGGGAACAGACAGGAAGTGGGGAGTCCAGGGTCTCTGGAGCCCCTCCAAGTTGTCTTCGGGACTGTCAGTGGGTTCCTTTCATGACTGCCTTTTCCCTTATAGAGTGCCACATTCTCTGCTGTTCAGGGATTGGAACTATTGGGGAGGAAATGAAATATTTTTTCTCAGGGCAACCATCTTTCACCTGGATACTTGTGAGGGCTGTGCGCGCTAAGTCGATTCAGTCCTGTCCGATACTTTGTGACACTATGGACTGCCAGGCTCCTCTGTCCAAGGGATTCTCTAGGCAAGAACCCTGGAGTGGGTTGCCATTTCCTCCTCCAGGGGATCTTCCTGACCCAGGGATGCAATATGTCTCCTGCATTGGCAGGTGGGTTCTTTATGACTAGCGCCACCTGGGAATCTCTACCTGGATACACATTCACCACATTACCACTGTGATCATTTTGCAAAAATATGTGCAATGTTTCATAACTGCTTGTCTTTGTAAGTAAAACATGCCTTTTTCAAAAGAGATCAGAAGTGCAGATGCTAATGGCTAAGTTCAGGTATGTTTCTAGGGCACTTCGGGCCCTCCTTCCACCTGTCCAAACTAAGATGCAAATCTTCCCTCATGCCACTGTGTTTTTGAACTCACAGACATCTGTGGCTAATCACACAAGAATATGAACAAACTGAAGCACCAGAGAGACATCTACTGGTTGTTTTTTTTTTTTCCTTCTGGACTGGCTTTTCAGAGATTTTCAGTGTCATAAGGAATTATAACTAACCAGCACTCATCAGCATTGCTTGTAAGCACTGCACATACAGCTATGCAACTATATTGCCCAATAACCTGGGACAATTAGTTGGAAGCCTGGAGGGACTGAAGTGCTCACGGTCCAATCTTCCCATCACAGGCACTTCACTGGTTTTACAGGGCTTCTGACAGCCAGGATGGCAGAGAGCCAATCCTGTAAAATTCAGTGTAGGGGGAGTGGACGGTAGGCACACACAGCAGTTCACAAACATGAGCCGCATGAACTGGAAGAACTGGGTGAATCAATAGACGCCACTCTAGCCTTTTCCCAGGGCATTTTCTATTGCAAAGTGCATAGGCAATAAGGATGAAAACAGATGAAGGTTCGAAGGACTCACTTGGAACATTTTCTTAGAATCACATCGGAAGCAGACACTGGAAGGCTTATATTTTTAAGAGGAAAAAGCCAAGGGCAAATTGTCCAGTGCATCAAGCTCCACCCTGGAGAAGGCTGACCACTTGGTCAGAAAGGGAAGCTGGCTCTGATATCTCTGCCTCATGATACACTGGGCTTTCCAAGTGGTGCTGGCAATCTCTGGTAAAGAACCTGCCTGCCAAAGCAGGAGACAGAAACACAGGTTCAGTCCCTGGGTGGGGGAAGATCCCCTGGAGAAGGGCATAGCAACCCACTCCAGTATTCTCGCCTGGAGAATCCCACGGACAGAGGAGCCTGGCGGGCTACAGTCCACGGGGTCGCAAAGAGTCAGACACGACTGAGGCGACGGAGCACAGCATGATACACTAACATGTGGTAAACCTACTTTTACTTTTCCAGAATNATAGCAACCCACTCCAGTATTCTCGCCTGGAGAATCCCACGGACAGAGGAGCCTGGCGGGCTACAGTCCACGGGGTCGCAAAGAGTCAGACACGACTGAGGCGACGGAGCACAGCATGATACACTAACATGTGGTAAACCTACTTTTACTTTTCCAGAATTTTCAACTGTTGTTATGTACTTGTGCACTTTATGGACACCTCTGGAGGCCTGGTTATTTTACGTTCCCTGTAGAGAATATTTTATCCCAAATACAATTGTGGAGAACAATGAAGGCACAAGCTAAGCTGCAGAATATGTGATTGAATCTTGATTCAATTACAGGATGAATTTGAAACATGCAAGTCAATTCAGGGATCTTAAATCATGATAGACCCGGCTGTTTGACACAAAGAGTCATAATTTATCCCTGTAGCTGTCCCCCTCTCTTTCCTGCGCGGGAGGGGGTAGGAAAACAGAAATGTTGGCTGGAGCCAAAGGCAAAAACGTGACCTGTCTAGCAGATTTCAAGTAAAGTATACCTCCATTAGAACAGAACAATATTGATATCGATTTTCAAAAGATAAATAAAGAGGCGTATAAAACAAAAGGCACATTTCCTTTGGGTGATTAAAATCCATTTTAGAATCATCATATTCCATAAGCAGTTACCATGAAGTAGGATTCCTGTTGTTTTGTTGATGACGAAAGCAGCGCAAAACCCCATATTATCCCATTGTTTTCCACAAAAAAGACCCACAAAACACTGCTAAGAGATTGCCGGATATTATTTTATGTTTCCATGCACAAAGAAACATGCATATCTACACACAAGCATGAATATGAAAACAGCCCAGCACTCCTCTGTCACGTTTGCTGCATTTTTTTCCTAATTATGTTTAGGGTCTATTTCCCTTGCAAGACAGATATATCTACCTTATTTCTTTAACTGTGTTTCTCTATTTACCCAGATACTAGCTGTCTCTCAGTTCCTCCTGTGAGAGGACAGTGTTTTCTGATCCACAGCAGTTATCAGAGGGTTTGATTTTCCTGTTGAGTTTTTCCCCCATCCCTCCGAGCTTTGCTACAGGTATCCTTCTCTTATAATCTGTGGCTTTCTGAACATTTTCCTCAAACTCCTCCAAGCGAACAGTCCTCTCCTTCTCACAATGCCATGATTCCTTCTCCCACTTGACCTCCAGAGTCACCAACCAGTGGTACCTAGGGAACTATGTTCCCAGCATTGCTTAGATGGGTGTCAGTGAAATAGATATGACGCTTACACTGGTGCATATATTCCCGGAATAAAAGAACATATGAAGAAACCAGGACACTGAAGCGTAGAGAGAACACATCAGTTGCCCAGAGTAGCTCAGCTAGGAAGTGATAGAGCTGTCATTGGAACCACCCTCATAAGCACCACATTCCACTGATTCAAACGCCTTGGTTTAAAATATCTATTCACCTCCTTCGGGAAGAACCCAAAGAGAAAGATGTTTCTTCTTGACTCTCCTGCATACCTCAAATCTGAATTTTCCTTCCAAAAACCCTGAGGGCTTTGACCATATGTTCAATAAGACTCATTGAACAAGTCTCTCAAAATAGCTGGAAAAGGAGGAAACATTGGCAGGAAAAGATTTCATGTCTCCATGGCCAATGGGCAAGGAAAGTAGCAAAGTCCTCAAATGTTTTAATGTTATATATATATATATATATTTAAATGTGTTCTTTTAAAATTGTAGGTTTCTTTTCCTAAGGGGATACGTACATCAGGTTCAAGTAGCTCTGCTAAAAACATGCCAATTTTCAGATATGCTAATTGCCTAAACCTAATGATAAAAATATTTCACTTTTATTGTAGTTTTCATGTGTTTAATTATTAGCGAGGTCATCTGTCTCTGTATTCATCTGTCTCCTATATTCACTACTTGCATTTTTTTTTCTATAACACTCATATTCATGGCCTTTGCTCATCTCTCTTTTCATGTGTCTGTAAGTATCTTATTAATTTGTAAGTGCTCAGTATACGTAAAGAATATTTTAAAATTTTTCTGATGTTAAAAACATTTTTTGCAGCTTGTTATTGACTTTTTGTTTTTTTGTTTTTCAGTGTAGAAATGTGTGGACTTTCAGGCAATGCTCTTCACCAGTATTTATTTTGATTGCTTCTGAGTTTTGATACGGGATATACAGTATCTCTAGGGCATCCCACATTATGCCAGTGATAAAGAACCTGCCTACCAGTGCAGGAGATATAAGAGTCTCAGGCCCGATCCCTGGGTCAGGAAGATCCCCTGGAGGAGGGCACAGCAACCCACTCCAGTATTCTTCCCTGAAGAATCCCACAGACAGTGGAGTCTACCTGGCTACAGTCCATAGGATCGCACAGTCAGACACGACTGGAGCAACTTAGCATGCATGCATACAATATCTCTACATAAATATAAATTTACTTTTCTAGTTTTTAATGAATAAGGTGACATAACACAGTCAGCATTTTTTTTAACATCATAGTTATAAAAGTACCTAGAAATTACCCAGCAAATTTCACCTTACTTCTTTCCTTAAGTTCACACAGAACTGAATCCTGGAGATGAATATTAAGTACTGCCTGAGATCTAAAGACTATGAAAAGAGCTAACCAAAGATCAGATATACAGTATAGCAACTATATTTAATAATACTGAATTATACACTTGAAATTTCCTGAGAGTAGGTGTTAAGGGTTCTCCACACACACACACAGACACACACACACAAATTATAGCCATTAGAAATAGCTACATTAATTAACTTGACTGTGATAATCACTTCACATTGTATAGGTATATTAAATCAACACATTGTACACCTAAGTATTTACAACTTTTACTTGTCAATTATACCTCAATAAAGCTAGAAGAAAAAAATAATTTCCTATGTCTGAAGAGAAAATTAGCAAGAGCTTAAAAAAGGGGGAGAAGGAAGTGAAATGTAGGAACAAATAGAGAGTATAAAAGATGTTATCCCCTCTCACTTTCTCAGATGGTCTTGTTTGTGTGACCAATGTATTCCCAAGGCTTCTGGGGTCTGTACTGTGAGCCATTTTAATGGCCAGTTAGCACACAATTGATTGGATTAAGCATGCAGTCCTTCAAATTAGATTTTAAGTAATCTGACTGACCCTGTTAGACCTTGAGTGACATAGAATCCCTTGGACTGATGCCCAAGGTGAGAAAAGAGGTTGTGCACCAGCAACACAGCCCTTCCCAGTACCAAATGCACCCACAAACATGGCCGCCAAGGCTACGTTGAACAGACAGTGTCATAGAACCAGGGTTTTCTCAAAGCCCAATTTCACCCCTTGCCACCAGGTAACTTTAGACAAGTTATGGAAATCCTTTAAGTTAGTTTCCTCTTCAGAGGAAATGGACAAATTTATCTCTTTCTTTCAGTGCTGTTTTGGTTAAATTTAATCATAGCACATTGAGATTATAACCAAGGATGAATCACCTGAAATGGGTATTAGGAGTGCTGATTCAGAGAAGGCAATGGCATCCCACTCCAATACTCTTGCCTGGAAAATCCCAGGGATGGGGGAGCCTGGTGGACTGCATCTCTGGGGTTGCACAGAGTCAGACATCACTGAAGCGACTTAGCAGCAGCAGCAGCAGCAGCAGAGCTGATTCTCAGATGGAACCTCAGACCTGCAGAATCAGAATCCCTGGTCTCAGGAATCTGCTTTCCAGAAATCGTCCTAGGTCTAACCTGCAAGGCCCCCAGGATATATCGTTTGAATAAACAAGTTTGACACCTAAGACCTCTTACCTGATGAGGTAAGAAGCAAATTCTTGTAGTTCTTCTCTTTCTACCTTCTTTTCATGTTTTCATAATCTGAAGGCCTCATCATTCTCTTATCCACTCAAGAACTTAGTTCCTATGATGTCACAGGTACTAGACTAGCCTGGCAGGCTCTAAGTCCATGAGGTCACAAGAGTCAGACACAACTTGGCGACTAAACCACCACCACCACACTACTGAATAAAATACAAGCTTTGCTCTTTAAAAAAGGCTTGTAGATTAATTACAGAGATAGCGATAATAAAAGGCAATATTTATTGAGAGATTATTCTGCACTAGAGGTTCAATTCTCGCTTAATTTTCACAGCTGTTCTAAAGACTACATGCTATCTTTATCCCCATTTTACAACTGAATAGACAGGAAACATGTCACATCTCTAAAGGGCTTCTTTCTTTCTTTCTCGGTTTCTGCAGTTAAAATCTGAAGGAAATTAGTGAGAAAGCTACTTGTGATTTAAACAAAATAATTTAACTGAGCATAAGCTATGCTCAATAATATGCAAAAAAGAAAAAAAAATGTTTTACAACACCAGCTTCTTAGCTGGATAGGCCCACTGGGAGAGAGAACACGGAGCAAGAGGTAAGAGGTCTTAGGTGTCAAACTTGTTTATTCAAACGATATATCCTGGAGGTCTTGCAGGTTAGACCTAGGATGATTTCTGGAAAGCAGATTCCTGAGACCAGTGTCCAGGGATTCTGATTCTGCAGGTCCGAGGTTCCATCCGAGAATCAGCACTCCTAATATGTGTTTCAGGTGATTCATCCATGGGCCACAAAATAAGAAATGCAGGGACAATGACAATTTCAGAGTGGGGTATGACACAAGAGAGCTGTATCCTAGAAGATCAACCAAAAAATGTGTTGCAAAAGGGAAGGAATCTACAAGTAGAAGAGGCCAATTAAATACAGTAAGAAGAATTTAGACTGAAAGTAAAGGACCAGCTGGAAAAGGCAGGCAGCAGAAGCTTGTCTTAACATTTCATTGTAGTCAGTCTAACATGATCTCAATCATTTTATCTGTCACCATTCTGCTACTACTATATTGCCAAGTCTATGATAAACCCTTTAGTGTTATGGGCAGACTAGCTTCAGAGTATCTCTCTTAAAATTTTAGGTATAATGGGATTGCTGGGTCATATGGTGGTTTTATTCCTAGTTTTTTAAGGAATCTCCATGCCGTCTTCCACATGGGCTGTATCAATTCACATTGCCACCAACAGTGCAAGAGGGTTCCCTTTCCTCCACACCCTTTCCAGCATTTATTGTTTGTAGACTTTTTGATGATGGCCATTCTGACCAGCGTGTGGTGATATCTCATTGTCGTTTTGACAATTCATTACACTTCTCTATAATGAGTGATGTCCAGCATCTTTTCACGTGTTTATATCTAGAGGGGTGGGATGAGAAGGGAGATGGGAGGGAGGTTACGCACACCTGTGGCTGATTCATGCTGATGTTTGGCAGAAACCAGCACAATAAATTAAAAAGCAATCATCCTTCAATTAAAAATAAATAAATTTTAACAATTTATGTGTAAAAATATCTTTGACATAATGTTGAACCAAGTCATCACTTTTATTCAGCATATTTCTTTAGAGGGGAAAAATAAAACATAATTTGTACGCTGAACTTTTTGGTCTTTTGTTTCTTTTCTGTACTTAAAGTGACTACTCTGAACTAATTTTAGACTTATAGGAAACTTGTAAAACTGTACAGAGAGTTTCCAAATATACCTTATCCAGCTTGAAACA
Source organism: Oreotragus oreotragus (assembly GCA_006410675.1). Classification (NCBI taxonomy): domain Eukaryota; kingdom Metazoa; phylum Chordata; class Mammalia; order Artiodactyla; family Bovidae; genus Oreotragus; species Oreotragus oreotragus. The sequence continues at coordinate 40,937 of SJYX01001951.1, forward strand.
GGAAAAAAAAAAAAAAGAGGACATTAGCAGAGAAACTGGAGAAGTTCAAATAAAGTTTTTAGTTAAGAATACCAAGTGAAGTGAAGTTGCTCAGTCGTGTCCAACTCTTTGCGACCCCACGGACTATGGCCCACCAGGCTTCTCCATCCATGGAATTTTCCAGGCATGGGTACTGGAGTGGGTTGCCATTTTCTTCATCCAAAGGATCTTCCCGACCCAGGGACTGAACCTGGGTCTCCCGCATTGCAGGCAGATGCTTTACCATCTGAGCCACCAGGGAATCCTCAGAATAAGAATACCAAACTAATGTTAAATCCTGGTTTGACACTCCTATACTTTGTCTATTAATTAATGAAAACAGAGGCTACTGCAAAGCTTTAGAGATAACTTTTGAAGCTTGCTTCTTCCTTAACAGAAATAAGTAATTATTTCTATGCATTAGTTTTATATATTAAGTGTATATATTTTTTCTTTATCCCATATGTTGATGAAAAATTATGAGAATTTTGACTCCTTAACTTTCTTAGATGTAAGATTATGAAAATAATCTCTGTGATTACTGCCATTTTTAAATTGGGAAAATGGAGACACAGAGAAGTTAAGTAACCTGCCTAAGATTATATACTGTAATCAGAACAGAGATTCATTCAAATCTAGGCTTGATTGTGGCTCCAGAGTTCACAATCTATACTACAGCAGTATCATATTATACTATCTCTCACATCCATAAAATCCTAAAATGCAGTAATGGAAATTCTTGGGGGGAAAAAGTGTTAGTCACTCAGTTGTGTCCAACTCTTTTCGACCCCATGGACTGTAGCCCACTAGGCTCCTCTGTTCATGGAATTCTCCAGGCAAGAATACTAGAGTGGGTTGCCATTCCTTTCTCAAGGGGATTTTCCCGACTGGAGATTGAACCCAGGGAAGTCCAGTGGAAATTCTTGCNGACTGTAGCCCACTAGGCTCCTCTGTTCATGGAATTCTCCAGGCAAGAATACTAGAGTGGGTTGCCATTCCTTTCTCAAGGGGATTTTCCCGACTGGAGATTGAACCCAGGGAAGTCCAGTGGAAATTCTTGCATTCTCCTAAATCCACAGTCTAATATCACAGGGAGAGAAAAGGATATCTTAGTCTTTCACTTGTATAATTCTCGTCTCACACTCTTCAATAGACTGAAACAGTAATAATCATTCTGTAAGTGAAGGAAAATTATAATATTTATCCTGAGATGTATAGAAGAATGATAGTGATGTCAGGTCAGAAAATTTCTCATGAAAGTTGTTTGTATGTCACTAGAAAGTCATAATTAATTACACTTATATTTTTAAACATAATTTATTAGAGATAGTCCCAAATAAGCTCTCTGGTGTTGGCAAACATCAGTAGCTAAAGGGGTCAATGTGTTAACATTAGAAGTTGGGAGTCAGTCAAGATTCGCAGCTGCAGGCAGTAGAACTAGCTGATGACTTAAGCAGAAATAGGATTTACTGGAAGCATTTTAAGGTTCACAGAATTGATGAGAGGCTGCTCAATAAGGCTGGCAAAATAGAAGCGGGGCAAGGAGCAGAAAGGACTTCCCAGGTGGCACGAGTAGTAAAGAGCCCGCCTGCCAATGCAGGTAGACTTAAGAGACGCTGGTTCGATCACTGGGTCGGGAAGATCTCCTGCAGGAGGGCATAGCAACTCGCTTCAGTTTTCTTGCCTGGAGAATTCCATGGATAGAGGGGCCTGATGGGCTGCAGTCCATAGGGTAGCAAAGAGCCAGACAGGAACTGAAGCAACTTAGCACACACACACCCACGTTGCAGAAAGGACAGCAACTGTTAGTAGGACCAGCCTGCACAGGCTGTCTTGTCTGACTGCTGTCTCCAGGCACCACCATCACTGTCAGTGGTACTTACCTCTTCTTCCTTTTATCATTTTCCATGATTCAAAGTCCTGGGTGAGAGTATCTAATTGACCAAGTCTTCATCATTTGTCAGTTTCTGTTTGAGTGATGAAGCCTAGACTTAGGCAAAGGGGGTCTCTGGGATTAAGAAAGGAGTTTAGTTTCCTGGAAATCCAAATGATGGCAGTGTCAATTATATGTGTAATATTCAAATTTTATGCAAATCTTAATTCACAAATAGAATTTTACATTGATTTCTTAGAGATTAAAAGAATACAAGGTCAAAACATTAGTCTTTTATGAAAAATCCTTTCATGGAAATAGAATTATAGAATATAAAAGGTATTCTAGAACCTTCTGATTCAATCACACACATCAAACAAGAAATTCACTTATAACTGAGTGAAATGAAATGAATGAATGAAATGGAAACTCATTTATAACTGCTGCAATTAGCCACAGATCACAATTAAGAGTGGGAGTTCTAGGTGTGAGCAGACCTGGGGCCGGATCCTTCCAACACAATCCTAGCTGTATGACTTCTAACAGGTTACTTAACCATACTGTACCCTTTTCCTCTAGTCTGTAAAATGGAAGAACTGGTACTATCAATTCACTTATCTGTGGAGAGGATCAACTGATGCAATGCATGAAAATCAATAACCATCCAACGGCAGCTTCCTTGGAGGTTATGATGCCAGTGTTCTCACTGTGATCGTATCATTACCACCATCAGCATCCAACTACTGTTTCAGTTCAGTTCAGTTCATTCACTCAGTTGTGTCTGACTCTTTGAGACCCCATGGACTGCAGCACACCAGGCTCCCCTGTCCATCACCAACTCCCGGAGCTGACTCAAACTCATGTCCATTGAGTCAGTGATGCCATCCAACCATCTCAGTCTCTGTCGTCCCCTTGTCCTTCTGCCTTCAATCTTTCCAGCATTAAGGTCTTTTTTAACGAGTCAGTTCTTTGCATCACGTGGCCAATAATTGGAGTTTTATCATCAGTCCTTCCAGTGACTATTCAGGACTGATTTCCTTTAGGATGGAATGGTTGGATCTCCTTGCTGTCCAAGAGACTCTCAAGAGTCTTCTCCAGCATCACAGTTCAAAAGCATCAACTCAACTACTGTTTGAGTATGTTTAATGAAGACCCATATCTTACAATGCAATGCATTTCATTTTGTTGCCACATAGCTCTCATTATTAGCAAGCTGTGATGTTGAAAAACAAAAAACTTCAGATTTGCAATACCAGGAGCTCTAGCGTCTGCATCTTTCTATATTTTTAACTATGCTCATGCATCAAAGTCCTCAACCAACGTTGTGTCTTCTACCCACTCAACACTACACAGCATCATCTATTCAATGGATGATGCTGACCAACTGGCATATAGTTCTATGCTAAGCTATCAAAAGTGACTATTTTAAAAGACGTTTTATTTCATAGTGGCAGAATATACACTGGCATTTTGTTTACGAAACTAATGAAGAGCAAAATTTTAGAGAATTAACATCATGAATGTTATGCTAAAATATTCTAAGTTATTTCCCTAAAATATTTATTTTTCAGTAAATCATATGCTCTCCAAAGTAATTTTATAAGAAATTACATTCTTGTTATTAACACTTGTATACTTAACAGCACTATTAACTCATTTCTTCTGAATAGTATAATTTTAAAATTTTGATTAACGCAAAATATGTGTGCAGAGTTTTAAATTAGGTGTGAAAATTTTAATGTTTTTTAATAAGAGAGTGATTGTAAGCTATTTGGGCAATCTGAAGTATGTTTCTTAGCTAAGCAAAAAATGAGTTCTTTAATGCAATAGTAAATGATTTAAATTTTTGATGGCTTTATTATGTCCTAATTTATAAAATTTGAAACTAAAATTAAATACTTTCAGTGGTATTATTAAAAAAATAATAAATAAAATGCAACAAGCCTTTTTGTTAAACAAGATTTTTAGAGCTTTTCTTCACAATAAATTATCCACTAGATGGCACTAAACAACTGCCAATTTTTTTTCTAACAAGGCCATAGCAAGTCAAGAAAATAAGCCAAGAATCCTGATGACTGAAGAACACTTGTATCAGACAGACAGACCAAATCTCAAAGAATCTAAAGTTATGCTGAAGAATAATTGGGAGCTATTTACACAAGAAACCTTACTTGTCAAGGTCATTTGACATACACAGGGCCAGCAGCTAAATATTAACAGTTCAGTTCAGTTCAGTCACTCAGTTGTGTCCAAATCTTTGTGACCCCATGAATCGCAGCACTCCAGGCCCCCTGTCCATCACCAACTCCCAGAGTTCACTCAGACTCATGTCCATCAAGTCAGTGATGCCATCCAGCCATCCCATCCTCTGTCGTCCCCTTCTCCTCCTGCCCCCAATCCCTCCCAGCATCAGAGTCTTTTCCATTGAGTCAACTCTTCACAAGAGGTGGCCTAAGTACTGGAGTTTAAGCTTCAGCATCATTCCCTCCAAAGAAATCCCAGGGCTGATCTCCTTCAGAATGGACTGGTTGGATCTCCTTGCAGTCCAAGGGACTCTCAAAAGTCTTCTCCAACACCACAGTTCAAAAGCATCAATTCTTTGGTGCTCAGCTTTCTTCACAGTCCAACTCTCACATCCATACATGACCACTGGAAAAAACATAGCCTTGACTAGACAGACCTCTGTTGGCAAAGCAATGTCTCTACTTTTGAATATGCTATCTAGGTTGGTCATAACTTTTCTTCCAAGGAGTAAGCGTCTTTTAATTTCATGACTTGTAGTCACCATCTGCAGTGATTTTGAAGCCCAGAAAAATGAAGTCTGACACTGTTTCCCCATCTATTTTCCATAAATATCAACAATTCAACACAAACTGGTAAAGTCTAAATTTATTATTAAATTGCATTAATTTGAACTCCATTAAATAGCTAACCAAGACTTGGATTTTCTCTGTTTATGAGGAAATAGTGTTCACAAAACAATAATGAAAAGGAATTCCAGGGGAATAATTTATACATAATTTGAGCTGATAATTATAATTACTCTCAATCAAGGGTTTGGTGGCTTAATGTGCGTATAAAAATGTTTTCACTTTTTTAGGACATCCTGTCATTTAGACCGATCTTTGTCCAAGGACTGAAATTACAACTAAGTTCATAAAACTATAAATATTGTAGCATTTCTAGAAAGCCAGAACTTCAGATGAAAGCTCTGAAGTTCAGAAAATGACCGGATATTTGTAAATTTGGAGGTATGTCATTCGATTGAAATAACCCACTCTTCCTTGGAGGCTGATCTGTATTAACCCATAAAATGCACAGTCAAATACTAGATGGTTTTGAGGACCTCTTACTGCTTTGTTGCCATTTTGTTGAATCTGCTATGAAATGGAAATACTCCTGACATATTAACAAATAAGAACCATCACAGCCGCCAGTGATTTCTGGCCTCCAAACATGAAGAGAGCTCCCAACACTGTGATTCAGAGGATACCGCCATCCCCCACGGTGACTGCTGAGGAGCTGGCGGAATGCAAGAAGCAAGGTGAAGAGGAAATGGGATTGGCCCCAGACAGCTGAAGTGCATAAGAAAGGAATGAATCCAGTGAGCCAGGAGGCCTGCATCTTCCCACACATAGAATGCTAAATTCCTTAACTTGCTACCTGATCTTTGAAGTTCAGACTGCCTGCTCCCTTTGCTGCAAACTTGAATATAGCCTGACTTCCCCTCCTGCCTCCTTGGAGCAGTTTTCTCAAAGCTACTGAGATGTTGTCTCCTGGGCTCTGAGTCCTAAACATTCCCACCAAATAAAATAACTCTCTACTTTCAGCTTGTGACTATATTTTTTAGTTGACACTGCTTTTATACATTTCTAGGTGGTTTGTATTTTTATAGTATCAACAACCTTAGATCTTGAATCTTTCACCATGTAATATAGTTATTACTTATAAGCCATCCTGAAGATAGAACATTTGGGTGAATAAACTCAGACATAAAATCACAAAATGCTACCAAGAAAACCAAAGTTGAATTTTGACTAGGATTCTGAGTGTCTCAGGCTTGAGAAGGAAGCTAATTATGGAATAATAAAATGGGGTCATTTGGTTGTGTTATGCCCAAGTCGCGAAATCTCCCAATGACCACCAGGGAGCCGATATCCGATGCAAAAGCAAGAGAGTTTTTATTACCAAGCTTGAGCTGGGGCTCCCACCGTTACCGACACAGCGGCTAAGGAGAGGAGCCCCGTGTTTTGGGTTACATTGCTTATATAGGGAATTGAGAGGAAAAGTTAAATTTTTGCTAAACCTTTGAGAGCAGGTTCTTATCTCATGGAATGTGGCCTGACCAGCCGTTTCGACCTGATAACAAATGAGCCTATCCCTGTAAAGGTTAAGACCTGCCCACCAATCAGACTGTCCCCACCCTAGCTGTACCTGTTTGTGGTTTTTGTGCTTAAAAACTGCTCTGTAATGACTGTTCGGGGTTCATTCCTCCCTAGAGGTGACTGAACCCTGGCGCGCCGGCCCAATAAATCCTCCTGCTGTTTGCATCGAATCCGAGTCTTGGTGATCTTTGGAGCAACGGGTCCTAGGAAAAGACCGCAAGGTCTAACACACCCAATTGGTTGAAGTTTAAAAAGATAAAAATTGTGTGCAGTTATTTTATAAAAGTTTGTATATTAGGATTATGGGCGAGAATCTAATATTCAATTACAACATTTTCTTTACAGGAAATTCGGTTTTGCATAATTTTGACTTATGGGGAAAATGCCAGTTCCAAATAAAAGTATTCTCTGTTCCTCTCCTTAATTAATGTCACACTTTAATTTTCTTAACATCTATTTATTGAGTGCCAGGTATGTGGCACTGTTCTAGCTAAGGCATGCTTCCTACTTTGAAAACAAGAGACCACTATACTTTTTTTGGTTAAACAGTCAAAAGCAAGTGAGAAGATAATCATAGTAGGTTAATTAAGGCAGTTGACAGGTTAAATATCTTGACAGTTTAAAACACAAAACCTAAGAGGCTTCTGAATGCGGGTCCTCTCAAGTTCTCTTTGGCCTTGTCGGGTTTCAGCGAGCGCTTGTGCTCACTGCTGCCACCTGGGGGCAGCCCACCATCTCCTCGGGCACTGTTCATGATGGACTTGTCTGTGTGGTCTCACGTACTGTGTGCCTCCTGGCTTTCACTATTTCTGGATTTAGATTATTATAGGGTTTCCAAATTAATATTTCTAGGGTCTGGGAAAGAAGAATCAGAATTCCCAGGAATTCTTGAAATGATATCATTATGTATTTTTTAAAATTCTTATTTGCATATTTTAAATTAGTCGTGAATTTGGGGTGTATGATGGCAGAGTAGAAGGACATGCACTCATCTTCTCCTGCAAGAACTCCAAAACTACAATTTGCTGCTAAACAACCATCAACTGGAGAATGTTGGATCCCACCAAAAAAAGATACCCCCAACCATGGGCAAAGGAGAAGCCTCAGCAAGATGGTATGAAGGGCAAACATCACATTTAGAATCAGACCCCTTACCTGCCAGAGATGCTCGGTGGGCTCAAACAAACCCTGTGTGCACAAGGACCCAGAGACCCCACAGAGACTGTGCCAGAACTGTGTCTGAGTGTCTCCTGCAAAGATACGGGTCAGCGGTAGCATGCCACAGGGGCAGGGGCTCTGGGTGCATCAGACCTGGGTAGGGCATAAGCCCTCTTGGAGGAGGTCACCATTAGCCCCACCATAGAGCCACCAGAACTTACACAGGACTGGGGAAACAGACTCCTGGAGGGCACAAATAGAACCTTGAAAAATACTGGGACTCAGGAGAAAGGAGCAGTGGCCCGACAAGAGACTGACCCAGACTTGCCTGTGAGTGCCCAGGAGTCTCCGGTGGAGGTGTGTGTCGGCGATGGCCTGCTGCAGGATCGGGGGCACTGAGTGCAGCAGTGCAGTGCGTGGGACCTTTTGAAGGAGGTTGCCATTATCTTCATTACCTCCATGATAGTTTGGCCTCAAGTCAAACAACAGGGAGGGAACACAGCCTTGGGTATCAACAGAAAATTGGATTAAAAATTTATTGAGCCTGGCCCCACCCATCAAAATGAAGAATTGATGATTTTGAACTGTGTTGTTGGAGAAGACTCTTCAGAGTCCCTTGGACTGCAAGGAGAACCAACCAGTCCATCCTAAGGGAGATCAGTCCTGGATGTTCATTGGAAGGACTGATGCTGAAACTCCAATACTTTGGCCACCTGATGCAAAGAACCGGCTCATAATGAAGGCAGGAGGAGAAGGGGACGATAGAGAATGAGACGGTTGGATGGCATCACTGTTGTGATGGAAATGAGTTTGAGTAGGCTGCGGGAGTTGGTGATGAACAGGGAAGTCTGGCATGCTGCAGTCCATGAGGTCGCAAAGAGTCGGACGTGACTGAGTGACTGAACTGAAGTGAAATAATATGTGTTGTGTTAGTTTATGTCCTCTAGACAACAGTTCCCAACCTTTTTGGCACCAAGGACAAATATTCCGTGGACCAGGGTTGGGGTGTGTGTGGATGGTTTCAGGATGATTTAAGCACATTATATTTTTGTGCACTTTATTTTTTTATTATTACATCAGCTCCATAATTACATCAGCTTCACCTCAGATCATCAGGCATTAGATCCTGAAGGTTGAGGATCCCTGCTCTAGAAGTGGAGTCTAAGATGCAGATTTTGGGGTAAGTGATTAGTGAGAAAGGTCTCTCATGTGAAACCTACTAAGGGAATGAGGGATGCATGATTGTATAGAGGAAAAAGAAGGCAGAAATGTGGTTTCATTGGAAATCTAGCCTCGGTCTGATCAGGCAGGGATCTCGGGAGCATGAATTGTATGAAATCTGTTCTTCTGAGATAAGGGGAATGTGCTCATATGTATACTCTTGTCCTCTCTCCTGTCTCCATCCATTAATCCTCAGCTGTCACAGGGGTTGAGGGAGAGGGAAAGTGGCCCAAGTCACCTAAGGGCAGTCCTTTTAGAAGGGAATACAGGGGTGAACCATTAGCCATTAACACATTCAGCATCTGCAGCTGAGTGTACCAGCCTAGGAAAGGAATCTAGGAGGCACCCCACCAACATGTTCTGAAGATGCAAAAGTTTTTAGTTTCAGCCATATTTGAAAGAAAAGAATGCCCCCTTTTCAATACTGTAATGTTATATAGGCAAAAATATTTTTTAAATAGTTGAATTCATCAATTGTTTTTAAATGAAAATTTAATTATATCTTTGTGTATTCTCAGTTGCTCAGTCTAATATCCTCTTTCCATGTATTATACTGCATAAGTCTCTTCACTTACAAATGATCAAAAGTCCAAACATGGTTTTGAGGCCCAGAAATGTTGTGTATATTATAAACTTTCCCATTTAAATCTTATTTGTGCTAGTACTTATTCCCATATAGAATAGGTACTATTTTGTTTGGATTGACATAATCAGCCAGTGACTCTATTTAAGAATGGGCAACCAGCATCATGTTTGAAGGTGTTCACAAAAGACAGGTTTGTAAGTGTAAGAAAAGTCATCATAAAGAAGGAAGATACAGTTTATTACTTTTTAAACACTACCCATTTTCAGATCTAGTACAACATTTTTTGGATGCTTTTGGTTGTTTGTGGAATATGAAAAAGAGTAAAGTTTATACAAAGTCACCAAAATTTGAAAATGAATCTCTTTGCCATATTATGGAGCTATTATAGCCCCAATATTCTATACAAACAAGTTACTTTGATTCTCTGTCTAATGGTGAAATGCAGTAGGATTGTTTAGACAGTAACAGAGGTCGGAATATCTTAAGATTGCATCACTTCTCTCCACAAATGAAAATGGAGTTAAAAGTGGTTAAAAAAAAAAAGTGTGTGGGGAGGAGCACCAATATTCTAACAGCAAGTGCCCTGTTGTGAAAGATTGTGTGAATTTCCAAGTCCACAATCCCTTAGCTACCAACCTAAAATCCATGAAGTTCTGAGATAGCAGGGGAGTACATTGTCACATGCAATTCAGAGAGAAATTTGGCAATATCTGGTAGAAATAAAGATGAGTACAAGCTTTAAACAAGTAGATATGTATCTAAGAGAAACTGTCAATTGTATATATATATATATACACACACACACACATACATATACTGATATATATGAAGATCATTACTCACAAGTGCATTAAAGCATTGCTTAGAATAGCAAAATAACCTAAATGCTCTTAAACTTCAGAATAAACTTGTGGTCTCTTTATGGAATGGGATACTGTGAAAAACTAGGTATATTCTGTATATCAACATGGGATCATCTTAAAAACTTCATGTTAAGTTAAAAGGAAAAAAGTATGTCTCAGAGTGACAAGTGCAAGATGACCTTTCCTCAGTCACTAACTGTTCCTTTCTTTGTCTTAGTTTCCTTATCTGCCTATTGAACTAATAACAGTATCAGGTTAGTAGAATGGGAGTGAGAATTAAAGGAACTAATCACTGCAGATGGTGATTGCAGCCATGAAATTAAAAGATGCTTACTCCTTGGAAGGAAAGTTATGACCAACCTAGATAGCATATTCAAAAGCAGAGACATTACTTTGCCAACAAAGGTCTGTCTAGTCAAGGCTATGGTTTTTCCAGTGGCCATGTATGGATGGGAAAAGTTGGACTGTGAAGAAAGCTGAGCACCAAAGAATTGATGCTTTTGAACTGTGGTGTTGGAGAAGACTCCTGAGAGTCCCTTGGACTGCAAGGAGATCCAACCAGTTCATTCTGAAGGAGATCAACCCTGGGATTTCTTTGGAAGGAATGATGCTAAAGCTGAAACCCCAGTACTTTGGCCACCTCATGCGAAGAATTGACTCATTGGAAAAGACTCTGATGCTGGGAGGGATTGGGGGCAGGAGGAAAAGGGGACGACAGAGGATGAGATGGCTGGATGGCATCACTGATTTGATGGACGTAAGTCTGAGTGAACCCCGGGAGCTGGTGATGGACAGGGAGGCCTGGCGTGCTGCGATTCATGGGGTCGCAAAGAGTCGGACACGACTGAGCGACTGAACTGAACTGAACATAAGCAAAGTGCTTGGAACTCTATTTGGACAACAGTAAATTATCAAGAAATACCATTATTACAAACATTTACATAAATCTTAAAAACAAAATAACCGATTTTTTAAATGGATACATTCATGTTCTAATTTTATAAAAACTGCGTGGCGACAGTGTACACAAATTTTGGAAATTGTGCCTGTCCATCTCTGATTTTCTGAATTTTCTGGAAACCTGCCTGGGAGGCAGGTCTGTGACGATCCTTGGGGACGCCCAGGACGTCAATCTGGAAGGAGGGCTCGATTCGACTCCCCTTCATCTGAATCAGGCGGAGCCCCTGACGCAGCTCCTATCTGCAGCCTTTTTTGTTCTTGGACAGACTCACAGCGGCCGTTTTTGTCTTATCTTTCTGTCACTTCTCTGGGTCCTGTTTGTCTCCCTCTTAACCTGTCTTTTCCGTGACAACCTGACGATGGGACAGACTGTGACCATCCCCTTGTCGTTGACTATAGATCATTGGACTGAAGTTAAGACCAGGGCCCATAACCTTTCAGGAGGAGTGAAAAAGGGAAAGTGGCAAACCCTGTGCTCAGCGGAGTGGCCCAATTTCCAGACAGGGTGGCCACCCGAAGGCTCTTTCTCTCTGGAACAGGTGAACCAAGTTAAAGCTGTAATTTTCACCCCCGGGGCCCTACGGGCATCCTGACCAGGTGCCCTACATTATAGTCTGGGAAGATCTGGTTCTCTCCCCCCCGGCGTGGGTCCGGCCTTTTGTTCTTCCCACAGGAACGATGTTGGGACCTGCTGCGGGGATTTTCACCTTGAAACCTGTGGCGAAAAAAGAAACAAGAGATCCTGCTAAAAAATTATACCCGGACACCCAAGCTGATCTCCTATTCCTAGACCCTCCTCCACCCTACCCACCGGCATTGGCCCCCTCGCCGGGCCCGCTCCCTGTGGCCCCGGCAGCTCAACCAACCGCACCACCCGAGCCGGCCTTGGAGGGAGGGGAATTGGGTCCGGCAGCGGGGACGCGAAGCCGCCGAGCAACCACCCCAGAATCTACCGTTCTCCCCCTCCGGGAGTACGGCCCCAATTCTCTCCCCCCTGGCGTGGGTCCGGCCTTTTGTTCTTCCCACAGGAATGATGTCAGGACCTGCTGCGCGGATTTTCGCCTTGAAACCTGCGGTGAAAAAAGAAGAAACAAGAGCTCCTGCTAAAAAAATATACCCGGACACCCAAGTTGATCTCCTACTCCTAGACCCTCCTCCACCCTACCCACCGGCATTGGCCCCCTCACCGGGCCTGCTCCCCGCGGCCCTGGTGGCTCAACCAACCACACCGCCCGAGCTGGCCTCGGAGGGAGGGGAATTGGGTCCGGCGGCGGGGACGCGAAGCTGCCGAGCAACCACCCCAGAATCTACCGTTCTCCCCCTCCGGGAGTACGGCCCCCCTGACAACCACGGGAATCGGCCTCTCCAGTATTGGCCATTCTCGGCCTCAGATCTTTACAATTGGAAGACACATAACCCTTCCTTCTCTGACAACCCACAGGCACTAACCTCTTTAATAAAATCCCTTGTTTTCTCACACCAGCCCACTTGGGATGACTGCCAACAATTATTACAGACTCTCCTCACCACAGAGGAGAGGCAGCGGTGTTGCTGGAGGCCCGGAAAAATGTGCCAGGAGACGACGGGCGCCCCACGGCACTACCCAATGAGACAGATGCTGGTTTTCCGCTGACGAGACCCAACTGGGACTACAACTCCCCGGCAGGTAGGGAGCAGCTGAGGGTCTATCGCCAGGCTCTGGTGGCGGGTCTCTGAGGGGCTGCAAGACGCCCCACAAATCTGGCCAAGGTAAGAGAAGTGACTCAGGGATCCTCTGAGTCACCGACCGTGTTTCTAGATAGATTAATGGAGGCATTCAGGCGATTCACTCCCTATGACCCTACGTCCGAGGAGCACAGGGCAACAATAGCCATGGCCTTTATTGATCAGTCAGCCTCAGATATTAGAAAGAAATTGCAGAGACTAGATGGGTTGCAGGGATTCTCCCTTCAGGATCTGGTTAGAGAAGCAGATAAAGTATTCAATAAGAGGGAGACTGAGGAAGAGAAAGAGGAAAGAAAAAGAAAAGAACAAGACGAACGAGAACTAAAAAGAGAAAAGAGGCAAGAGAAAAACTTGACCAGAATTCTGGCCACGGTAATAAGAGAAGGAAGAGAGGGAGATAAAAAAGAAGAGAGAGATCGTAAAGGAAACAAAGCAGGGACTAGGCCACCACTAGATAAAGACCAGTGTGCTTACTGCAAAGAAAAGGGACATTGGCTCAAAGACTGTCCCAAGAAGAAGCGGGGAAGGCCCTCCACCCCGGATAAGATCCTAGCTCTCATAGAAGAAGATTAGGGGAGACGGGGCTCGGACCCCCTCCCCGAGCCTAGAAACGAGAACTAAAAAGAGAAAAGAGGCAAGAGAAAAACTTGACCAGAATTCTGGCCACGGTAATAAGAGAAGGAAGAGAGGGAGATAAAAAAGAAGAGAGAGATCGTAAAGGAAACAAAGCAGGGACGAGGCCACCACTAGATAAAGACCAGTGTGCTTACTGCAAAGAAAAGGGACATTGGCTCAAAGACTGCCCCAAGAAGAAGAGGGGAAGGCCCTCCACCCCGGATAAGATCCTAGCTCTCATAGAAGAAGATTAGGGGAGACGGGGCTCGGACCCCCTCCCCGAGCCTAGGGTAACTCTCAAGGTGGAGGGGAAGCCCGTGCAGTTCCTAGTGGACACGGGAGCCCAACATTCGGTCCTGCTACAATCAGAAGGGACATTGTCTACAAAAAGGCTTGGGTGCAGGGCGCTACAGGGTATCGGCAATACCCACGGACTACCCGAAGAGCGGTGGATCTCAGCGTGGGCCGGGTATCCCACTCGTTCCTCGTGATCCCTGAATGCCCTTACCCCTTGTTAGGACGGGATTTGCTCATGAAAGTGGGGGCTCAGATCCATTTTTACACTGACGGTGCCACAGTAACAGATGGAAAGGGGAGGCCACTACAGGTTTTGACCCTGAGACTGGAAGATGAACATAGGCTGTTTGAAGGCCCCTCCTCTGAGGCCGCTGATATGCAGGAATGGTTGGCTAAGACCCCTCTAGCCTGGGCTGAAGTTTCAGGCATGGGGATGGCGGTCCGCCAGCCCCCGGTGGTGGTGGAAGTCAAGGCCTCCTCTACCCCCATATCTGTCCGTCAGTACCCGATGAGCAGAGAGGTCAGAGACGGGATCCGCCCTCATATCCAGCGGCTCCTCAGATTAGGAATACTAATAAAGTGCCAGTCAGCCTGGAACACCCCTCTGCTCCCGGTCCACAAACCCAAAACAGGCGACTATTGGCCTGTGCAGGATTTGAGAGAAGTCAACAAACGGGTGACCGACCTACACCCGACGGTACCCAACCCCTACAACCTGCTGAGCACACTTCCCCCCAGCCAAAAGTGGTACACCGTCTTAGATCTAAAGGATGCCTTCTTCTGTCTGAAACTTAGCCCTGTCAGTCAGCCTATTTTTGCTTTTGAATGGAAAGATCCCCTTTCAGGACTTTCTGGACAGCTGACATGGACCAGGCTGCCGCAGGGATTCAAAAACTCGCCAACAATCTTTGACGAAGCCCTCCACCAGGACCTTGCACATTTCCGTGCCTCCAGTCCCCAGGTAACTCTGCTTCAATATGTAGATGACTTGCTCCTGGCCGCTGACACCAAAGAAGAGTGCATGAAGGGAACCGAGGACCTGCTAACCGAACTCGGATCCCTCGGTTACCACGCTTCAGCCAAGAAAGCTCAGATCTGCCGGCGGCAGGTCAGTTACCTTGGGTATCAGATCAAGGACGGGAAGCAATGGCTTTCGGAGGCCAGGAAAGAAGCTGTGGCTAGGATACCGGCCCCCACGAATTCTCGACAAGTTAGAGAATTCCTGGGAACTGCAGGATTCTGCAGGCTCTGGATTCTGGGGTTCGTGGAGATGGCCGCCCCCTTGTACCCCCTGACGAAGGGCAGTACACCCTTCGTCTGGGGAGAGGGCGAGCAACCAGGATTTGCAGAGATGGCTGCCCCCTTATACCCCCTAACGAAAGACAGCACCCCCTTTGTCTGGGGAAAGGGTGAGCAGAAGACTTTCGACAACATCAAGCGAGCCTTGTTGTCGGCTCCTGCCCTAAGACTTCCAGACGTAAACAAGCCGTTCCACCTCTACGTGGCGGAAAACAACGGCGTTACAAAGGGGGTCCTCACTCAGAGACTAGGACCATGAAATCGCCCCGTAGCATACTTATCAAAAAGGCTGGACTCTATAGCCGCCGGCTGGCCCAACTGCTTGCGTATAGTGGCGGCCCTGGCGGTGCTGGTAAAAGATGCAGACAAACTGACTCTGGGGCAGAACTTGGTCGTCACCGCACCTCACGCTCTAAAAAATGTAATTCGCCAGCCCCCGAGAAATGGCTGACCAACGCCCGGATGACCCACTACCAGACGCTGCTCCTGAATTCTGAGAAAATCAGATTCGCGCCCGCTACAGGACTCAACCCTGCCACGTTGCTGCCAGACCCCAGCCAATCCGAAGTGATACACGACTGCCAGAAAGTGCTGGTGGAAATACATGAGACCCGCAGAGATCTTTCAGACCAGCCGCTCCAGGATGCCGAGGTAACGTGATATATAGATGAGAGCAGTTTCCTTAAAAAAGGTAAGCGGCAGGCAGGGGCAGCAGTGATAGATGGGACTGATATAATCTGGGCAACCGCCCTTCCTCAAAGAACATCAGCCCAAAAAGCCGAGTTGATTGCCCTCACCAAGGCTCTAGAGCTGTCTCGAAAAAAAAAGGTTAACATCTACACTGACAGTAGATATGCCTTCGCGACTGTGCATGTCCATGGGGCCATATACCAGCAAAGGAGACTACTCACATCAGCCAGCAAAGAAATTAAAAATAAAGATGAGATCCTGGCACTGCTAGCCGCCCTCATGTTACCTGAAAAAGTCAGTATAATCCATTGCCCCGGGCACCAGAAAGATCAGTCTGCGGTAACAAAGGAAAACAACATGGCTGACCAGGTCGTGCAAAAAGTGGCGACAAAAGGCAGATTACCGGAGTTACTGGTCATTCACTCCGAAAACGAAAATAGCCCTCCTCTGTAGCCAAAAAAAAAACAGGCTATGAAGGCAGAAGAGGCTAGAAAGATGCTAAAACAAATGCACCATTAGACTCACTTGGGGGCTAAAAAGCTAGTCTCCCTTCTAAATAAGACAAAATGCGAGGTGCCAGGGCTTCTCAAGATGGCTGAACAATTGGTCCAGAACTGCAGGCCCTGCCAAGAGGTAAATGCCAGCCAAAACAAAACAAGCCAAGGTAAGCGGCTGCGTAGAGACCGGCCAGGGACTTATTGGGAAATAGACTTCACCGAAGTGCGTCCAGCGAGGTATGGCAACAAATATCTTTTGGTTTTTGTAGACACTTTTTTGGGGTGGGTAGAGGCCTTCCCCACCAAGAATGAAAATGCACTCATGGTGGCAAAAAAAATCTTAAAAAAAATCTTCCCACGTTTTGGGACACCGAAGATGTTAAGATCAGATAACGGGCCAGCTTTTACGGCCCAAGTTAGTCAGGAAGTAGCTAAATTTCTGGGGAGCAGGCCCTGCCAAGAGGTAAATGCCAGCCAAAACAAAGTGGGCCAAGGTAAGCGGCTGCGTGGAGACCAGCCTGGGACTTATTGGGAAGTAGATTTCACCGAGGTATGTCCTGCAAGGTACGGCAACAAATATCTACTGGTTTTTGTAGATACCTTCTCGGGGTGGGTAGAAGCTTTCCCCACCAAGAACGAAAATGCATTCATGGTGGCCAAAAAGATTTTAGAAGAAATCTTTCCACGTTTTGGGGCACCAAAGATGTTAGGGTCAGATAATGGGCCAGCTTTTACTGCCCAAGTAAGCCAGGAGGTAGCTAAGTTTTGGGGGACCAATNGGTGCTCCTTCCTCTGGCCTTGTTCCGAGTAAGGAACACCCCCTCTCGCTTTGGTCTTTCCCCTTTCGAGATCCTGTACGGGGCACCTCCCCCCATACTGTCTCTCAGGGAGGGATTTGATCCCCGTAGTTTTAATAATGGTGATCTGTGTAGCAGGCTGAAAGGACTCCAACTGGTTCAGAAGGAGGTGTGGACCCAGCTCGCCGAAGCCTATCAGCCCGGCACCCCTGGAGAAGCTCACCCGTTCCAGGTGGGAGATTCCGTTTACGTCCGCCGACACCGGCAGCAGAACCTTGAGCCCAGGTGGAAGGGACCTTACATCGTCCTACTCACCACTCCCACCGCTGTCAAGGTCGACGGGATCTCGTCTTGGATCCACGCCTCCCACGTCAAGGCCGCCCCAGAACCATCACCCCAATGGAAGGCGCACCGTACTTCCCACCCCTTAAAGCTCAAACTCTGCCGATCTCCGGGCTTGCAGTCCTCTTCCTGATTCTCCCAACTGTGAGTGTGTCAAATCCCCACCAGCCCCAACAACTGACTTGGCAAGTGGTTTCACAGGTGGGAAATGTTGTATGGTCTAGTGTTAACGTTGCCCCACCGACTGCCTGGTGGCCTGACCTCTACCCAGATCTCTGTAAGTTGGCAATAGAAGCACCTGCCAACTGGGACCCTGGAGGGCACTCTGACTTTCGCGAAGCTCCTTCGACGCCTGCCCCCGGTAGTTGGGGGCTCTATGGCTTCTCCGGGTGCCCAGACTGTTGGGGGGGTTGCGCCAGGGCAGCCAGGAGAAGTACGTTAAGAACCTACACCTTTTATGTATGTCCAGGGTTTCATCAGGATTGTGCTTTGAGTTATTGCGGGGAAAAAGACGTGTTCTATTGTCGACGCTGGGGTTGTGAAACCACAGGTGATGCTCACTGGAAACCGTCTTCTAGCTGGGATCTTATTACAGTCGAGGCCAATTATACCCATCACCCCGGTGACCCAATTCGGACTGGCGGGTTTAGAACCCCCGAATGCGACTCCTGGTGTCACCCGCTTCACATCAAATTTACTGATAGAGCAAAATGGGTTTCATCGGGATCGTGCTTTGAGTTATTGCGGGGAAAAAGACGTGTTCTATTGTCGACGCTGGGGTGGTGAAACCACAGGTGATGCTCACTGAAAACCGTCTTCTAGCTGGGATCTTATTACAGTCGAGGCCAATTATACCCATCACCCTGGTGACCCAATTTGGACTGGCGGGTTTAGAACCCCCGAATGCGACTCCTGGTGTCACCCATTTCACATCAAATTTACTGATAGAGCAAAACAAAAACAGACTACAGAGTGGATAAGGGATTTCTCATGGGGCATACGGCTATATACGAAAAAACCATGATGTCCTCACCTTCACTATTAGATTAAAAGTAGAATCTCCACCCTCCCAGTTAGTGGGACCCAACCCCGTTTTAAGCTTCCAAAAGCCAGGACCCACCCAAAGAAGCCAGAGCCAAAAAGCAGTGGCCATGACCACGATGGCCCCCAGGATCTCTGAAACCCCCCTTAACATGTCTTCAAGTCAGGACAGAATGCTGTCTCTTGTTGATAGTGCTTTCAGGGTCCTAAATGCCACCAATCCAGAAGCTACTAAATCCTGTTGGCTCTGTTATGCTGCACCACCCCCCTATTATGAGGCCACGGGGATAATGGGACCAATAACCGACTCTTCCTCTCACGACCACTGCAGATGGCAGCAGCAAGGGACAGTCAGACTCACCCTCTCTGCTGTGACTGGCCAAGGGCTATGTATAGGTTCTCCCACTCCTTCTCAGGCTCGTCTCTGCAATAGCACTGACAAGAATCTCAGCTATACTGGATACCTCATTCCCCCTGGCGATGGATGGTGGGCATGTAAAACGGGTCTCACTCCTTGTGTGTCTATGACGGTGTTTAACAAGTCAGCTGATTTCTGTGTTCTGGTGCGACTGGTGCCATGACTCCTCTATCACTCCGATGAATCATTCTTAGAAGCCTTCGAGGGCAGTCACCGGGAAAAGAGAACTGGTGACTCTCACCCTGGCAGTCCTCTTGGGCCTCAGAGTGGCGGCCGGAGTCGGAACTGGCTCAGCAGCTCTAATTCAACAGCCTCAATATTACGCCAGCTTGCAACAAGCCATAGATACAGACCTCCATGTCCTAGAAGACTCCATTTCCAAATTAGAGGAGTCTCTGACCTCCCTGTCTGAGGTGGTGCTGCAAAACCGCAGAGGCTTAGATCTTTTGTTTCTGAAAGAAGGAGGACTGTGTGCAGCCCTCAGGGAAGAATGTTGTCTTTACATAGATCATTCCGGAGTTATTAAGGATTCCATGAACAAGCTGAAGGAGAGGCTAGCCGCCAGGCAGAAGGACAGGGAAAATTCCCAAGGATGGTTCGAGTCCTGGTTCAATAAGACCCCGTGGTTTGCCACCTTGGTGTCCACCCTGATGGGGCCCTTAATCATTTTATTCCTCCTCCTAACTATAGGGCCCTGTGTCCTCAACAGGTTAATTTCATTTATCAGGGACAGGGTAAGTGCTGTACAAGTACTCATGCTGAGACGGCACTATGCGGCACTCTCCCAGGAAGACCTCGGTCTATGAATTTCAAGATTGAAATCCGGACAAGAAGAACACGGGAATGAGAAGGAAAGTTAAAATTTTCTAACTATAAGCAATAGGTCTTTATCTCATGGAATGAGGCCTTAGGCTCACTCAGGCAGCAAACTCTTATCTCAGGCCTCCAGGCCGACCCCCTCAGGGACCCCCTAGAGAGGCTGCTTGCTTTTCCCTCAGGGACTTTCCAGGAGAGTGTTTTTCCAAGAATTAGCTAAAATGTGGCAATGTGGTCCGATCAGCCGTTTCAACCTGATAAGTATACGAACCTATCCACGTAAAGGTCCAAACCTGCCCACCAGTCAGGCGCTCCCCACCCTACCTGCACCTGTTTGTAATGCTTATGCTTAAATACTGCTCTGTAACCATTGTCCGGGGTTCGTTCCTCCTCGGAGGTGACTGAACCCCTGCGCGCCGGCTTAATAAATCCTCTTGCTGTTTGCATCGAATCCGAGACTTGGTGATCTTTGGAGCGACGGGTTCCAGGAAAAGACCACGAGGTCTAACATTAATTAGAATGAAAGATTATTGAAGACTGTTAAAGAAAAAGTGTACATGTTAAAAACATTGAAGAAATTCTTATAATAGTTACTCAGTTTACAGTTTAGGAAGTAATCCAGCTCAGCCGTGGCTTTGAATATTCTTAGTTATGACCTTCAATGCATATTCTCCTCTAAACTTGCTAAAGCATTTCCCCTCCAAGTTCTTTTTCCCTTGTTGAAGTCGTCGATATAATTTCGATGTCTCATTTTTTCATAAGCCACTGAGTTAAAGAGGTAGGGAAAGGGACTAAAAAGCTGTCTTCAGACAGTCACAGAAAGAGTTGAAGACAAAGACACAGGTTTGTTGAAATTCTAGTTTTGCCACCCATTTTCCCTAAATTTGCCTGTTACTCAAAGTTTGTGTACTTCTATTTTCACATGTCAAGTAGAAATCATATTACCTCATACAATTGTTTTAATGATTAAATTAAGTGTAAAACATTTGTGAGAGCACCTAGCACAGGGATGTACTCTGTACGTGTTAGTTCTTGCTACTGTAGGAGTCACGGCCAGGATTAAAGCAGTGTGCATAGATGTTGACCTTGCTTCAGGAAAGACCTCAGGAGGAGGAGGTTTTTGTGATGCTGGGATGTGAAAGAGGAAAACATACTGAAACGTGCAGTGGGGATGGGGAATCACTTCTCTTTCTGTTTTCTTCATCTTTTCCTTTGTTTATCTATCATCTGCCTTTTGCTCTCTGTTCATCTCATCTCCCCTCATCTCATGTTATCTCATTTTATTTTCCATTTGGACCTTTCTTGGGATTCACTGAAGTGCCATGATCAGTGATCAGATTAAACAAAAATGTATTATAGCTTTCTATTTGATAGATTATTATGAATTAATAATGAAATGCAATGAGCCACTAGGACCTTGGGCTTCCCTGGAGGCTCAGTCGTAAAGAATCTGCCTGCAGTGCACAAGATGCATGCAAGGGATGCAGGTTCAATTCCTGGATCAGGAAGATACCCTGGAGAAGGAAATGGCAACTCACTCCAGTATTCTTGCCCTGGAAACCCCATGGACAGAGGAGCCTGGTGGGCTACAGTCCATGGGGTGGCAAAGAGTCAGACACAATTTAACAACAAAACAGTTAGGACCTCGGTTTAGTTGAAAGAACAGCCAACTGTTCTTCCTAAGGCATCTGGATCACATACATAAATAGGATCATAAAACATTGGGTGGGAGGTATTTGGAGACAGTGAATAACATCTTGGGGTCACTGTACCTATTAGAAACACCGTCACTAGTGTCAACTGTAAGCACACTGTCAAGTAAAAGTGAAAAGTGCCAGGAACAGCTAAAAATGTATGTAAAACCACATGTATAAATCGACATGTGTATAATCTGTCTTTTTCTTACAACAAATTGAAACCCAGAGAGTTTGAAGATGGGTTCAGGGTGAGAGAAATTAGGAACTTGAATACAATCTGTCCTTACTCACTTCAGAGTCTCTGACTGGAGAACATTCGACAATAAAAATATCAGCCTGGCTCTCCCAGGGACCTCCCCTCACCCCCTCCTTGTTCCTTGGAATGCTCCTCCTCCCTCACTCCAGAGTTCTTATCTCAGAGCTCTGTAATTGTTTGCTTGGCCTCTCCCAAGCTAGACCATGAGCAGGGTAGGGGTTGTGACTTTTACCTGCATTCTTAGCACCAAACTTGGATGCCTGGCTCTAGAAAGTGCTTAGCAAGTGTGAGTGGAAAGAATGGACCTGATTTTTCTGATTGAGTTGAGAGCATTTTCCGTTCTAGTGGGGCTACTTCCCCTGGGGCAGTGTTTCTCAAGAAATGTTCTGTGGAATGCCAGAATCATTTGTGGTGCATGACTTAAAAAACATACTGCACCACAGTCCTAGAACTTCTGGGCGCAAGGCCTGAAATCTTAAGCACCTCATGTGATTTTGAACATGAAGACAAGTTCAAAAATCTTTCTTTGACTTGTTTGTATGGAGAGGTAGCTTGGAAGGGAGAAAGTGGGTAGTCTCTAGCTGTCATGCTTTCAAACTGTTTGTCTTTCAGTTGCTATATCATGTCTGATTCTTTGCAGCGCCATGGACTGCAGTCAGCCAGATTCCTCTGGAACCTGGAAGGTTGCCAATCCCTTCTCCAGGGGATCTTCCTAACCCAGGGATCAAATCTGGGTCTCCTGCACTGCAGGTGGATTCTTTACCATCTGAGTCACCGCAGAGACTCTTTTCAAAGTGTTTGGTGTGGAGCTTATTTTGGGGAGGGGGTTGGGTGGTGACGTTTTTGAACAAATTTACTTTCTGGGCTTTAACTTAATCTTGTTTGGTCAGTCCAGTATTGCCTAGAGTGACCACTAAGGGGCAGCAGAGTACAGGGAAAAATGAAAGTGTCAAAGACGGGAGACATTACCCTTGAAACAGATCAGTAAGAAAGACCTGCCAAGAAATAAGGAGTTAAGATGCCTCAATCCCTTATACTTTTACTATTTCAGGGATTTAGATTTCAAGTATCATAATTTATACTTTTGTTAAATAAACGATTTCTCGATTATGTGGCAGAAGATGGAAACATGGAAGTGTGAAATGGTCATTTTATTGGGTAAACTGGCTTATGAGTACATGCATGCACCTACCTTGGGAATCCGAGGAGTAACTATGAGATCTGTTCTAAGGAGGAGACTTAGATTTATGCCAGTAAGCCAGAACTTAAATAAGTATAAACTTGATAAATAAAAGTAAAAATGAATTGATTTAAAACTCAAGGGCTAGTAAGGCCTGAAAATGCCACAGACATATATACACACATGCCACACATATACATTTATAATTCACAGATTAGCAAAGCTTACTAACTACAGAGTATAGACATGTAGATAAAAGATACACATAACACAAGTGTGTTCACCCAGCTTTTTTAAAGAACCTGCACTTTCAACAGAGGCCAAATCTATGGTATGAGATACGTGCGCTGTGTGTGCTCATTCACTCGGTTGTATCCAACTCTTTGTGGTCCCTTGAACTGTATCATGTCAGGCTCCTCTGTCCATGGGGTTTTCCGGGGAAGAATACTGGAGTGGGTTGCCATTTCCTTCTTGAGGGAATCTTCCAAACTCAGGGATTGAACCCACATTTCCTGTGTCTCCTGCACTAGCAGGCAGATTCTTTACCACTGAGCCACCTGGAAAGCCGATGGTATGATGGCAGTAAAGTAAGTAATCTAGTCTCTAGTTCAATTAAGATTCAGGTTCAAGGCTGTAACTTTTCATGGTTAAATGAAGTTAAAAATAGTTACTATTGTTTGGTGTTCTTCATGGGGTTCTCAAGGTAGTAATTCAAGTCTATGTCCCAACCACTAATGCAGAAGAAGCTGAAGTTGAATGGTTCTAAGAAGACCTACAAGTAGGAAGTCAAGAGATACCTGGAGTAACAGGCAAGTTTGGCCTTGGAGTACAAAATGAAGCACGGCAAAGGATAACAGAGTTTTGCCAAGAGAATGCACTGGTCATAGCAAACACCCTCTTTCAAAAACATAAGAGATGACTCTACACATGGACATCACCAGATGGTCAATACAGAAATCAGATTGATTATATCCTTTACAGCTGAAGATGGAGAAGCTCTATACAGTCAGCAAAAGCAAGACCAGGAGCTGACTGTGGCTCAGATCATGAACTCCTTATTGCCAAATTCAGACTGAAATTGAAGAAAGTAGGGAAAACCACTAGCCATTCAGGTATGACGTAAATTCAAAGGATTAGATCTGATAGAGTGCTTGATGAACTATGGACGGAGGTTCATAGCATTGTACAGGACACGGTGATCAAAACCATCCCTAAGAAGAAGAAATGCAAAAAAGGCAAAATGGTTGTCTGAGTAGGCCTTACAGATAGTTGAGAAAAGAAGAGAAGCGAAAGGCAAAGGGGAAAAGGAAAGATATATCCATTTGAATGCAAAGTTCCAAGAATAGCAAGGAGAGATAAGAAAGCCTTCTAAAGTGATCAAAGAAATAGAGGAAAACAATAGAAGGGGAAAGACTAGAGCTCTCAAGAAAATTAGAGATACCAAGGGAATATTTCATGCAAAGATAGGTACAATAAAGGACAGAAACTATATGGACCTAACAGAAGCAGAAGATATTAAGAAGAGATGGCAAGAATACACAGAAGAACTATACAAAAAAGATCTTCATAACCCAGATAACCATGACAGTGTGATCACTCACCTAGAGCCAGACATCCTGGAGTGTGAGGTAAAGTGGGCCTTAGGAAGCATCACTATGAACAAGGCTAGTAGAGGTGATGGAATTCCAGCTGAGCTATTTCAAATCCTGAAGGATGATGTTGTGAAAGTGCTGCACTCAATATGCCAGCAAATTTGGAAAACAGCAGTGGCCACAGGATTGGAAAAGGTCAGTTTTCATTCCAATCCCCCAAAAAGGCAATGTTACAGAATGCTCAAACTACTGCACAATTGCACTCATCTCACACGCTAGCAAAGTAATGCACAAAATTCTCCAAGCTAGGTTTCAACAGTTCATGACCCGTGAATTTCCAGATGTTCAAGCTGGATTTCGAAAATGCAGAGGAACCAGAGATCAAACTGCCAACATCCATTGGATAATAGAAAAAGCATCAGAATTCCAGAAAAACATCTACTTCTACTTCATTGAGTATGCTGAAGCGTTTGACTGTGTGGATCACAATAAACTGTGGAAAATTCTTCAAGAGATGGGAATGCCAGACTACCTGACCTGCCTCATGAGAAATCTGCATGTAGGTGAAGGAGCAACAGTTAGAACCAGATATGGAAAAATGGACTGGTTCCAAATTGAGAAAGGGCACATCAAGGCTGTATACTGTCACCCTGCTTATTTAACTTGTATCCAGAGTACATCCTGTAAAATGCTGGACTGGATGAAGCATGCGCTGGAATCAAGATTGCTGGGAGAAATATCAATAACCTCAGGTATGCAGATGCCATCATCCTTATGACAGAAAGCAAAGAGGAACTAAAGAGCCTCAATGAGTGTGAAAGAGGAGAGTGAAAAACTGGTTTAAACTCTACACTCGGAAAATGAAGATTATGGCATCTGGTTCCATCAATCCTGGCAAATAGATGGGGAGACAATGGAAGCAGGGACAGACTGTATTTTCTTGGGCTCCTAAATCACTGCAGATGGTGACTGCAGCTATGAAATTAAAAGACACTTGCTCCTTGGAAGAAAAACTATGACAAACCTAGAGAGCATATTAAAAAAGCAGAGACATTACGGACAAATATCCATCTAGTTAAGGATATGGCTTTTCCAGTAGTCATGTATAGATATGAGAGTTGGATCATAAAGAAGGCTGAGCACTGAAGAATTGATGTTTCTGAACTGTGGTGTTGGAGAAGACTCTTGAGAGTCCCCCTGAACTGCAAGGAGATCCAACCAGTCCATCCTAAAGGAAATCAGTTCTGAATCTTCATTGGAAGGACTGATGCTAAAGCTAAAGTGCCAAAACTTTGGCCACCTGATGCAAAGAACTGACTAGCTGGAAAAGACCCTGATTCTGGGGAAGATTGAAGGCAGGAGGAGAAGGGGACGACAGAGGACAAGATGGCTGGGTGGCATCACTGACTCGATGGACATGAGTTTGAGTGAACTCCAGGAGTTGGTAATGGACAGGGAGGCCTGGCGTGCTGCAGTTCATGGGGTCGCAAAGAGTCGGACACAGCTGAGCGACTGAACTGAGCTGAACTGAAAACTGGTTGTTAGCCAGAAAAATATTTATACACTGCTTATATATTAGTATCAATTTGGGAAGAATAGCTCTCCAAATCATCTCAAGCAGTCCAAACCACGGAGGAATACAAAAAAAACAAAAAACCAAAAACCCCCACAAACTCTGAAAATATAAGCAGTGGAGGAAATACACTCTCCGAATAAGTTTAGCAAGTTATTATGAGTAAATATTTCCTTAGTCTTTACACTCTATACTATAGGGATTTTTGAGGCTATAATTTGAAGGAGATGTAATTTACTTCTTCCTTCTTGAAAAAATGAAGTACAGTTTATCATTACTGGTGGACTA
Source organism: Oreotragus oreotragus (assembly GCA_006410675.1). Taxonomy (NCBI): domain Eukaryota; kingdom Metazoa; phylum Chordata; class Mammalia; order Artiodactyla; family Bovidae; genus Oreotragus; species Oreotragus oreotragus. The sequence goes on from SJYX01001951.1 coordinate 67,124, forward strand.
CTCAGGGGAGATGACTTAGTAGATAAAATTCAGCTCTTGGTAGCCGAATCAGTTCTCAGCTCAGGAGGTTACAGGCAAGATTTCAAAAGGTAAAAAAACACACAAAAAAGGGACTTTCTAACCATTAGCTAATTACATTATATAAAATGTATCATTGGACTAAGAATGCTGACTGTATTTTCATGGCTCTCTGCAACAAATTCCCAATCTAAATATATTAAAAACTTGGGAATAGTTTTTGAAAAGACCAAGAGGTTAGAGTTCCTATTCTACCCCAAATGGGAGAAAAGTTACTAACTTTGATTTATTTGGTGGAGAGCTGCTGGTACTTTGGGGAAATTTTTCCTTCTTCCAGAAGCTTTTAAAATTTCCATCTCCTTCTCGTTTTAAATTGCCAAAATAGGGAATTGGAGAATCCGAGTGAACTCCGGGAGATGGTGATGGATAGGGAGACCTGGCGTGCTGCGATTCATGGGGTCGCAAAGAGTCGGACACGACTGAGCGACTGAACTGAACTGAACTGAAACTCTTTCAAAGAAGAAGGCAATGGTGAACAATGTCTCCCAAGCTGAAGCTGTGGAACTCTGCTACCAGAACGTCAACGGGTCCTGTGTTAAGACTCCTTACTCACCAGGTCCTCGGGCAATTCTATATGCAGTCCTCGGTTTGGGGGCTGTGCTGGCCGTGTTTGGAAACTTACTGGTCATTACTGCTATTCTTCACTTCAAACAGCTGCACACTCCCACTAACTTTCTGATCGCATCTCTGGCCTGTGCGGACTTCTTGGTGGGAGCGACTGTGATGCCCTTCAGCACAGTGAGGTCGGTGGAGAGCTGCTGGTACTTTGGGGAGAGCTACTGTAAATTTCATACTTGTTTCGATACTTCCTTCTGTTTTGCTTCTTTATTTCATTTATGCTGTATCTCGATCGATAGATATATTGCTGTTACTGACCCTCTGACCTATCCTACCAAGTTTACGGTCTCTGTTCCAGGAATATGCATTGTTCTCTCTTGGTTCTTTTCTGTCACATACAGTTTTTCTATCTTTTACACGGGAGCCAATGAGGAAGGGATTGAGGACCTAGTAGTTGCTCTCACCTGTGTAGGAGGCTGCCAGGCTCCACTGAATCAAAATTGGGTTCTACTCTGTTTTCTCCTATTCTTTATACCCACTGTTGTCATGGTGTTTATATATGGTAAGATATTTTTGGTGGCTAAATATCAGGCCAGGAAGATAGAAAGTACAGCCAGCCAAGCTCAGTGCTCCTCAGAGAGTTACAAGGAAAGAGTAGCAAAGAGAGAGAGAAAAGCCGCGAAAACACTGGGTATTGCCGTGGCAGCTTTTCTGGTCTCTTGGCTTCCATATGTTATTGATGCTGTGATCGATGCTTATATGAATTTTATAACTCCTTCTTATGTTTATGAGATTTTAGTGTGGTGTGTTTATTATAATTCAGCTATGAATCCCTTGATTTATGCTTTCTTTTATCCATGGTTTCGGAAGGCAATAAAGCTTATCATAAGTGGCCAAGTCTTAAGAGTTGATTCATCCACAATTAATTTATTTTCTGAGGAAGCAGACATAGATTAACAAGATTGCTTCAGGAACTTAAAAACTAACATGGAAGTAAGGTCAAGGGCAAAATTAAGTACTTGGATCTAGAGAGGCAAGGGTAATCATTTGCCAACCAGGAGGACATTAATGTTTAAAAGTTAGTTGTTCCAAAATTTTGTTGTGTTCATGTGTTGAATTTTGGCATTTATTTTAGAATTTAGTGATAAATGAGTAATGTTGCCTCTCATTTCATATTCTTTTATGCTTTTCTGATTCTCTACCTTTTCCTCTGAAATTTCTCATTGTTTCTTCAAATAATTTGAATTTTGTCGATTCTTTTATACTTGTTACCAATGTTAAGTTGTCCAAAATATATAGAGGCTAAAAAAATCCTACCTAACTTGAAGTTAGATTTTGGGGAACAAAAAAAATCTTCTTTAAAGTATATTTTATTTAAAAGTTAATGTAAGATTACAAACTCTTGAAACTTGTTAATCTAAAAAGGACTTTAGAAAAAGGGGAAAAGCAAAAGGTGCAATGGAAATTTTCTAGTGAATTAAAGATTGAATTTTTGTGTTTTCTAAATCCTGGTCACACTTTCTCTCCATTTTATGGACACTGGGTTCACAGAAAACATGTACAGTAATTACATGATTACAGAACATTTTACTATTAGAGAACATAATTTATTACAGTCAAATGAGCATGTAGACAAAGAGATGGTACTGCTTTTTTAACCATCTGGATAAGCTGTGATGTGCTTAGTCACTCAGTCATGTCTGACTCTTTGCTACCCTATGGCTTGGCAGACTCCTCTGTCTGTGGGGATTCTCCAGGCAAGAACATTGGAGTGGGTTGCCATGCCCTTCTCCATCATATGTTATTGATGCTGTGATCGATGCTTATATGAATTTTATAACTCCTTCTTATGTTTATGAGATTTTAGTGTGGTGTGTTTATTATAATTCAGCTATGAATCCCTTGATTTATGCTTTCTTTTATCCATGGTTTCGGAAGGCAATAAAGCTTATCATAAGTGGCCAAGTCTTAAGAGTTGATTCATCCACAATTAATTTATTTTCTGAGGAAGCAGACATAGATTAACAAGATTGCTTCAGGAACTTAAAAACTAACATGGAAGTAAGGTCAAGGGCAAAATTAAGTACTTGGATCTAGAGAGGCAAGGGTAATCATTTGCCAACCAGGAGGACATTAATGTTTAAAAGTTAGTTGTTCCAAAATTTTGTTGTGTTCATGTGTTGAATTTTGGCATTTATTTTAGAATTTAGTGATAAATGAGTAATGTTGCCTCTCATTTCATATTCTTTTATGCTTTTCTGATTCTCTACCTTTTCCTCTGAAATTTCTCATTGTTTCTTCAAATAATTTGAATTTTGTCGATTCTTTTATACTTGTTACCAATGTTAAGTTGTCCAAAATATATAGAGGCTAAAAAAATCCTACCTAACTTGAAGTTAGATTTTGGGGAACAAAAAAAATCTTCTTTAAAGTATATTTTATTTAAAAGTTAATGTAAGATTACAAACTCTTGAAACTTGTTAATCTAAAAAGGACTTTAGAAAAAGGGGAAAAGCAAAAGGTGCAATGGAAATTTTCTAGTGAATTAAAGATTGAATTTTTGTGTTTTCTAAATCCTGGTCACACTTTCTCTCCATTTTATGGACACTGGGTTCACAGAAAACATGTACAGTAATTACATGATTACAGAACATTTTACTATTAGAGAACATAATTTATTACAGTCAAATGAGCATGTAGACAAAGAGATGGTACTGCTTTTTTAACCATCTGGATAAGCTGTGATGTGCTTAGTCACTCAGTCATGTCTGACTCTTTGCTACCCTATGGCTTGGCAGACTCCTCTGTCTGTGGGGATTCTCCAGGCAAGAACATTGGAGTGGGTTGCCATGCCCTTCTCCAGGGGATCTTCCCAACTCAGGAACTGAACCCAGGTCTCCCACATTGCAGGCAGATTCTTTTTTTAATTTTAATTTTTACTTTATTTTACTTTATGGTACTGTATTGGTTTTGGCATACATTGACATGAATCCGCCACCGGTGTACCTGAACTCCGAAACATGAACCCCCCTCCCTGCAGGCAGATTCTTTACTGTTTGAGCCACCAAATGCTAATTCAAATGAACATTTTGTTCTACTTCTGCGTTCATTGTTTGTATTAGACACTGTATTTGGAGATATACATTATCTGAATTATAATAGCAGCTGAATTACCCAAATATAAACAAAGATTATTTTAAAATAGCAAGTACCCAAGTTGGTATTATAGACTCTAGTAAGATCTTCAGTTTTCTCATCTGATAACATTTCTTATTCACATGAATTTTAATTCATTTTAATTAAACATGTATGTCAAGTGTTTGAGATGGAGAAAAATTTGAAAAAAACAAGAATAAGGTGATTTGCCTTCTTAAATCTTTGAATCACAGCCTTAAATCTTTATTTAGGTAACTCATTTTCACAGTCTATTCTATAACAAACTTGTTTAATGAGATGAAAAGAAGAGATAACTAAACAGAGTTACATAAACTTTGTATGCTATATGTTTTATAAAAAAAAAAACTTTGTGAAATACTTTATACAAGGTTAAGCTAGTTCACATTTATGTGTTAATACCTTTGAAATAGGGCTGACAGTATTTAGGAGGAAAAAAATAAAGAGAAAGGAGGATGAAGAGAATATGGAGTCTTCATGCAGAACACCTATGTGGTTCAGACATGACGTCACCAAACAGGTCTACTGGTCACCTTTCAAATGATCATAAATTAAGGTCCCTCACACTCTCTCTGGAGAAGAGCTCAAAGCTGTGTTCCTTCAATAGTGAATCAATAATGTTGTTCTCATAGAAATGTGTGTTAATTGCAAGTGTAAACTGACAGTGACATATATAATAAGGAAAACGATCTGGGGGACTTAAAAAATATGTATAAATATGCTGTTGTATTCACTTGCACTTTGTAGAGTGTAATCATTGGATGAACTGATTGCAGAAATAAATACTGTCCAGTGATGTTTCTAAGCTCTTATTCACATTTATGAATGAAGAATACACTTCAAATGTACTCTTTATTGTTTATTTTTCTACTCTCCTAGAAGTTCTTCATAAAAGTGTTTTGATTGAAAAAAAACACAACACTTGGTTATTTACCCCCAAACTATCTCAATGATGACCTCAGCACCACTCCTTTCTTCTACGTCTAATTTATTTATACAAGTAATAGATTAACTTCTTGGCTAGCTGCATACAAAATTGCTGCAGAGCCTTGAATGTATTTGGAACAAGACACCCTGAAGATAGAAGTAGGCAGTTATTGCAAAGATGTAACTAATCCACTTGGGCCTCAGGTTGTAGATTTCATAAATACTATGTCTCTCACATATATGTACTATTATTAAAATGCATGTTTGTTTTTATTAATAAAATATGCATTTATGTAAAAGTATTATTTAATTCATAATTGTTTTTGTCCAACATGTATTTTTCTTAATTGGTTGATACTAAAAGTACAGTGCTACTTTTTAAAAAATTGTATATTGAGAAGGGGACGACAGAGGATGAGATGGCTGGATGACATCACCGACTCAATGGACGTGAGTTTGGGTGAACTCTGGGAGTTGGTGATGGACAGGGAGGCCTGGCGTGCTGCGATTCATGGGGTCTCAAAGAGCTGGACACGACTGAGTGACTGAACTGAACTGATATTTAAAAAATATTGAAATGGAGTGTTCAGAAATAGAAAGTTATAGAACAAAAAACCACTACAATATGGTAAACTAATTAGCCTTCAATTAAAATAAATACATTTAAAAAATTATAGAACAATTGCTGTCATTTGCCTCAGTGTTGGTTGGAATTAGAGCAAATTTATCAATTGGCATCAAGGCTGTGAATAATCCACCAATAACACACTGCAAAGACAAAGCAGGCCATCATTAATACATAGGTTCTCTTGGCGAACTGTCAGTGTCACTCATTGGTCACTGCCGTAACCACATTTCCCCTTTTGTTCCTGATGTAATTGATGCTTACCTGGATTTCACAGATCCCCACGTTTACAACCTTGGAAGCTGCTGTTTATTTTTCTTCAGCTCTGATAGTCTTCATTTATGTTTTCACTCTTTATTTTGGACACATTCTCATCTATTTAAGTATCAGTGTTGAAGAATGACTCTTCAGTATTACATCTCACCTGAAAAAAAAGCGGAAACACTTTAGTAATAGTAATTAAAAAGTCAAAAATGAGTTTTAAAGACAACTGTCCTTTGACATGCAAGAAATTTATTTTGATTACTATATTTTAAACTAAGTTTATCACAGAACCTTAGCAATAATTTTTAGATGTTTTCAGGCTTTAGACAGATTTATTATACTTCGTATATCAAGTAATCTGATGTTTACTAACAATACTTTTTACTTATTTTTTCACCTTATTTCAATACCTAGTACAGTTCCTTGCTCTTTCTAAGCACCTAAGGCTATTTTTAAGCAAATAATGACTTTATTTTCATCCATCAAATAATTGTGTACTACTTTTTTGCATTAAAAATCTGCGTCCTTTTGAAACAGACGTAGAGAATAAACTTATGGACTTGGGGAGAGGGGATGAGAGGGTAAGATGTATGGAAAGAGTAACATGAAAACTTACATTACCATATGCAAAATGGATGGCCAACGGGAAATTGCTGTATGGCTCAGGAAACTTAAACAGGGGCTCTGTATCAGTCTGGAGGGGTGCGATGGGGCTGGAGAAGGGAGGGAGGTTCAAAAGAGTATAGCTATGGCTGATTCATGTTGAGGTTTGACAGAAAACAAAATTCTGTAGAGTAATTATCCTTCAATAAAAAAAAATTAAAAAAGTCTGTCTCATTTTAAATTTGGTTTTCTAAAGTAGAAAATTGTTAGTAATCAATATTTGGGAAAAATTCAGATTTGGCTATTGATAGTGTTTGTCTACTCCCCAAATTTTACATTTAATGACAAAAATGCTAGAACACATAAACTTCCATAATACAGAGTGGAAATGGAAATTCATGGGGTGATATCTCAGAGATTTATTATCTGGATTATGAATGTCTAGTTGTTTTTGGAAACATGTGCCTTCTTTTATCTGTAAAATCTACATACACTACAGAGTCCAGAATGAGATTTTAAAGCCAGGCTCTCTGGGTTTGAAACCCATCCCTACCATTTCCTAGCTTCAACCTTGGTTAAGTCATTACCCTTTTGTATATCTTAGTTGCTTACCTATAAAATGAAAATGATAATAGGTATCCTCATTGAGGTCTTGTGTAAAAATTAGGATGATTTAAACAAATCTGTAGGTTTTGGAGATCAAAGAGCCAATAAACAAACTATTATTGCATTGGAATTGCTTGTTTCAATTTTATAAATTTTATCAGTGGAAAGAATTTTATTAGGATGTTTTATGTGAGACACTTCAGAACATGCCTTTATAAGACTGATTAGCTAAAGTCATACAATCAAGCATTTTAACCAAAAAGACTTGGCTATTTTACACAGTGATGGGAAATAATATAATGTCTTATAATAAATTTCAAAAAACCAATAGCATTTCTCCGAAATAAAAACGTGTAGACTATATTCCCAGGTATTACATAGCAACTGACATTTATATTTTATTCTGTCCACAGACACGAAAGTTTAAAGGTATATACTCAATTATATCTAATGGCAAAGGGTGATCTTTCATCAAGTTCCAAGGACAATACAAAGCTAAGCAGAATAGACAATTTTAAAGAGAAGAATAGGTAAGGTTTCTGCTATGACTCATCTTGTTAAATATATGAGCCAGGTAAAATCTGCTTTAGAGTCTCCCATTTGCCCTGTCTTTACTTCCTACCATCTCTTAGGAACCCCGTCTCCTTCCTATGAGCTTCTAAACAGTAACTACTGACTGAATGAAAGCACAAACAGTGAAACCTACCATTCTCATACAGCTTCCCCTTTGAGTTGGCAGTGGTTGAAGGCGCAAGAGAAGTTTTAGGGGACATCCAGAGACAAGTACGTTGTAAAAAGGATAAAGTGCTAAGAGTGATATTTCAAGAAGGGAAGATTGATTCAGTTGGGAAAACTTCCTGGTGTTCCTCAATTAGTCCAAATTAAAGGTCCTCTTATTGAGGAGTTCCTTCTCCATTCCCATGTAAAATCAATGTTGAGGAAGTCTTATAATGAACCTGCTGTCCAGCTTTTGTTTCTATCTACATACTAGCCTGAGTCTGCTGGCTAAATATTGTTGTCCACCTGGCCCTGGATTGATTTTCCCAAGTATTAAATGGTTTTTCCAGTAGTCATGTATGGATGTGAGAGCTGGACCATAAAAAAACTGAGTGTTTAAAAACTGATGCTTTTTAAAAAAAATTAATTTATCTTTTATTAAAGGATAATTGCTTTACAGAATTTTGCTGTTTTCTGTCAAACCTCAACATGAGCTATGATGTTGGAGAAGACTCTTGAGAGTCACTTAAACTGCAAGAAATCAATCCTAAAAGAATCCTAAAAGAAATCCTAAAAGAAATCAGTCCTGAATGTTCATTGGAAGGACTGGTGCTGAAGCTGAAGCTGAAATGCCAAAACTTTGGCCACCTGATGTGAAGAACTGACTTGTTGGAAAGACCCTGATGCTGGGAAAGATTGAAGGCAAGAGGAAAAGGGGATGACAGAGGATGAGATGGTTGAATGGCATCATTGACTCGATGAACATGACTTTAAGCAAACTCCAGGAGCTGGTGATGGACAGGGAGGCCTGGTGTGCTGCAGTCCACCGGGTTGCAAAGAGTCAAACAGGACTGAGCGACTGAACTGAAGTGAACTGAAATGGGAAATGGGGAACTGATGCTAACATTTCAAAGGGATGGTTGTCAGGTACTTAAGAAAGACAGTTGTGGGTGGTAAAATAGGCAAGAGGCTATTAAAAAGATTTGCATGTTAAAGGAGCAGAGGAAGAATTTACAACAGCAGAGGTAAGTTGAGTTCGATTCTGTGGTTCAGTTGTGGCCAACACTTTGTGACCCCTTGGTCTGCAGCAGGCCAGGCCTCCCTGTCCATCACTAACTCCCAGAGTTTACTCAAACTCATGTCAATAGAGTCGGTGATGCCATCCAACCATCTCATCCTCTGTCGTCCCCTTCTCCTCCCGCCTTCAATCTTTCCTAGCATCAGAGTCTTTTCCAGTGAGTCAATTCTTCGTATCAGGTGGCCAAAGTATTGGAGTTTAATACTCCAATACTTTGCATCAGTCCTTCCAATGAAGATTCAGGACTGATTTCCTTTAGGATGGACTGGTTGGATCTCCTTGCAGTCCAAGGGTGGTCATAATTTTTCTTCCAAGGAGCAAGCGTCTTTTAATTTCATGGTTGCAGCCACCATCTATAGTCATTTTGGAGCCTCCCAAAACAAAGTCTGCCACTTTCCCCACTATTTGCCCATCTGTTTGCTATGCAGTGATGGGACCAGATGCCATGATCTTTGTTTTCTGAATGTTGAGCTTTAAGCCAACTTTTTCACTTTCCTCTTTCACTTTCATCAAGAGACTTTTTAGTTCTTCTTCATTTTCTGGCATAAGAGTAGTGTCATCTTCACATCTGAGGTTATTGATATTTCTCCCAGCAATCCTGATTCTGGCTTGTGCTTCAGCCAGCCCAGCATTTCTCATGATGTACTCTGCATAGAAGTTAAATAAGCAGGGTGACAATATACAGCCTTGACGTACTCTTTTCCCAATTTGGAACCAGTCTGCTGTCCCATGTCTAGTTCTAACTGTTGCTTCTTGACCTGCATACAGATTTCTCAAGAGGCAGGTCAAGTGACCTGGTATTCCCATCTCTTGAAGAATTTTCCACAGTTTGTTGTGATCCACACAGTCAAAGGCTTTGGCATAGTCAATAAAGAAGTAGATGTTTTTCTGGAGCTCTCTTGCTTTTTCGATGATGTCCAACAGATGTTGGCAGTTTGATCCCTGGCTCCTCTGCCTTTTCTAAAACCACCTTCAACATCTGGAAGTTCAGTTCACATACTGTTGAAATCTGACTTTGAGAATTTTGAGCATTGCCTTACTAGTGTGTGAGATGAGTGCAACTGTGTGATAGTTTGAGCATTCGTCAGCATTGCTTTTCTTTGGGACTGGAATGAAAACTGACCTTTTCCAGTCCTGTGGCCACTGCTGAGTTTTCCAAATTTGCTGGCATATTGAGTGAAGCACTTGAACAGCATCATCTTTTAGGATTTGAAGTAGCTCAGCTAGAATTCCATCACCTTCACTAGCTTTGCTCGTAGTGATGCTTTATAAGGCCCACTTGACTTTGCATTCCAGGATGTCTGGCTCTAGGTGAATGACCACATCATCATGATTATCTGGGTCATGAAGATCTTTTTTGTATGTTTACAGAGTATCAGATATACCTAAGCTTTATGACAGGTGTATAGCAGGCAATCACATATACTCCTATGCCCATAAAAACACCAGTATGCTGAGGAATACCACATGATCCTATCAGGCACAATTTTTTTCCTGAGCTAAAAGTATGCAGGCTAACCTACTTACTGAAGAATCTCAGTTTTATGTTCTTCTACCCAATCCCAACTTAATCCATCATCATTCCCTTGAAATGTACTTATTGCCCTATATACTGTATCTTTCTTTTTGGCAAGCTAAAAACCTGGGAATCATCTTTGATTCCTGCTTCCATTATGCACCCCAAATCTTTACATCCTCTCAGTCTTTAAATTCTATATGTTATATTGTCAGAAAATAGGAAGGCAAGGTTACTGAATAAGAGTGGGCTGAAAACAAGTTAGGTTTGAGAATTGAGAGTGAAGAAAAGGTACCATTACCCAGAAGAATTCGGTTGACAGTTAACTGAGTAATTGTTTTCATGCACATCTTTAATATCTGTTTCATTTTTACACCAAGCTATTTTCACTATTTTTATCCTTAATGGCAAATTATACTTTAATTTTTAAGTATTAAGCATAATGCAAAGGAAAAAATTCTTCATCACTTGTTTGTTTTGTAGGATTGCTTTCTATTTGCTTTAAGGGATCAAAGGTAACTTTTTTCCTCAGACTTGAAATATTTACTGGGGTGGCTCAGAATGGTACTCAGAATGGTACCACTCAGGTGGTAAAGAATCTGCCTGCAATACAAGAGACTGGGGTTCAATTCCTGGGTCAGGAAGATCTCCTAGAAAAGGGAATGTCTACCCACTCCAGTATTCTTGTTTTTTCTTTCTGTATACAAACACATCATTTTTCCTTTTTATTTTAGATGAGTGATACAATTACAATAAATCTCCTACATAGAAACAAGTTCTGTTCTAAGAGCATATTCATAAGTCCAATTTGTTTAAGTCCAATGAAGTTAGCCTATGTACCCAACTAACATAATCGGTTATATAGTACTGTAATGTAATAGGCTTATGATACTTTCCACAGAAATAGTACATAAAAGGCAAACAAACACAAGTACAAAAAATAAAGAAAACATTTTTAATCTTACAATATAGTACCTTGAAAAGTACATCAATACAGTATCACAGCCACTCCAGTATTCTTACCTGGAGAATTCCATGGACAGAGGAGCCTGGTGGGCTACAGTCCATGAGGTCCCCAAAAGTTGGACAAGACTGAGTGATTAACACTTTACAGCCTTTAGTCTGCCTCTGTAATTCTCTGATTTCCTGTTGATACCCAAAGGGCAAAAAGGATAGTGCCGTCAGAACTGCCTGGCCCTCGGCTCACAATTGTCCCATCAGATAGTTTGGCAGTTGCTTTCACTTGACATTCTTTGCTTCATTTAGTTGCTGTTGCTGCTGCTAAGTCACTTCAGTCATGTCCGACTCTGTGCGACCCCATATGGCAGCCCACCAGGCTTCCTTGTCCCTGGGATTCTCCAGGCGAGAACACTGGAGTGAGTTGCCATTTCCTTCTCCAAGGCATGAAAGTGAAAAGTGAAAGGGAAGTCACTCAGTCGTGTCTGACCCTTAGCATGGACTGCAGCCCACCAGGCTCCTCCATCCATGGGATTTTCCAGGCAAGAGTACTGGAGTGCAGTGCCTTAGTTGCTGTTACAAAGAGATCATTTAGTTTCAGAAGTGAATCAGACAGGGCCCTTTCATGGGTTGCCACTAGTCCAGCAGCACGGAACCCTGCTATCGGGCTTTGAGGTGTGTTGCTGCAGTTTTGGAATTTGTAATAATTTTATCTTTGAATTGTATTTTGTATGTGAAGTTGGAAGGGGCCATGGAGCATGTGCGGGGTCTTGGAACCTGGAGTCACGTTACCTATGACTGTCTCCCATTATCTCCCTTTCTCCCTGGGAGGGATGTTCATCCACCTGCTCCTCAGCCCCTGGCTCTTTGGGCCCAGTGTCTCCTTCCTTACTCTGACCTCCTAGCACTGCCATTTCTTTTCCACCCTGTGCGAGGACCGGACGTGGCGTCGGGAAGGCTGTGGTCAGGTGTGCACGCCAGCAGTATCACTGTAGGTATGCATGGCAGGTGTCATCCCATCTCAGGCTGGTAGGGCCACAGCACACTCCAGTAGAGACTCAGCGGGCCAAGCCCCTCACCCACCCCTGATTCATGCACTGTGTGGTCCTGATGTGGAGGCCGCAGTCCCAGGGGGTTGTCTATCTGTCTGTGGTTCAGGCGGCAGGCCCAGGAGAAGGGCAGATGCCTGGCTCAGCTTCCTCACTCCACACAGAGCCTGGACTATTGTTCCAGTGGTTGGTGGGAGGGGGAGCCTGGCAGTGGGTGGGCCACTGAGTTGCAGAACAGGGTCTCCAGGCATCTATGAGGACCTGCACTTGACCTGCTAATATCGCCATGTCCAAGGGAGTGAGGCATTCCAGAACAAAAATCAAATATCTTGGCAAGTTGAGAGAAACTGCAGAGAAGGGGAAAAGCTTGTCAATGAGAGGGCACTATTTTTCATATTTTTGAACAAAGGTCTCCAGATTGTTATTTTGTCCCAGATCCTGCAAATTGTGCAGCCAGTCTTATAAATAGGGAATAGGTAACATCATTGCCAAATACAGAATGAGGCTATTTTGGAACAGTTGAATTAAAATAGATTTCTTGGATGTGAAAATCGTGTTTTGATAAAGTAAAAGGGCACAGAGAAACATGTTTTGCAGAAAAACTTTTTAATTATAATCAACAAAATTCATCAGTCACACCTTACACTACAGGGATTGCTTGTGAGGAATTTATAATGGGCAAAGTTTATTGGCTGGCTTTCTAAAGCACCCTAGGTGTTAACTTTTCAGACAACTTGAAGGCTGAGGTCCATTAAGAGGTGACTTTTAAAATGTGTGATTGTTGCATGTGATTATCCTTTGCAAGGAAGTTCACAGGTGTAAAGGGCCAGGTATTTAAATTAAATTTCTTCAATTATTCAGATAATGTGATTTCTGAATAACCATAGTAGATTTGCTTAAAGTTAACTACCTATGAGATTTAGAAATAATTATATAATCACAGAAGGAATAAATTTCAGAATTTAAAAAATTCTTTAAATTTACATAACAAAATGGAAAATAGATGTAATATGAGGAAGTTTTAAAAAGCACTATTCAAGTATGCAGTTTTATTTTATTTATTTAATTTTCAGAATTGAACCATTTTTTACGAAGGGCAGAAAAAAAGCAAGCATCCAACTGCAGAACCATGGCCAGCAATCTCTCCCAACCTGATACTGTGCAGTTCTGCTATGAGAATGTGAACCGATCTTGTATTAAATCTTCCTACTCACCTGCATCTCGGGTGATTCTGTATACAGTGTTTGGCTTTGTGTCTTTATTGGCTATCTTTGGAAACTTCTTGGTGATGATTTCAGTTCTTCACTTCAAGCAGCTGCATTCGCCAGCCAATTTCTTGATTGCCTCGCTGGCCTGCGCGGACTTTCTGGTGGGAGTGACCGTGATGCCCTTCAGCATGGTCCGATCCGTGGAGAGCTGCTGGTACTTTGGAGCCAGCCTGTGTGCCCTTCACAGTTCCTGTGACGTGGCATTTTGTTACTCTTCTCTCTGCCACCTGTGCTTCATCTCCATCGACAGGTACATTGCTGTTACTGACCCCCTGGTCTATCCCACCAAGTTCACGGTGTCTGTGTCAGGGGTATGCATCAGCATCTCCTGGATTCTGCCCATTGTGTACAGCGGAGCTGTGTTCTACACAGGTGTCAGTGATGATGGGATGGAGGAATTAGTAAGTGCTCTCAACTGTATAGGTGGCTGTCAAATTGTTGTAAATCAAGAATGGGTTTTGATAAGCGTTCTGATATTTTTTATACCTTCTCTCATTATGGTAATTCTTTATGGTAAGATTTTTATTGTAGCTAAACAACAAGCTCTAAAAATGGAAAATACTGGCAGCAAAGCAGAATCAGAGAGCTACAAATCCAGAGTGGCCAAGAGAGAGAGAAAAGCAGCTAAAACACTGGGGGTCACAGTAATAGCATTTATGATTTCATGGTTACCATATACAATTGATATATTAATTGATGCCTTTATGGGTTTCATAACCCCTGCCTATATTTATGAGATTTGCTGTTGGGGTGCCTATTATAACTCAGCCATGAACCCTTTGATTTATGCTTTATTTTACCCTTGGTTTAGGAAAGCTATGAAAGTCATTTTAACTGGGGGACTTTTTAATGATAGTTCATCAACCATTAGTTTATTTTCAGAATGAATGAGAACACAAATCTGAATATTTAGGGCTATTTAAAAAATTTTGAATTTATGATGAAATTAGATACAAAAAATGAATAAAGCCTTTCAAAATTGGGGAAGTATTTATTCTTTTTCAAGTTAGCCAGGAACAAATTTGCAGGCAGGTGTTTTAATCATAAGATGTAAAGATATTACATCGTAAAGACATTTATTGCACTAAATAATAAATGCTCAAGTGCCTTACCTGTGTCGCCTGTCTCCACACTCTGCACATGCTCTTACCACATGCACTTGTCTCTTTCCATCTCACTGAATCCTGAATCTCATTTTTCATTGTCAAATCTGTAATAATTTTCTCATTTATGCTCAACTTTCATATAGCTTTCAATGGTTCTTTTTTCTCAGTCTTTTGCAACATTGTATTATGCTACGAGGGTTGTCCTGACAAAGTATCAACAGATGGAGTGGTTTAATCAACAGAAATTATTTTCTCCTAGTTTTAGAGGTTAGAATTCCAAGATCGATGTGTCAGCAGTTTGTTTCTTATGAGGACCCCTCTCCTTGGATTGCAGATGGCTGTCTTCTCCCTGTGCTCTCTCATGGTCCTTGCCACCTGAGAGTCTGCGTCCTAATCTCGTTTTCTAAGAATACCAGTCATGTTGGATTAGGGCTCGTCTTTAAGAACTCATTTTAACTTAATTACCTTTTCAACGATCTTGTCTCCAAATACAGCTATACTGCTTAATACTGAGAATTAGGACTTCAACATGTGAATTAGGGTTGAGGGGACCTGATTCAGCCCACATCAGACAGTCCAGGCTCAATAACATTACATAAGGCTTCCTAGATGGCGCTAGTGATAAAGAACCCACTTGGTAGTGCAGGAGATGTAAGATGCAGGTTCAGTTCCTTGGTTTGGAAGATCCCCTGGAGAAGGGCATGGCAACTCACTCCAGTATTCTTGCTGGAAAATCCCATGGACAGCGGAGCCCTGGAGGTGGGCTACAATTCATAGGGTATCAAAGAGTTGGACACAAGTGAAGGGACTTAACACACACACACAAGGTTCTGTACCTCAATCTCCTCCGTACCTTCCTGGAGCTTTTGGAGCAGCAGGTAAGCCTCTCCTGCTTAATGGCTGGGCAGAATCTTGGAATGTTCACTTGCAGTATTGTGGAAGCAGTAATTCTGCTTTGGAATCAGATATAAGTTACAGATATTACGCAGAAGTAGAAAACTGTGGAAAAATTGTACCACAAAAAGACTGGCATAATGATCATTCAGTTCAGTTCAGTCGTTCAGTCGTGTCCAACTTTTTGGGACCCCATGAATCTCAGCATGCCAGGCCTCCCTGTCTGTCACCAACTCCCAGAGTTCACTCAAACTCACGTCCATCGACTCAGTGATGCCATCCAGCCATCTCATCCTCTGTCATCCCCTTCTCCTCCTGCCTCCAATCCCTCCCAGCATCAGAGTCTCTTCCAATGAGTCAATTCTTCGCATGAGGTGGCCAAAGTATTGGAGTTTCAACCTCAGCATCAGTCCTTCCGATGAACACCCAAGACTGATCTCCTTTAGAATGGACTGGTTGGATCTCCTTGCAGTCCAAGGGACCTGCAAGAGTCTTCTCCAACACCACAGTTCAAAAGCATCAGTTCTTCGGTGCTCAGCTTTCTGCACAGTCCAACTCTCACATCCATACATGACCACTGGAAAAACTATAGCCTTGACTAGATGGACCTTTGCTGGCAAAGTAATGTCTCATGACTTTCCTTCCAAGGAGTAAGCATCTTTTAATTCCATGGCTGCAATCACCATCATTAGCTAATGTAAAATCTGCACGTGAAAGCAATTATTACTGACAGTGACCATTTCTGCACCAATTTTTCTCACTTGAAGGTCAAATGTAATTCACATCCCCATTTATTCTCAGCAATTTTCTCACCTAAATATAGTCTGTATTTACTTCTCCGGGATATTGTAGGGTCAAGAATTTTATGCTTTTTACAAAAATTTTTATATTAACTAGAGTACAAACAATGTGAGCTGTAAGTTTATGTGTTGATTATTTTACATTATTCATTCAATAAGAGTTTTTGGAATGCATTTCTGGAATATTTTGTAGAATGAAACTAAGTTGTAATAAAGTACTGGTATGTAAGCCTTTTTCTTTTGGATTGTTCTGTGCTGTCATTTCAGTTAAAGTGGTTGAAGTAATTTTTCTCACTGGTTTTCACCGAGTCTTTTCGTTGTTATCAAACAAATACTGAACATCAATTATATGCAAATACCTGTGTCAAGGATGGCTAAAGATGAAAAAAAAAATGTACTTTGTCTAGTATTTTCAAGGGAAACAATTTTTGCAGGTAATATGGACAGTGCATTTTCAGTTATATTTTTAAGGCTTAGAAGAGCACCGTAGATGTTAAATCCTGTACGTGGTGGAGTAGTCGCCATTACCAGACTGGTACTCGGTATTGGTCTTTCTTATAGCATCGTCTTCTCACCCACATATGGTCCCATGGCTTTGTTAAAAATTATTATAAGGACTTACAATATTGTTAAAGAGGCCTTATTTTTGAGTAGAAAGAACTTTTGCGGTGTCTTCAAGCATGTTTCAACTTGTATAGGCAGATTGGGGTGTGAAAGCTATTTTGGATTGTGGGATTAATTTCCTTAAGTGGAAGATTGGGCTTGGGAAAAGAGAAAGACAATCTACAAAGAAGAGATGAGTGGCATGGTCACAATACATACATTTTCATGCTGTCACTTCTTATCCTTAATAAATTCGATTAGCTGTAGCAGATTTTTAAGAAAAGACATAATGTTCCCTATTTTTAGAGTATAGAAGACAATCGAAAAAATTAAGTGAAAGAGTTGGATCATATTATAGTTCAGAGGAGAAGGGGACGACAGAGGATGAGATTGTTGGATGGCATCACTGACTCGATGGACATGGGTTTGGGTGAACTTCGGGAGTTGGTAATGGACAGGGAGGCCTGGAGTGCTGCAGTTCATGGGGTTGCAGAGTCAGACACAACTGAGTGACTGAACTGATGAGATGAGATGAGATGAAGTCGCTCAGTCGTGTCCGACTCTTTGCGACCCCGTGGACTGTAACCTACTAGGCTTCTCCGTCCATGGGATTCTCCAGGCAAGAAGTACTAGAGTGGATTGCCATTTCCTTCTCCAGGGGATCTTCCTGACCCAGGGATCGAACCCGGGTCTCCCACATTGGAGGCAGACGCTTTAGCCTCTGAGCCACCAGGGAAGCCCCACTGATAGTTCCATCCAATAAATGTCACAGAGAATTTCACTGTTACTAAATTAAATTATAAATAATGTATATGACAAGGCCAAAGGAAAATTAAACTTTTAAAAGTTTATCCTATGAGTAAGCAAAATATAATATTGTTACAAATGACACCAAAAACTCAATGTAATTCTAAATATGAAATTCACTTGAACATGAAGTGAGTAAGTGGAATACAACAAAAGAAAAGAAGAGATCAGATTCTGTCATACAGTTCGTGATAGTCTCTTCTCAATATGACTATCCCAGATATGCCTATCATGGCTTTCTAATAAAAACTTACAATGCCTTGATGGTATTGACACCACATTATAACCTCCTTGGTCTTAGATGACTAAATTAGAGTTGGAAACATGATTCCAGAAAAATTCATCAGTAGGTAGGGATGAATCTATTATATTGTCTATTATATTATACCCGAGAGAGAAAGAACAAAGACACAGGCCATGTTAATACTGAGCATTTGAATGAAGTTCCTGGGTCTTCCCTAAATTCTATGCAAAGTTTTGATGGCTCATTGTTTCCATGTTAACATGGTAAAAATATATCTATCACTGAAATTCAACACATACTCAGAAGTAAAATTTTAGGAGCACTTTCTTTAAGGTTCAGATAAAGACAAAATGGTCCAATGTTATCACATTTTATAAATGCTATAAATACTAGTTAATACAATTAGACAAGCTATATAAATAGACATGGAAATTCAAAAATGAAAAATTAGTGTATCATCATTTGCAGATGATGTGACTAAAAAAAAAAAATTAAGTCTGCCTTGATATTATTGAGAAACAAGTTTTGGACACCAAATGCCTTCACCTGCCATACAAATAGAGATTATAGACATATATTTCCCACAATTGTTTAATTTACTGGAGGTGGAAAAGCACTCCGTGACTTTGAATTATACTATATATGTCCCCTAAGAAAACTTTCCTGTTATGTTTTTTAAAAATCCTACACAAAGGCTTCACTGGCAGTCCAATGGTTAAGATTCTGAGTTTCTGCTGCAGGGAGCACGGGTCTGATCCCTGATAGGGGGAAATCTTTCATGGGGAGTGGCACAGCCAAAAAAAAAAAAAATTCTATAAGAAAGATGTGTGCTTCCAGCTCACATCATATAAAATGACTGACAACTTGAAATTCTGAAGGTAGTATCAGACACACCTTTCAAAGCTGAAGGGAACATTAAAAAAATTTTTTTTTACTTGAAAGAAAGTGAGTATTCATTGCCAGCACACCATCACACACAAAGAAACTAAAGCAAGTTCTCCATGGAGTAGAAAACCGATTCCAGAGGAAACACTGAAAGGTAGGAAATAATGAAGAATATCACAAAGTATAAAGAAGAGAAAATTTAATACATGCTAAACTAAAATAAATGTCTTTTGGGATTTAATTCAATTTAAATTAAATTATTTAAATAAAATAAATGACAACAGTTATCAAAAGAGGTGGGGGAGATAATAAGTTTAAATATTTAGCTGTGATTCTTGGCAATTTTTTGCACTGCTTGGAATTCATAAAATTTAATTAATCAACAATACATATTGAAACTCTTGGGTACCTGCCAACAGAATGATAAAAGTGATATTTATAATTTCAAAGCAGGGAATGATTGAATAATAACAAAAATTAATTAAAATAAGTCAAGAAGGCTTAAAAGAACAAAGGAAAAAATTTGATGATTAGAAGAAACAGTAATACAATCCATTTAAATGCAAACACATCAACAATCATATTAAATATATACACAGTAATCATTCAAATTTACAATAAACTTATTGGATTGGATTTTAAAAATTCAGCTTTAAATTCCTTTCTTTACCCTTGGTTTGGGGAGAATTAAAGCTTAATATAACTGGTCAAGATTGAAAATTTATCAATATAAATTTGTTTTCTGGATAAGAAATTAAAATGAGGAAATTTAGTTTTAAAAACTTCCATTTTTAATGGCATAGAATATAGTGTTGGCTATAATTTCAAATTTGGGAAAAGCTGTTCCTCAAATTCAATGAAACAAACATTGTTTAAAGTGAGTTTCTTCAATCATCTCCTAGAAATGTGTTTCCAAAAGCACATTGGTCATCTTTCCTTACTGCTAAGACTTTTTACTTTTCCATTTCCCTCTTCTGGTGAATACATTTTTTGGTATTTTCACCCTTCATGCCCACCTCCCTATTATTTTCAATGCTCATTTTCTTCTTCTTATTTTTCTCTTAACATCATGTTTCAAAATTTAAAATTTCCATATAATAAAAAATCAAGTTGTGAATAAGAGAAACTTGAAATACCTCTTTAGAACATCTATTCTATTTTGGTTGTTTTGGTTGAAATGAGGAATAAGTAGGATTATTTTCCTAACATTTCAGACTTGCAAGGCCAGACTCTGTTGGGAAGAAATGATGTTCAATTGATTTGAGGTAGTTCTGGACAATAGCAAAACCTCCTTGCATCCAGGAATAAGAGTAGGAAGGATAACTGGAGAACAAAAATTAGTAAGAGAATAGTGAAGGTCTGTTGGGAAGGGTATCCCATCTCTCTGAATATGGTCTGAGTTGAGACTGATAATAAATGATAAGCTCATGTAATTGGTTATAGAAGCCCTATGCTGCTGTTGCTGCTGCTAAGTCACTTCAGTTGTGTCCGACCCTGTGCGACCCCATAGACAGGAGCCCACCAGGCTCTGCCGTCCCTGGGATTCTCCAGGCAAGAACACTGGAGTGGGTTGCCATTTCCTTCTCCAATGCATGAAAGTGAAAAGTGAAAGTGAAGTCGCTCAGTCTCTCTGACTGTTAGCGACCCCATGGACTGCAGCCTACCAGGCTCCTCCGTCCATGGGATTTTCCAGGCAAGAGTACTGGAGTGGTGTGCCATTGCCTTCTCCATAGAAGCCCTATATGGAGATCCAATTCCTAAACCCTAGAACCCATCAATGCTAATCTTATTTGAAAAAAGAAAGCTCTTGAAGATGTGATTAAGAACCTTTAGATGGAAAAATTATCCTGGATTATTTGAGTGAGTACTAAATGCATCACCCTGCGTGTTCATATAAGGAAGAGGCACTAGAAGATTACCCACAGAGAGAAAAAGGTGATGTGATAACAGGAGCAGAGATTAGAGTGATGAGGCCACAAGGCAAAGAATGCTGAAAGTCAGCAGAAACTAAAGGAGGCTGGGGATGGAGTCTTCCCTAGATCCTCCAGAAGAAGCATGGTCCTGGTAACACCTTGATTTGGGATTCTATAATTTTGGCCTCTAGAACTATCAGGGAATACCCTTCTGTTGTTTCAAGCTACCAAATTTGTGGTGATTTCTTGTAGCAGTGACAGAAAACTGGTAGAGTCAAGTATGTTTGAAGGGAGAAGATCCAAGAATAGGGGATGCTCATTCTCCATTTTCTGGACAGAAGTCAATAAGAATGGAGACCACAGGGCGGAAGTGGTCACCTAGACTGTCTATGGATGTAGCCTGACAGATCATCTCACCACTCTGCTGCAGCACAGGGACAGTAAAAGATTCCGGAGCTACTGAGAGTAGCATTTGGTCATGACAGGTTTAGAAATCCCCAGGTGTACAAGCATAGCTGAAGAATCCATTTCTCTGAGAAGTGAAAGTTTTCACAACACCACTTACTGAAGAGACTGTCCTTTCCCCATTTGTGTCATAGATTGCCTGTTCTGTCACAGATTAGCTGACCATAAGTGTGAGTTTATCTTGGGCTCTCTATTCAGAGGCCATCGATCTGTGTATTTGTTTTTGTGTCACTTTAGCTTCGTAGCAACCCACTCCAGTCCTCTTGCCTGGAAAATCCATGGACGGAGGAGCCTGGTAGGCTGCAGGCCATGGGGTGGCTAAGAGTCGGGCACGACTGAGCGACTTCCCTTTCACTTTTCACTTTCATGCATTGGAGAAGGAAATGGCAACCCACTCCAGTGTTCTTGCCTGGAGAATTCCAGGGACAGTGGAGCCTGGTGGGCTGCCGTCTATGGGGTCGCACAGAGTTAGACATGACTGAAGCGACTTAGCAGCAGCAGCTTCGTAGTATCATTTGAAGTTAAGGAACATGATACTTCCAGCTTTGTTCTTTTTCTCATCACTTTACATCTGTGTTAATTTTAGCTTGAAGCACATTATTATTGCTATTTTCTGTCTGTCTCTCATATTACATGAAGACCCCCTTTAAGTGCAGGGGATGTTTCTTGTGTACTCTCCTATCTTTAAGACTCTTGACCCAAATGAATTCTAAATTAATAAACATATATAAATGTTGCCTGCATGAATGAATGGAATGCAGGTGAATTCATGGATATCTTGCAATGACTTATACCCTATAAATCTTCTCCCACTGAAGCATCTTTGCTTTTTGACTCTTATTAAAGAGAATTCTCTCAAATTCCACTGCTGGGTATATTATATGTGATAGACCCTTTTAGTACAGACCTCTTCAAATACAAAAGATCTCTTGTATTTTTAGTTAGCTAAGAATTTTTTCTTTTAGCATTGACTAAAAGTTAAAATTTATCAAAGGCATTTTTGCATTTCATTGGATGGTCATAGAATTCTAATCGTTAAAATGGTGAATTACAGAATTGTTAAAGCAAACTTCCATTCTTTGCATACACTCTAATCAAGATGTATCATCTTTTAATATGTATTTGACTTCAGTTTGTTTAGTTTGCATCTTTGTTTTTGAGTGAGTGTGTTCCTTTGTTTTTCTCGAGTTTTTCTTGTATCCATGCATGAAACAATACATTTTAACCAGAGATATTAAGTGTAAGTTTCTTCTTCTTCTTCACACCTTGCAGTATAGGGACTCCACTGTGGATAATTTTGGACATGGGATTTGGCTGTGCTTCCTAGGGGGTTTTGTCATTAACTTTTTAGACAGTCTGGGGAGAGTGGTTGGGTAGTACAAAGTAACCAAAGAGTAAAAAATCACACACATTTACTACCTTTGGCAAAGAGGAATATTCCTCATATATAGATCAGGTAATAAACGATTGTTGATAAATTGTAAGACAAGAAATCTTTTGTGGCAAAGAATATTTGAAATATTTATTTTCTGTTAAATTCTTATTTGATTTAGAACATTGTTTTAAATTACATTCTAAATTATAAGAAAAAAATAGCTAAGATTTATGGGCATTTGAATGGAATATATTGTTATTTCATACATTCACAGATTGATACGGATATATGACAGGTAATGGGGATAATGTTTGGTAACTATAACAAAGGTAATCAGTGCAACGAGATCTTTTTTCTCTCACCAGGAAATAGAAAGCTGCTCTATCTTGTGTGACTGAAAAGGGACAGAACTTCTCCAGATGTTTACAAGCTACTAACAGCAGCATCATGAACAGCAGCTCACCCAGCGTTGCAGCTGTGCAGCTCTGCTACGAGCACCTGAATGGGTCCTGTGTGAAAACCCCCTACTCACTAGGTCCCTGCCTGATCCTGTACACAACGTTTGGTTTTGGAGCTGTGCTGGCTGTATTTGGAAACCTCTTGGTAATGATTTCCATTCTCCACTTCAAGCAGCTGCATTCTCCAACCAATTTCTTGATTGCTTCCCTGGCTTGTGCGGACTTCATGGTGGGAGTGACTGTGATGCCCTTCAGCATAGTGAGGTCTGTGGAGAGCTGCTGGTATTTTGGGGAGAGTTACTGTCAATTTCACTCCTGTTTTGATGTGTCATTCTGTCTAGCTTCCATCTACCACTTGTGCTTTATCTCTCTGGACAGGTACATTGCCATCTCTGACCCCCTGGTCTATCCAATCAGGTTCACTGTGTCGGTTTCTGGCATGTGTATTGCCTTCTCCTGGCTCTTTTCGATTATTTATTCTTTTTCTCTTTTTGGCACAGGAGCAAATGCAGTTGGACTGGAGGATCTAGTACGTGCTCTCACCTGTGTGGGAGGCTGTCAAATTGCAATGAATCAAAGTTGGGTATTGGTGAATTTTCTATTATTTTTCATCCCCACTCTTGTGATGATGGCTCTGTACGCCAAGATTTTCCTCATTGCTAAGCAGCAGGCTAGAAAAATTGAGAATCTGAGCAATAAGACCGAGCGATGCTCAGACAGCTTCCAAGACAGAGTGGCCAAGAGGGAGAGAAAGGCAGCAAGAACCCTGGGCGTCGCAGTGCTGGCCTTTCTGATCTCCTGGCTGCCTTACTTCCTGGATGCCATCATTCACGCCTTCCTAGGTTTCATCACTCCCACATATGTTTATGAAATACTGGTTTGGATTGCTTATTACAACTCAGCTATGAACCCCTTGATTTATGCTTTCTTTTATCCTTGGTTTCGAAAAGCCGTCAAACTCATTGTCACTGGCAAAGCCTTGAGAGCGAATTCCTCGACAGTAAACTTATTTTCTGGGTAAGTTCACTTTTAAGATGGAGGAATTGAAAATAGATTCACAGTGAACACACCATTGAGTAGAAAATTTAATGATATATGTGCAAGATCTTCTAATGCAAAAATGCTTTTGATATGATCTAAACTCTTAAATTTGATTTCATCATTCTTTAATCAATGTAACATAAAAACCTGGTTGTTATGGAAACAGCATGGCCTTGGAGCCAGAAACGTTTAACACCTGTCTGGAGCTGCTACTTCTCTCTGAACTTCACTGTGTTTCTCTAGTTAATAATCTCCCCTTTGTAGCATCCTTAAAAAATTTTAAAAGAATGCATGACAAGGATCTAGTATATTTTTGTTACTCTAAATCCTCTCTTTTTATTACTTTATGGTAGTTCAATCCCTGGTTAAGACTTTTCTTTATTCCTTTGTAACATTTTTCTATTAAAATGCAAAGGAGCTGGAAGATCCAGAGGTCCTGGTCTAGGGAGGGCCAAGTGTTGAATCTGCACTGTCAGGTTTTCAGATTTCTGAGTCGGGGATATGATAATCAGAGCCAGGCAAAATCAGTCCAGAGACAGAGTTCTTTACTACCCTATCAATTGAATCATTCACTATGGGAAAGGTAATTGGTGCCATAAATACCTTTCATTTGTTGAATGAGCTTCTTGGTGATTGCCTGCTCATAACATTTCAGTGTGTTTAGAAATTTTACCAGTTAACTTATGTTCAGTGCATGCACTGATTTCTAAGATTGTTACTCATTATTGTACTTTATCTTAAATTGACTTACTATTTCCTCACTTTGCATTATTCCAAAAATTACTTATAAATGAATTTTCAAGGATTCAAATGAAAGCCCAAATTAAAAATGTGTCCAAAAGAATAGAAAACTAAAGTGAAGAGTGTAAAGGATGGCAGACAGAGGCCGATAAATGCATTTTGTGTGATCCACGAATTTGAAACTGAATAAGTTAAGCAACTTACATTGGATACAACTTAGCCAGCTTTTTAGACCTGCAGACTTGTTCTTGGTACTAAGATTGGAGGATGTTGTGTTTTTTTTAATAACTTTTAAAAAATTTTAAATAAATTGCTTAATTCTATTCTAACTTTAGCTTTGTTGTCATCAGACATCAAGATTTAAAAATCAGAGTGTCACATCTTTGTAGCAGGAGTAAATACACATCAATATATTCTTGTTATTTTTCTGTAATTTCTCGCTTGTTGTAAACCAGTCTTACATTAGCACATCATTTCTATTATTAAACAAATGCTTCAAATTGGTAAAGTTTTCCTGAGACAGTGAATTATTTCTGATTATATTCTACTTGTGTGAAACTCTCGACCTGATGATTAAAGATGATAGACATAATTTAAAGGCACTCTCGACTGCTTAGTATTAATTTAGCCACAATTCTTAGTTCTGAACTGGAAATTATCAGCTTATTTTCATTTAGGGTTTTCAGTGCAATAACTTTAATTCTGTTTCACAGCTATAGAGAAATCATATCTCCTCATTTTAAATATAAGAA
>SJYX01001951.1:94486-146554 GCA_006410675.1 Oreotragus oreotragus
CAAATTAAAAATGTGTCCAAAAGAATAGAAAACTAAAGTGAAGAGTGTAAAGGATGGCAGACAGAGGCCGATAAATGCATTTTGTGTGATCCACGAATTTGAAACTGAATAAGTTAAGCAACTTACATTGGATACAACTTAGCCAGCTTTTTAGACCTGCAGACTTGTTCTTGGTACTAAGATTGGAGGATGTTGTGTTTTTTTTAATAACTTTTAAAAAATTTTAAATAAATTGCTTAATTCTATTCTAACTTTAGCTTTGTTGTCATCAGACATCAAGATTTAAAAATCAGAGTGTCACATCTTTGTAGCAGGAGTAAATACACATCAATATATTCTTGTTATTTTTCTGTAATTTCTCGCTTGTTGTAAACCAGTCTTACATTAGCACATCATTTCTATTATTAAACAAATGCTTCAAATTGGTAAACTTTTCCTGAGACAGTGAATTATTTCTGATTATATTCTACTTGTGTGAAACTCTCGACCTGATGATTAAAGATGATAGACATAATTTAAAGGCACTCTCGACTGCTTAGTATTAATTTAGCCACAATTCTTAGTTCTGAACTGGAAATTATCAGCTTATTTTCATTTAGGGTTTTCAGTGCAATAACTTTAATTCTGTTTCACAGCTATAGAGAAATCATATCTCCTCATTTTAAATATAAGAAGGCTAAAATTAAAGTGTTTACAAGCTCTGCTGAATATCATAAATCTTCCAGATTCAAACAAGCGCTTCTAACATCTTGTTTAATACATTTTCACTTGTCTTTTTTTGGTAGAGCTTCACATGTACTAGACAAATCATTAATTTTTCCACTTTCCTAGATCTATATTTCTTCTGTTTTTTTCTCTGCTGAATATCATAAATCTTCCAGATTCAAACAAGCGCTTCTAACATCTTGTTTAATACATTTTCACTTGTCTTTTTTTGGTAGAGCTTCACATGTACTAGACAAATCATTAATTTTTCCACTTTCCTAGATCTATATTTCTTCTGTTTTTTTATAACTCTATCAGAACTTCTTCTTAAAAAAATATTAACTCCTGCTCCCATTTTTCTCTACTATGAATTACTCTGGTTGTGTGGGAACTAATCCATTGGCCTTTGTTTCAGCGAACATTTATTGAGCGCTTGTGATATGCAAACCTAAGAATGCTTTGTTTGAGTTATAGGCCACTCACTCTGTGCTTGGGACTGACTTACCTGCCCTACTTAGTCTTCACAATACTATGTGAGAGAGAATACTGTTGCTATATTATTACTTCTGGGTCATAAATGAGGGACACGAGGCATAATGAGGTGAGTCTCTTTCCCACGGTGGTGTATTTGTTAAACAATAGAGCTGACACTCACATCCAAAGAGTCAGAGAATAAGTAAACCAACCAACAATTCTTTCTCCTCTGTTGTGGCCCAGTCACTGCAGTCGTTATTGAGAGCGATATGAACACAAACATTTGTACCAATTTTTTAAAGGAAAAAAATCAGTCATCACAGAGAAAAGACTAAACACAATACTTTGGAGATACCAGTACATTGATGGGAGTAATTGATTTAGTGATGTATCATTTTAACCTACAATTCTTTGCTATGTATTTTACTGTACAAAGTTTTCCCCCTGAGGGTGAAGGGAGGTTCATTTAAATAAATTACATCTTAATTTCTACAGCAGGATTGGTCTGCACATCAAGCAAATACAGGCTCTTGTTTTTTCTATTACTGATTACTTGGTTCCTTTGAGGCTCTTCTCCATAGCAAGTCTTGTGCATTCAAAACACCTCATGCTATCTTGGTGGTGTGGGTTTCCAAATTGCATTTAACTTTTTTTCATGGATATAGTATATTATTATGATAGTGAATGATTATATCTGCACCTTTTATACTCCTTGAATAGCTCATGTATTAAGAATATGTTGTAAAGTTTGTCTTCATTTTTTCGTGAATGAGAAATTAAAACAGCAGCAACTAAATACATATCTAAATAGCTCCTACCTTCTTAGGAACCACTTTGTTCATTTGCCCATCACACTACTTGCTGCTTTCTGATCATATGTTAGACATATTTATATTATATTTATACATATATATATATTTACAGTGCCCTATCTCTCCTCCTGCACTGTGACCCACAATGTGTCTGCAATGCAGGAGACTTGGATTTGATCCCTGGGTTGGGAAGATTCGCTGGAGGAAGGCATGGCATCCCAATCTAGTATTTTGCCTGGGGAATCCCCATGGACAGAGGAGCTTGGAGGGCTACAGTCCATAGGGTTGCAAAGAATTGGACATGATTGATCGACTAAGCACATCTCTCCCCGACAGTGCATGCCTCAGAAGAAAATGACCTACTTGTTCATACGAGTAGCTTCAAGATGAACCTTCAACTTCGCTTGGAATATAGGGGAAACTCAACACCTATTTGCTGAATAAATAAATGCATGTTTCCTTTGAATATAGAAATACTTCATAGACATTGGGAAAAAAATTGCACAGCATGAAAGTTGAGAATTAAGTTTCATTTAGGGCAAAACAAGGACTGCAGCCCAGGAGATGGCATTTCAGAGAGCTTTGAAGAACTGCTCTGAGGAGGCAAGGGGAGGAACTAGATATATAGGAGTTTTGCAATAAAGGGTGGGTAGTTGGGAATATCAAAAAATTACTGTTAATTAAAGAAATCATTTTCCAGCCTTTCACTTTCAGTCTGTATGTGTCCCTTGTTTTGAGGTGGGTTTCTTGTAGACAGCATATACAGGGGTCTTGTTTTTGTATCCATTCAGCCAGTCTTTGCCTTTTGGTTGGGGCATTCAACCCATTTACGTTTAAGGTAATTATTGATAAGTATGATCCCGTTGCCATTTACTTTATTGTTTTGGGTTCGGGTTTATACACCCTTTTTGTTTCCTGTCTAGAGAATATCCTTTAGCATTTGTTGGAGAGCTGGTTTGGTGGTGCTGAATTCTCTCATCTTTTGCTTGTCTGTAAAGCTTCTGATTTCTCCTTCGTATTTGAATGAGATCCTTGCTGGGTACAGTATGATTATCTCAATTGATGCAGAGAAGGCCTTTGATAAAATTCAACATCCATTTATGATAAAAACTCTCCAGAAAGCAGGAATAGAAGGAACATACCTCAACATAATAAAAGCTATATATGACAAACCCACAGCAAACATTATCCTCAATGGTGAAAAATTGAAAGCATTTCCCCTAAAGTCAGGAACAAGACAAGGATGTCCACTTTCACCGCTACTATTCAACATAGTTCTGGAAGTTTTGGCCACAGCAATCAGAGCAGAAAAAGAAATAAAAGGAATCCAAATTGGAAAAGAAGAAGTAAAACTCTCACTGTTTGCAGATGACATGATCCTCTACATAGAAAACCCTAAAGTCTGCTTTTAATAGTTGTTCTTTGTGTTTGATCTTTGTTAATTTGATTAATATGTGTCTTGGCGTGTTTGCTTTGTTAAAAAAAAGTTTCCCAACTCCTATGTCCTATAAAGTATTCTCCTAAATTTTCTTCTGTTAACAGTTTGTTTTTGCATTTACATTTGTAATTCATTTGGATTTTTTTGTTGTATATTTATAATGAAGTAGAAGTTTAAATTTATTTTCTTCTAGTTGGATAGCCAATTATGCAAGCATTATTTGTTAGAGTATTATTCATTTTCCATGGCATCGAAATGCCACCTTTATTCTGTCTAATCTGAGATCTTAGAAGCATGTAATTTCAATTTTCCTCAGTACAAATATTCATTTCAGTACCTGGAAGAGAGTAAATCAGATCATTCTGGGAAAACAAGTGATACTAAGTTGAAAGTTGTATATGAGTAAAAGGTGCCAGTTCCCTGAAAGTAGCATAAGATTACCAGAGACTTAAGATGCACTTTTTTCTATAAGAAAAAGAGAAAGAAAAAATCTGTCTCCCACTAGTGTCACAAACAATGATGATTTTAATGTTAATTTTTACTTTCAACTTTTTAGAAAGGAAGGAAAAATTATAGTGAAAACATATGGAATGATATAAATCCTCAGCATAGTACACTTTTTAATCTGTTTGCTACTTTAAAGGGGAAATTGTCCAAAAAATTGGTTTCATGAAATTATGATAAAGAATCCTCCTGCGAGTGCAGGAGATACAGTTTCAGTCCCTGGAAGATCCCTTGGAGAAGAGAATGACAACCCACTCCAGTATTCTTGCCTGGAGAATTCCATGGACAGCGGAGCCTGGTGGGCTACAGTCCACTGGATTGCCATGAGTCAGACATGACTAAGAGACTGAGCACGCACAGATATGCATATGTAAATTCTGTATATCTATAATTTCCCCGTGATCTAGGTTCAATGATGTAGTCATGTGACTATATAAATTATTTAGCTTTCTTGAAACTCAAATTCTAATAGTTGTGATGAAAGCCAATTGTAATGCTTTAATAAAACCTGTCTGTGCTAAATCTTGTTATCATAAATGTTAGGTGACACACTTAATTAAGCCATTCTTTAGAAATGCTCACTATCAGGCCTTTTAATGCAACAATGAGGTAAGTATGCTACTTCCTGTACCAATGTGCAGAGACAAGTGAACACTGACAGCTCTACCCACCAAATCTAAGGACAAGTCTCCAAATTGTTCAGCTACTACTAAAGAAGCAATTGTCTCACCAGTGGGGTGATCACTCTTGGAAGCAGCACACACTTAATTGATCTTGTATGAAGGAGCAATCCTTTCCAGGAAAGCCCTAGGAACGGATTATTTTCTCAACAAGTAGAGACCAAGTAGTGGCAGTTTTTCAATTACTGAGAGACATTTGGCAGAACAAAAACTTGGAAATTGTGGTTTGCAAGGGTGTGTGCAAATCTCAACATAATGGGTCCTAGTCTAGGTATCTGGGGGTTAGTGTGACTGCAAGGATAATTGTTTTGTGGGTGAAAACACAAAGATATATATCTTAGCAACAAATAGGAGTTCTGGAGGGAAAATCAGGCTAAACCACGAAATGGCAGAACCCTGAATGTTGATGTCATTTGTAAAGAACACTTTAGTACTCTCTAAAAATACACACAAGTGCTTGCAAAGTTTCATGACTGCAACTCTCTCTCGTTTGCTCCTGGCATATTATTGAACTAATGCCCCCATTTAGGAGCCTAAGTATCTTTGAATGTCTGACAAAATTAGAGATTTCCAAGTATTAGGAGGGAGAACTTAGCTTTCTGAAAGAGGCAATGACCGTTGTTTCACACTTAATTATTTCCATGCTTTGTCTGTTGTTAAATTTTGTTACAAACTGTGCAGTGGTAAAATGGAGAACAAAACTCAACAGCAGACTCCTTTAGGGCTGTGTTTAACTGTAGTCCAAGAAAAAAAATAATATTTATATGTTACATTATTCCAGTGTCATAGATTATCTCACAGGGATCACTTTTCATTTCTATCCTTTTCATTTTTGGTGTTACTTATAATTGGAAGGGGGGATCATTTGTGTATGGAAACTTGACTTTGTTTACACAGTCTCCTCAATTTTATGTAGAGTAAAAGTATATTCCTGCCAATCATAACATTCTCTTCCCATCATTTAAATACTTTGCAATTTTCTATAAGCAGCTTCATATGTACTCTTACTTTGCGATTTAGTAAATTTTGCACATAGCAATTCGACCTGGCAGGCCATATTTATATAATAAAGTGTTACTTAGTACTTACAATAATATCAGAGAGTAGGAGAGAAGAGTGTTTAACCTCTGAAAAAATGGGGTTGGCTAAATATTTGAGAATTTTACTGTTAATATGTTTGGCTTGTCCAATATTTGTAATAGAGGTTTCATTTGAGCTCCTATTTTTTCTACAACTTAAGGAAAGTACAAAGAACTCCAGGCATTCTTACCTCTGCTGGAATTTTATTGAGAGGATCACTGAAGTCAGGGAAGGGTCACTGACTCCAATCCTGAACTGTTCAGATGATGGTACACAGATTACTTAATATGTTTTCTCTCTTCTCTAAATCAGCTTCTACTCTACTGTGTTTATAACATAGAACATTTGTCGTCTAGCCCTAGAAAATAAGACAGTTTTAAGTGTGGACAGTCATTCTTCTATGTGTTTATTAATTGCAGAATAGGGAAAAGTGGTACTGGGCTCTGGAAGTTCTTTTTTGAGTTTGACATCCAGTGTTAATATCAGAAAACAAGAGGAAGAATCCTGAGGTTATATGTTGTAACTAACATCCAGCAGGGACTTCTCTCTCTTGTTTTGAGTCCTTTCTTTTTTTTTTTTTTTTAATGAAAGTACTCTTTCCAAAAAATATATAAAAATATGATTCTTCCAAAGTCTTGAAAAACAGTATGTCTCTACTAAGTTAATGTTTAAACATTGTGTAAAGGGAAAGAATTATATCTCACTGTACCGAGTAAAGTAAACCTTCCTAAAAATTCTTGTTACCTTGGTTTCTCCTTAAAGTTCCTTGTCTGTGTAGTAGCTCGTTAGTGCTTTTCAATATCTTCCTCTCAAAACTCTAGTTACTGCATAGTCTGTTTTTTTTTCTCTTTCTTTGCAGATTTTTCCTTCCTAGGGCAGCATGGTGTCCTTGCCTGTGTACATTAATCTACTCCCCTCTTCTGAAAGTGTTACTTGCTCAGTCATGCCTGACTCTTTGTGACCCTATGAACTGTAGCCCATCAGGCTCCTCTGTCCATGGAATTCTCCAGCCAAGAATATTGGAGTGGGTTGCTGTTTCCTCCTCTAGGGGATCTTCTCGACCCAGGGATTGAACCCTGGTCTCTTGCATTGCCAGAAGATTCTTTATTGTCTGAGCCACCAAGAACTACTCCCTGCTTTCAATTCTGTAGTTCTGTTCATTTCTACAGTTGTCAAAACAGAGACTCAAGTCCTACAGCATGCCAAGCAACAGAGAATGTTTTCTTCAGGGCAGTAGGGTGGAGCCAATGCTTCTATGTTAATTTAATTCATCCCTGTCACATGTATCGCGGGGTATATACAGGAAACACACAGTAAAGGCCTCCTGGAGGGTGGCCTTTTATATACTACAGACAGCCCAGTAGATCTAGAATCATCCAGCACTAGGAAAACTAATACCTAAAGTTTGCCTGCCATGATCAAAAGTTCTATAAAAGTATAGCAAGTTAACAGAAATCTCTGATGTTATTTGGAAATATTTAAATCTACAGCAGATTTTCAGAATGTATAGTGAAAGTATTACAATTAGGGGGAAAACCAAAGAAAATGTAGAGTTTAGGTAAAAATGAGGCAATAATTGGAGTTTTGCACTTGGTTTCATTGACTGCCAACAATCCAAATGGTGCACAATGAAATCCATAAAACATGTTGCCAAGTTTCTGGTCAGTTGAAACTGCTATATTTCATTCTTCTCTGGTTAAAAAAAAAGTCTTCATTTTGGCCACGTGATGTTATTTGTCTCATCTGGTTTCTTGGAGACTGAAGGCCCCTTCTTAACTGCACTAATAAATAGAAGAGTCCAAAGACACTGGGAGAATCCGTGCAGCAACGCCACCCACTGAAGTCACCGTGGGAGTGACAGCCAATGGATGGCTGCAGGCCCCACTGATGGTAAAGGAACAGGAAGATGGGGAGCTGTTTTGGGGTAAACTCTAACTTGCAAAAGGGCTAGGATTCTGAGAAGAGGCCCTGTGATGCGGTGGAGTGTGCTTTGGAATCACTTGGATTCATGTGTCCTCAGGCAAATGACTTGTTCTCTCTGAGCCAGTTTTCTCCTCTTTAAACATTGGAAGGGAAAATTTTTCTCCCTTTGACCTTGCAATTTAATGCGTTTCATCTCTTGCAAAAGGGCTAGGATTCTGAGAAGAGGCCCTGTGATGCGGTGGAGTGTGCTTTGGAATCACTTGGATTCATGTGTCCTCAGGCAAATGACTTGTTCTCTCTGAGCCAGTTTTCTCCTCTTTAAACATTGGAAGGGAAAATTTTTCTCCCTTTGACCTTGCAATTTAATGCGTTTCATCGACTCTAAGATGCCTTTTGTTCCCCCTGCGTTTTAACATTCCTGAAATGGTGTGTGCTTTGTAATCAATAGGGACTTACAATAACTGTTGTCTCAGTGTACTTATGTCCCATTGCCTGTGCCCTTATAAACATAAAATGTGCCAGTATCAAAACTACAAAATGTGAATGGGGGTCTTGGAAGAAAATCACAAGTATAGAATATAGTGGAACGGTGTTTTACCCTTCAAGATTTAATAAGGAGAGAGTGAGGAGGTGATGAATCAGGTGTATGGAGCTTTATCTACAAAGCTGAAGTCAAAAGCTAACTACATCATAGCAAAGCAGATTCAAGAACTTGAACTCAGTGCTCAGATGCTCTGACTCTTTGGACCCATGGACTGCAGCCCACCTGGTTCCTCTGTCTGTGGAATTTTCCAGGCAAGAATACTGGAGTGGGTTGCCATTTCTTAGTCCAGGGGATCTTCTCAGCCCAGGGATAGAACATGCCTCTCCTGCATTGGCAATTCTTTACCATTGAGATATAGGGGAAGCTCCAAGAACTAAAGACCAGTGGTTTAATTACTTCATGTAGTCTTTTAAGAAATGCAGCAGCACCAGTGCCTTCGATGAACAGAGGAAAGTATTATATTGGAAAATGTGGACAACAATTCTGAGGGGAAAAGTGACTTAGAAGACAACGCCTCAGTGTGCAGCAGGGTTAGGAAAAACTTAATCAACTCATTTTGCCCACATTTCCTATGTACGCAGAAGCATGATATATAATTTTTAAAAAGTGCTCTGAGACTAAAATGAACATGTTAAGTGACGTGAAAGCACAGTGTTTGTTTTCAAATGAAAATTGTCTTTGCTTTCTGGCTTTTAAAGTATTTGTGTCTTAATGGCAAGTTGTCTGAAATTCAACAAGTTTCAATGTATCAATAGAAGTCTAACCACTAAAGCAAAAGATACTGCCCAATACCAAGAGATGTTTTTACTGGACACTGACAGAGTGACTCTTTGGTTTTATGACTAACCTTCTCCCTGCTGCCTCCTCTCCCAATAAAAAAGACTGAAAAATTGCACTTATGGAAGCTGTTCCATAATTAGGGAAGCTTTATAGCTTGCTCATAGAGTTTGCATAAACCCTGATGTACAACTCTTACTAGAGTTAATTTGTTGCTGTTTAGTCGTTATGTCCAACTTTTTTGTGACCCCATGGACTGCAGCCTGCCAGACTCCTCTCTCCCTGGGATTTTCCAGGCAGGAATACTGGAATGGGTAGCCATTTCCTTCTCCAGGGGATCTAACTGACCCAGGTCTTGAAGCCACATCTCCTGCACTGGCAGGTGGATTCTTTTCTACTGAGCCACCTGGGAAGCCCCTAGGATTAATTAATGTGTAGTAAATTATAAACAGTTTATGAAAAGATCCCAGCCTAGTCTGATACAAAATAGTTTATATAATTATGGCTACCATTATTAATAAAAAAGTATATAGTCTATATATGAAAGCAAATCAAAGTGATTTGGGGTAAATAAACCAATTATTATACACTTTTATGAATCAGTAAATTTAGTTACAGTATGGTCAGTTGACCTGCCCAAACCATATAGTTTGCTATGCTAGAACCAGGGCTTGAATTAGGTTTTCCTGATTCAGTTATTATCATGTGGCTTCATTTGTTGATGGCCTACTACATGGACACTGGGTCCATGTACAAAAATGTGTACAGTGTAGTCACATTACATGTGCATTTGCTTTATTCAAATTTAGCCAAAGTACCGGGAAACGTGAGTGAGAGCAAGAAACAATTTAAGAGAGCAGCTAGTTCTGCCCACCTTCCCACTCAGTGAGCACATGTCCAGAGTGAGTGTGAGGTTGGGGCAGTGAATGTTTCTTTTCCTCAAAAGTCTCAGTTTTCAAGTGTTTCTCATGACGTGAACCTCTCACCACACTGAGGATGATGATTGTTTTTATAGATATGCATGTATCATACAATATCACCCTAAAACACAATTCAACTACTCCATCAAGTGCTTAACATGAAGATACAATCTGTTCTAGTTCAGGAAAAACAACTAGCTATGTTGAACTAACTGAGAGATTTAAATTTAATACACTTAATGTTTGTTCTCTAGTGTGTTAACAAAACTACTTCATACTATGCTTCCTAGACCATACTGTGCTTCTTAGGTCAAAATATTTAAGAAATTTTCTAGGGTAATTTTGACTCTGTTTCTTAAAATCTTGGAGCTTGTGGTACATGAAGAAGGATATAATGATGGATGTGGGGGTAGTGGATTGACAAGATGGATCAGAAAGGATAAAAACTGACAGGGAACCCAGTTAGAAGACTCCCACAATACTTGGAGCAAATGATAACAGAAGTCTCAACCAGTACAGTGGCAGCAAGGGCAGAGAAAAAGGGACTATGGAGCAGGTATGGAAGAGGCAGAAACAACAGGTAGGCAATGACTAGTTGTGGCCTCTTCCAGAGAAGGAAGAATTAAAGCTTACTCTGAGTTTTCTAATCTGGTAGATGAGGACAATGATTAAGATAAAAATGACAAGTGAAACAGAGAACTTACACGAATCATTTTGTCAATTTGAGGGAATATTTTGTGGCCCCAGGTGAGGTCAGTTGTGGATATATTGAGCTAGCAGTGTTTGAGAGACAGCTGGGTGGAAAGCTCCAGTATGCAGAAAATACGAGATTTGTATTGGGGGGCTTTGGGGGCTTCATATTTTAATCTAGTGAAGAAGATACAACTTCAATTAACTTGCCTTTGCTAGACTGAGAAGTATAGAATGAGAAAGTCTTGCATTTTAATATCCCAGATTACGATGGCTCTAACCCCACTAATTGATTGCCCAACCATAGCTCCACCCTATCTCATTCTTTGTTCCCCAGAAAGCAGAACCTGATGCAAACCCTTGTGCACCACTTCATTGTTAGGGATTTTAACCCCAGGTCACTGAAATGAGGGAAAAGGGGAGTGAGGCAGTAAAGAAGAGGAGCTGGTATGAGAGTGTGTTCATTAGATTGCCAACACTTGGTATCAGAGACGGTAGATTACTCAATCTCCCAAGAGTCCGTTGACATGACTAGTTCTCAGGGAAGCCTAGGGGGAGGAAGAGGGATTAATTTACTTTCTGGCTCCATTTCACCTCGGTCAGAGATTGTACTGCGTAACTCTCTCAGGCTTTCAGGTGGTCTTGCATGGGTACTGCAGGGATCCCACTGCCTCCAAAGCCACAAAGTCTTATAAGGAAGCTCTCAGGTGAGGACAACTTGTGGGTGGTATGGGATGACTCTTGTGTTTTGCCCTGTGAACTCATGGCTGGTCACCAGAGCAGTGTCACAGTGGAAACAAATTACTAATGGCTCTGGAAGATTGGAAAGGTCAAGAGGACCTCTGAGGGGTAAATCTCTAATCTAAAGATGTCCCAGTAGATTCTGAGGACTCTGGGAGTCCCCAGAAGAATGCCTGAGACGTGCCCATAAACCAGTCTGCCCACTTCATCGACTCTGCTCACTCCAGCTTTGCGCCATCCAACTGATGCCACTCCGAGGTGCTCAAGAAAACGGCCATGCCTCTGCTGGCAGCGATCTTCAGGCAACAGTAGTGTCCGAGCAAGTTTGTGGATCTGTGTCGCTGCCAAAGCCACTACTTGTGGGGTGTTAGAATTATTCTGGGTTCATGTGATGGCTGGGAATGAGGAAAAGGACAAGAATTTAGTCTCCAGCCTCTTTCCACACTTGTCACCAGCACCTGAAAAACTCTGCTCTTGCTGGTCACGTGAAGTCCCGCAGGGCTGCTTCAACTTCTCCCTTCTGTTTCTCAGCTTCAGGTCATCCCTCTCCTCACTCCACACACCGAAACAGTTCATGTTTCTCTCATGAACGCATCTCTATCCAAAGCAAACAAACAAATACCACCTTCCAAAAATTAACAAACCTATGCCCCAACCCCACTCCCACAAAACAAAGGCAAGAAGTTCAGAGAAGCTGTCTTAAGCAAAAGCAGGAATTTATGTGGGAATCCAGTACACTGAGTATCAGTGCTCAGGTAAGAATATTTTCAGTTTCTCTGAGGACCATGGGTAGCTACCTACTTTTCATTTATGTCACCAAACGGGCCTATTCCAGTGACCCCCCTACCCTCCTCCAAAGACTAGTTTTAGGCTCCAAATTAATTGAAGTCCCTTACCTTAAAGATAAAACTGCACAGAAGATAATCCTTGACGTTAAATACTACTTGACTTAATAAATGAGTGTCTTAGCTTGGTTTTTCCCCAAAACAACCTGAGGCAAAGACTTGCAGCAGAAAATTCCTCTGGAAATTTGATCTCAGGGAGCAGAAGTTAAAAAGGAGTAAATTCAGGGACGGAAAGGAAGCTAATCAAGAAGTCATTATCAAACTGTTTACTAG
The DNA here is from genome assembly GCA_006410675.1 of Oreotragus oreotragus. Taxonomy (NCBI): domain Eukaryota; kingdom Metazoa; phylum Chordata; class Mammalia; order Artiodactyla; family Bovidae; genus Oreotragus; species Oreotragus oreotragus. Next base: position 106,893 of record SJYX01001951.1, read on the forward strand.
TAAGGGTGTCCTGGGACCTTGTGAGCAGCTGTTTGAAATGAGGCTCTGAACCACTCACCTGAGGGCTAAAAGAGAGGCGAAAGTGTTGATCTGTTGTCTCTTGCTCCCTACTGGTCAGGGATGCCCTCAGAAGAGTGGACTTACCTGTATGTTTGTGTTGCAAGTTTTCTACAAGTGGCCCATGTCAAGAAATACCTGTTAGGGACCCGAAGTGAGGTGTTGTGGGTTGCACCCATGAGAAACTGGCCAGAGCCTGCGAGGACTGGTCACCACAGCAGTGGCTATAGAGGGAAGTGGGGTTCAGAGAATATGAGTGGTACACAAGCAAATCTGATCCATCTGACACAATGAGGTTTCCTTTATGAAGCGAGAAAAAAGGAGAGGCCCAAGAACACACATACACTTAGGAGTCTGGAGGAAAGACAGAAGGGGTTGAGAAGAGACCAATGAAAAGATACCAAAGAGAAGAAATAATAGCAATAATAACAGCTGCAGCTATAACAACCGTAGCAGTAGTAAAAATACTGATAACAGCAAGTACTCTATAAATGCAGATGCTGGGAGGCACTCTTCTATAATCAATTCATTTAATACACCCCTATGAGTTGGGCACAGTTATTATCCCCATTTTATACATGGGGACTCCAAGTTGCTAAGAAGTTAGGATCAGCACTCTTGATTGGTGGAGACAAGATTTGACTCTAGAGCCTGTACTCTTCATCACGCTGACCCAAGGAATATAAATATCTATGAGAGTAGGGAATGGAATAATTTCACAAAACGGGAGTGGGCAAAGGTCAGTGTTACTTATTAGGGAGAAGTGAATGAAGATAAAGAAAAGGCCATCTGATTTGTGACCAAGAGGTAACTGTCACTTTTGGAAAAGAAGTTCAAGCTGAGTGGAGAGGGTGGTGTAGAGCCTCAGATCCATTTCTGAAGATATTTGCTAATAAAGGGAGCAGTGTATTATTTTAGTGTAATACTCCCTTGTCCTAATTTCCTCATAGAAGAGAGGGATCTTACATTTTGAGAAGGAGAAGGCAATCATCAGGACTCTAAATATTGCTAAGTTTGAAATGGTACAGTTCTGTTAGGTACAGAAAACTTGCCTCAGGTGATGTCCCTCGGGCTAAATGTCATCAATGAAAGGTTAAGGAGCAACACAGGACCCATCAGTAACCGACAGTCTTTGGAGAGAAGAAGAATGAGTATATTTCGTTCTCTCTCTCTCTCTTTTTTTTTTTTTTTTTTTGCCATTTCTGATTTCCCGCAAAATGGCAGAAAGGGGCACACTCTGTTGCCAACCTTTTCTTTCCCTCCTCCCACCTCATTATCTGAGGCCAGCCATTACACTACATTTTCTGTGCCTTTGGATAGAAAAGCCAACTCTTCAAACCATAACGTTGGCAGCAGTTTTCTTCCTACAGTTTGTAAAAATTAGCTCACAAATCAAAAGAATATGAGCCAAACATGCCACAGCCATTTGGATTTACATGAAAGAGAAGCCATCAACACCTCCCTATCTTGGCTGATGAATGTATCTGATATTGCAGACTTCTTTCTTGGTTCTTTCATGACCGCAAGACCAAAACTAATCACTCCAATTAGACAAACTTCCAGATTATAGCTCTGAAGTCAACTCAACAAGTAACATATCCAGCAATGTAATTTGCCAAGTTTAATTCAGAGGTTGAGGGAGGGTAGTAGGTGGAGGGGAGACAGTTCCTGATTTATCACAGCAGCTAAAACTATACATCAGTCTGAATACAAAACAAAGCAATAAAGCTAGATTCAGGGCATTCTAGCTTCTGATTATCACACTTTACCAATATTAAAAAAAAAAAAAAAAGAAAAAGAAAAGAGAAAAACCTAAGTTAAGAACATTATCTTGTAGAAACTCACAAAATCGTTGCAAAATATGAGAGACATCTTCAAAGGATTTAGTTAAATGTTTTTAAAAATCAAACCCAAAGAGAACTAGAATATATGCACAAATATTTACCGATTATGATGGTAGGGTGGTCTTTCTTAGAATGGAAAAGAAAAAAAAAATCATGTGGAAAAAGATTAACAGATTTCTTATTACAAATACTTAATTTTTCTGTACTAAACAAAGACTGCCTCAGTTCAGTCCCTCATTTGTGTCCGACTCTTTGTGACTCCATGAACCGCAGCATGCCAGGCCTCCCTGTGCATCACCAACTCCTGGAGTCTACCCAAATCCATGTCCATCGAGTCAGTGATGCCATCCAACCATCTCATCCTCTGTCGTCCCCTTCTCCTCCTGCCCTCAATCTTTCCCAGCATCAGGGTCTTTTCAAATGAGTCAGCTCTCTACATCAGTGGCTAAAGTACTGGAGTTTCAGCTTCAGCATCAGTCTCTCCAATGAACACCCAGGACTGATCTCCCTTAGCATGGACTGGTTGGATCTCCTTGCAGTCCAAGGGACTCTCAAGAGTCTTCTCCAACACCACAGTCCAAAAGCATCAATTCTTCATGCTCAGCTTTCTTTATAGTCCAATTCTCACATCCATACATGACCACTGGAAAAACCATAGCCTTGACTAGATGGACCTTTGTTGGCAAAGTAATGTCTCTGCCTACCTGCCTGCTAATTCACTTCAGTTGTGTCTGACTCTTTGTGACCCCATGGACTGTAGCCTNAAAAAAAAATCATGTGGAAAAAGATTAACAGATTTCTTATTACAAATACTTAATTTTTCTGTACTAAACAAAGACTGCCTCAGTTCAGTTCAGTTCAGTCCCTCAGTTGTGTCCGACTCTTTGTGACTCCATGAACCACAGCATGCCAGGCCTCCCTGTGCATCACCAACTCCTGGAGTCTACCCAAATCCATGTCCATCGAGTCAGTGATGCCATCCAACCATCTCATCCTCTGTCGTCCCCTTCTCCTCCTGCCCTCAATCTTTCCCAGCATCAGGGTCTTTTCAAATGAGTCAGCTCTCTACATCAGTGGCTAAAGTACTGGAGTTTCAGCTTCAGCATCAGTCTCTCCAATGAACACCCAGGACTGATCTCCCTTAGCATGGACTGGTTGGATCTCCTTGCAGTCCAAGGGACTCTCAAGAGTCTTCTCCAACACCACAGTCCAAAAGCATCAATTCTTCATGCTCAGCTTTCTTTATAGTCCAATTCTCACATCCATACATGACCACTGGAAAAACCATAGCCTTGACTAGATGGACCTTTGTTGGCAAAGTAATGTCTCTGCCTACCTGCCTGCTAATTCACTTCAGTTGTGTCTGACTCTTTGTGACCCCATGGACTGTAGCCTGCCAGGCTCCTCTGTCCATGGGATTCTCCAGGCAAGAATACTGAAGTGGGTTACCATGTCCTCCTCCAGGAGATCTTCCTGACCCAAGGATCGAACCTGTATCTCCTTCAGCTCCTGTATTGCAGGCAGATTCTTTACCTGTCCTAAGACAAATGGAAAAGTATATTTTTAACATATATAATATGCAAAAGATTTATAACCTTAATTTACTTTTAAAAGATATGTTGTAATGTAATTTACCTACCATAAAATTTACCCAGTTTAAGTGTATAATTAATGGTATTTTGTATAGTCACTGCAATTAAGTTTAGAATATTTTATTACCTCAAAAAGAAACCTCTGTGCCTGTTAAAGATCATTCCCATTTCCTCCTATCCTCTCAGCCCTAAGGGGTTTCCACTTTCTGTATCTGGATATTTTCCACTGAGGACATTTCATATAAATTTAATCAAGCAAAAAGTAGTCTTTTGTGATTGGTTTCTTAGCATGTTTTCAAGGTTCAACCATTTGCAACATCTATTAGTACTTGGCTCCTTTTTTTTTTCCCATTGAGATATAATTCCCATGTCATAGATTTAACCCTTTTAAAGTATACAATTCAGTAGTTGTTTTGTATATTCAAAAAGTCATGTAACCATCACCACTGTCTAATTCCAGACATTTTGTCACTCAAAAAGAATCACCACGCCCATCAGCAGTTAGACCTCATTTCCCCCTTCCTCTAGTCTCTGGTCGGAGAAGGCAATGGCACCCCATTCCAGTACTCTTGCCTGGAAAATCCCATGGATGGAGGAGCCTGGAAGGCTGCAGTCCATGGGGTCTCTGAGGGTCGGGCACTACTGAGCGACTTCACTTTCACCTTTCACTTTCATGCATTGGAGAAGGAAATGGCAACCCACTCCAGTGTTCTTGCGTGGAGAATCCCAGGGACGGGGGAGCCTGGTGGGCTGCCCTCTATGGGGTTGCAAAGAGTCGGACACAACTGAAGTGACTTAGCAGCTAGTCTCTGGTAACAAGCAGCCCACCTAATTCTGTGGATTTGTGTATTCTGGATAATTCAAATTAATGGAGTCAGAAAACATGTTGTCTTTTTTCACTTAAAATATTGTTTTCAAAATCCATCCATGTTATAGCATGAATTGGTACTTCATTCATTTTTAATGGCTGAATAATATTACATTATATGGATATGCCATATTTTATTTATTCATTTACCAACAGATGGACATTTGCTGGGGGCTTCCACTACTTAGCTATTAAAAATAATATTGTTACGCACACCCATATACAAGTTTTATGGGTTTTTTTGTGAATATGTGTTTTCATTTCTTTTGACTATATGCCTAAGAATTTCTGGGTCATATAGTAAATCTATGTTTAACCTTTTGAAAAACTGTCTTCGTATAACAAGATAGTCCCACCAGCAATTTATGAGGACCCTAACTTCTCTACATCCTCTTCAAAACTTGTTATGCTCTTTTAGTTTATAACCATCTTAGTGAATGAAAGTGATACCTCATTGTGGTTTGGATCTACATTTCCTAATACACTACTTTAATACCTAATGATGTTGAGATTCTTTTCCTATGCTTATTGGTCATTTGTATATTTTCTTTGGAGAAATGTCTGATGACATCTTTTGTTCATTTCTTAATTGGGTTATTTGTGATTTTGTTATTAAATTGTAAGTGTACTTTATGTATTCTGGACACAAGTCCCTTATCTGATAGATAATTGATAAATATTTTATCCCTTCTTTGGGTTTTCTTTTCATTTTCTTGACAGTGTTCTTTGAAACACAAAAGATTTTAGTCTGAAAATGTCCAAGTTTTTTATTTTGCTGGGGTTTTGGGTGTTGTATTTAAGAATTCTGCCTAATCCAAGGTCATAAAGGTTTACCCATATTTTCTTCTAAGAATTTTATAACTTTTAGATCTTATATATATGTTTGATCCCTTTTGAGTTAATTTTTTGTGTTATAAATTATCTTGTATTCTTTTACATGTAAGTGTCCAGTTGTCTCAGCATTATTTATTGAAGTGACTTCCCCAGTGAATTGTCTTGGCTTTCCTGTCAAAAAGTCAACTGACCATAGATATAAAGATTTATTTCTGGGCTGTAATTCTATTCCATTGATCTATTTGTCTATCCTTTTGCTAGTGATACTGTCTTAATTCCTGTAGCTTTGCAATAACTTTGAAATCAGGAATTTTAAGTCCTCCAAATTTGTTCTTTTTTTTTTTTTTAAAAATATTGTTTTGGTTCTTCTGGGTCCTTTAATTTTCCATATGAATTTTAAGATCAACTTGTCACTTTCTGAAGCTGTGATTTTGATAGGCACTATGTTGAATCTGTAGATCAATTTTGGAAATATTACCATCTAAACAACATTAAGTCTTTGTCCTAGAAACATGGGATATCGTTCCAATTAGGTATTCTTTAATTTCTTTCAATGATTTTTTGCTGCTTTCAGAATACAAGTTTTGTGCCTCTTTTGTTAAATTTTGTCTTATTCCTAAGCATTACATTTTAATGCTATTTATAAAGGAATTCTTAACTTCATTTTAATTTTTTTGTTATTGTATAAAAATACAATTGATTTTTGAATTATGGTCTTATACAGACACCTTGGTGAAACTGCTTGAACTTGTTCAAACAGTTTTTTAGTAGCTGCCTTAGGATTTTTATATACAAAATTATGTTATCACAAATAGTTATACTTTGTATATCCTTAACTTTTAAGAAGTTCTTTCAAAGCAGCAAGAAAAAGATCAACATCCTAACAAAAATTGGCAGTGAATGTGAGTACATAGTTCACAAAAAAACTGTACATGGCCAGTAAGATAGGCTTAACCTCACTAGGAATTAAAGGGGTGCAAATTTAATCAGTATGATACTACAATTAGCCTATGAAAATAGCAACACTTTTAAAAAAGGAATAATATCCATTTTTGACCAGAATCCTACACTTAACTGAGTGGACAATTCTCCTGTAGTGTTATTTGAGGATGTGTATTAATTGTTTTAATGATGTCTACAATGTTAATCTGATAATTCTTATTCCAGACATTTATTCTAATGAACTAATCATAGATGTACATAATGATCTGTGTTCAAAGAGGCTCATAAAGCATTATTTGTAATATAGAAAAATGGAAAAGTCTCAGATTCTTCACAATAAAAAACAGATTCATATTCATACAATGGAATACTACAATATCATAAAAAATTAATTGATTGAGATGTGCATGGTCATAGGAACAGGCCCATGATATATTATTAATTGAAATAAACATGCATAATATAATTCCAATTTTGTTAAAAATTACTTTGTGTATGTGTGTTAGGAGTGTAAATATATAAACATATACGCATAGTGGTTTATTGATGAATGAGAAAATGTGAATTCATGTGATTTATTTTCTTCTTTATACTACTTTTATTCTCCACGTTTTAAACTTATACTTATTTATTACTTTTATAATAACAAAAAGCCATAAAATCATTAGAAAAACTTATCGAGGCTGATGTTCTGATCCATAGATCCTCTACAGCTAGGACAATCGAAGTGGTATCAAAAACCAGATTCTTCCAAGTGGGAAGGCTGTACTATGCAAGTGTAGCTAAATACAAATAGAGTAACTGAAAATTTTCTGACCTCTGTTACCAGCCTTGAACATCCAGTACGTGCATGTTCAGGCTCTAGGTCGTGTCCCACTCTTTGCAACATCACAGACCATATTCTGCCAGACTCCTCTGGTCATGGGATTTCCCAGGCAAGAATACTGGGTGGGTTGCCATTTCCTTCTCCAGGACATCTCCCCAACCCAGGGATTGAATGGTATTTTCCCCCTGTGTTGGTTTATTTGACTTTTTTCCATTGTGAAGACTCACCCAAAGAGAATTAAAAAGTATGTCAGCTTCTCAGACTCTCTGCCCTGGAAAAAAACAGACCTCTGATAAAATTCTAAAGTATCTAGCATTCTATACACTATCTCACTCCCACAAGTAAATGGATTTTGCACTTTAGGACCATTAAAGGGATTGATAGGGGCTTCTGAGAATCAGAAAATGTGTCATTGACTGGACTAAAGAAAGGAAGAAGGCAGAGACTGAGAAAGGAACAGCCTTGGGGGCTACTGAGTCCAACAGAAGCCCAGGTTGAATTTACTTTCTGGTGAGGTGGCTGCAAGGTACACCTGGTGAGGCTAAATAACAGCCTTGGCTGCCTGGAATGTGCAGATTTGGGGAGCTAGGTTTGGCCTGAAAGACTGGAGACACTTGACTTTGTTCAAAATGGATTAGGCTGCCCACCGCAAAACTCGGCAGTGACAGCGATGAACTAAAGGCCTGAGTGCCATTGTTCCAAATGTTCTGGACAGCATCAGTCCAGAGATTCTCTCTGGACCCTAGGAATGGTGTGTGAGACCTCCCCTCTTGTAATGATACTGTGCCACTCAACAATTTGGCAAGTAGGGACTTAGGGCTAGAATTTAAAAGTAATATGCTCTTTCCTGCATCTGAGTATCATGGATGGGATTCATAGCTATTTGGCAGTCATAATCCAAAATTAGCAAATTATCAATGCTCGCTGAAGTCTAGTTCAGCATTTTCCTAATAAGTCTGGCAGAAGTATAGTAATTTGGCTTCTACTCTGTGAGGTATTAGGAATTCCTACTAGTTTCAGAAAGAATGCAGAGTTATCTGTGTATCATTATTGTTGATTGAAACTTTCCATGATTTTCAACTTCTAATCTTTTAGCTTTTTCATTATTTCACTAATTTTAAATTTTACTGTTAGTTTTGCTTCACCCTTATTATTTTTGTTTGCTGTGGTTTGTTCAGTTCACCTAGTGATGCATATGATGATGTGTGTTTACATCAACAGAATTTTACCCTACAATTTCTCCATATATAAATAGATTTTTAGACATCTGTTGGTCACTCTATATCAAACACCCATCCCTTGTTGCTAAATAGATGTTTGTATAATAATTATGACTTCTTCCTCAGTCAAATTGAATAGTGGAATTTCATTGTGATTGTCAATTTTCTTTTTCCTGCTAAAATTTGGAATGGGTGGAAACTTACTAAATGAGACTTGATCAGTAAGTTTGGGGATTCCCTCATAGCTCAGTTGGTAAATAGTCTGCCTGCAATGCAGGAGACCCCAGTTTGATTACTGGGTCAGAAGATCCACTGGAGAAGGGATAAGCTACCCACTCCAGTATTTTTGGGCTTCCCTTTTGGCTCAACTGGTTAAGAATCTGCCTCCAATGTGGGAGACCTGGGTTCGATCCCTGGGTTGGGAAGATTCCCCTGGAGAAGGGAAAGGCTACCCGCTCAAGTATTCTGGCCTGGAGAACTCCATGGACTGTATAGTCCATGGGGTTGCAAAGAGTCGAACATGACTGAGTAACTTTCACTTTCACTCAGATCATAACTATCCTGCCGTCTTTGAGGCTCTTGGCTTTTCCACTTTTTCCTTCCCTTGTCTTTTTGCCTCAGAAGTTATAGAAACAAGAGATGAAATTCCAGTTTATCAGTTTCAGTGTTGGAACCATATGTTTTGCATTTGATATAAAAGTCATGAAGAGGTATTAGCTTATACAAAGTAAAAAAAATTTTTTTGATGTGTCAGCAGCAAAAATTCTGTGGAGTAAATCACTTGTGGTGATAAGTTTTAAGACTTGATTTATACCTTGCAAGTCAGCTATTCCCTAGCATTGATGCTAAATTTTATTTGGGGCAATGTTTTAAAATTATGAAAAAAAGTTATTTTTAGTACTTAAAAATGTAGAAAATAATGCAATGTATATTGTACCTAACACCCACAATGAGTAAATGTTAACATTTATAATAGTCCCTTCATTTAATTTTTTAAACTAAAGCATTTCAGATATAGCTGAAGTTTCTCTTTTTTTTTTTTTTAAGTTTCTCTTTTTATAATTCTGTTTTCCTTTTTCCCAAGACAAGCATGTGCATAATTTTGATATACATCTAACTTCTGGTACATGTTTCTGTACTATTGTTACATAAGTGTGTTTTCCTAAACTAAAGCATTGGTGTATGTTTTTAAAATTTGTTTATTTTTTAATTGAAGGATAATTGCTTTACAGAATTTTGTTGTTTTCTGTCAAACATTGACATGAATCAGCCATAGGTGTACAGTTGGTGTCCCCTCCCTCTTGAACCTCCCTCCCATCTTCCTCCCCATCCACCACTCTAGGTTGATACAGAGACCTGTTTGAGTTTCCTGAGACACACAGCAAATTCCCATAACAAGTGTCGTTGTTACTCTCTCCATACATCTCACCCTCTCCTCCCTTCTCCCCATGTCCGTAAGTCTGTTCTCTATGTCTGTTTCTCCATTGCTGCCTTGCAAATAAATTCATCAGTACCGTCTTTCTAGATTCCATATATATGTGTTAGTATACGATATTTCCTTTCTCTTTCTGACTTACTTCACTCTCTATAATAGGCTCTAGATTCATCCACCTTATTAGAACTGACTCACATATGGTCCCCTTTATGGCTGAGTAACATTCCATTGTGTATATGTACCACAAGCTCTTTATGCATTCATCTGTTGATGGACAACTAGGATGCTTCCACGTCCTAGCTATTGTAAATAGTGCTGCAATGAATATTGGGGTATATGCGTCTTTTTCAATTTTGGTTTCCTCGGGGTATATGCTTATGAGTAGGATTGCTGGGTCATATGGTGGGGTTTATTCCTAGTTTTTAAAGGAATCTCCATACTGTCTTCCATAGTGGCTGTATCAATTTATATTCCCACCAACAGTGCAAGAAGGTTCTGTCGTGTTTTAAAATTTACTTAAATGACACTATACAGTACATGTCATTCTGTAACTTTGTTTCTCATTCATCATTATGTTTTGGGAATTTGTTTACACATACACATTTGGTTATTTATTTTATGTAGTTCATTATTTGGGGCTTCCCTGGTGGTTCAGATGGTAAAGAATCCACCTTCAATGTAGGAGACTGGAGTTTCATCCCTGGGTTGGGAAGATCCCCTGGAGAAAAAGAATGGCTATCTACTCCAGTATTCTTATCTGGAGAATTCGATATATATATAGCAATTTTTATTTTTCCATTCAACTACTGGAGGGCCAATCAAAATTTATTCTGTAAGTTATCAGCATAGCTATCACATCCTACAGGAAGTTTTCTCTACTTCTTCCTTCTTCTCACCATCAAGTTATGTTAAATGCCCTTCTTCCTCTTCGCTTGGCCACCTATATCATAGATTTCACCATATATTATTGAAAATGACTCCCTTTGTCTTAGATTATAGACTCCTCAAGATCAGGGACCCTGTAATCTGTTCATAGTATTCATGGTGCAGTCCCCAGGCCAGCACTGTGCATGGCACATGGGTGGTACTTTGGGATAAATGGATGAATAAATGATTTTGTGCCATAGAATAACCTATGTCAATGACTTGCTGATGTAGCTTAAAATGAAGGTCCTAAACCAAGCCTTCATGAAGCCACAGTGTTCTATCTGCCAAACTTAGTTGTTCCTTCCAGTTGAATAAGGGCAGTCTTTTACACTTTGAGGTTACAGCAAATTAATCTAATGGATACAGTATTCTTAATCTTAAGTTTGTTAAACATTTGCCACCTGATACCACTTGGTCATAATAAAATCTAACGTAAAATGGTATCTGCTTTTATTCTAAATTATGCACTTATTTTAAAATAAGTAAATCACAATTTTCTTATATTTCATAACAAATACTTACATTGTCAGGTACCCTGCCACCTGAGTAAATATGAGAAGCACTGTGTTTACTACATAAAAACATAGGTACTTAAGTTGCCCTGTGCTGCTGCTGCTGCTGCTGCTAATTTGCTTTAGTCGTGTCTGACTCTGTGCGACCCCCTGGACTGCAGCCTACCAGGCTCCTCTGTCCATGGGATTTTCCAGGCAAGAGTACTGGAGTGGGTTGCCATTGCCTTCTCCGAAGTCGTCCTCTACTTTCATTAANTGAGTAAATATGAGAAGCACTGTGTTTACTACATAAAAACATAGGTACTTAAGTTGCCCTGTGCTGCTGCTGCTGCTGCTGCTAATTTGCTTTAGTCGTGTCTGACTCTGTGCGACCCCCTGGACTGCAGCCTACCAGGCTCCTCTGTCCATGGGATTTTCCAGGCAAGAGTACTGGAGTGGGTTGCCATTGCCTTCTCCGAAGTCGTCCTCTACTTTCATTAATAATTTTTTTTAATACAATTAAAGTAGTCAATTTCCTAAAGTTGAAAAATAGTCTTATAGGTATAAGGGGATATCCTTTTCCCAGGAGAAAAACCTTATAAAATTTAAAGTAATTATTATTACACATTCTGACTCCCTCAGCCTAGCCAACTTGGTAGTGGCAAGAATTCATTCAGAGGCTTAGTGAGAAGGAGGCAGCTCTAGGCACAGCCCACCAGCCCATCCCCCTGTTGCCATGGATACCAGTGAAACCATGACTTTTCTTATGGACTGCCACCCTATCCCTCATTTCTCCCTAGATGCTTGGAAGACCCAAACTTTAAAACTTCCTATGCAAACAGGAATAGAAGAAAGGAGCTATCTCCCCCACCATAATTAAAATGCTTCCACTCCCAACTGTATATGCAACCTAGATAAGGATGATTTCCTAGCTGCTTGCCCACTTACCAGTCCCTCTCTGCACTGTGTCTGGTTTCTTTACCAGCAAAGGGAGAGGAAGAATGGGTCATGAAAGGAGAATGTCATCTCTGTGGGAGTGTTCAGAACTCCTGTGGAAGTCATTGGACTTTCCAAAGTGCTTAAACAAATTTTCAAGCCAATTTTCTAATGTTATGGGGCAAGGTGACCTCAGTTAGCATATGGATTGCACACGCATTAGCCTCTTTATTCCTCCCCACAACCCTAAAATGTAAGTATTATTTTATCCATGCTTTACAGATAAGGAAACTATAGTCTGGAAAACTTAGTAACTTTTCCCAAATCTAATTAGAGATGGAATTGGAATTTTTACCCATTATATAACATGGCCTCCCAATCAACACACATTTTAATGTACTAGCAAGATATTATTTGCCTATGAAGTATCCCTATAAAAGTCTAGAGTGGACTGACAAAAGGATATTAACCCAAACAAATGGGTTTGTGGAGGGGTTGTCTTTTTTCTTTTTATAGTTCATGTATTTAATTCATTCAAACAGCATTTATGGAACATTTATTTTATTCTAAGCATTTGATGAAAAAGAATCATGGTTTCTACCACTGAGTGGTATATATATTTATATAATTATGATGGAGTCTCATAGGTATCCCAGGAACGGAATATGCAAAGTATATGGGAATCAGGGGAGTGGATGACAACTTTATAGAGTTGTACAAATCTTCAAAGAAGAGAAGATATGTTAGATTAAACTATGAAATCGTGTAGGCTTTCCTAGTGACTCATTGGTAAAGAATCTGCTTGCAGTGCAGGAGACACAGGAAATGCAGGTTCAGTCCCTGGGTCAAGAAGATCCCCTAGAGAAGGGCATGGCAACCCACTCCAGTATTCTTGCCTGGAGAATCCAATGGACAGAAGAGCCTGGGGGGCTATAGTCCATAGGGTCACAAAGAGCTGGACATGACGAAGCAACTGGACATGCAAACATATGCATGAAATTGTGTAGAAGGAGAGTCATGATGAAAACCTGGTTAAAAAATATTAGTTCTTTATCTGATGTGACTTTGGGCAACTAACAATATTTCTGAGTCTTATGTCTCCTCATGGTGTAGACAAAAAAATATATTCCTCACCCAGTTGACAGAAAGATTATAGGCAACAGTGGGAGTGATCCTTATAGATGGTTGAAGAGGTAACTCATGAACAGAGAAAGTGAAAGTGAAGTCGTTCAGTCGTGTCCGATTATTTGCGACCCCATGGACTGTAGCCTACCAGGTTCCTCTGTCCATGGGATTTTCCAGGCAAGAGTACTGAGNTGATCCTTATAGATGGTTGAAGAGGTAACTCATGAACAGAGAAAGTGAAAGTGAAGTCGTTCAGTCGTGTCCGATTATTTGCGACCCCATGGACTGTAGCCTACCAGGTTCCTCTGTCCATGGGATTTTCCAGGCAAGAGTACTGAGTGGGTTGCCATTTCCTTCTCCAGGAGATCTTCCCAACCCAGGGATTGAACCCGGGTCTCCCGCGTTGTAGGCAGACACTTCACTGTCCGAGCCCCCAGGGAGGTCGTCAGTGGGAGTGATCGTTATAGATGGCTGAAGAGGTAGTTCATGAACAGAGAAGCTCCAGTGAAAGCCTTGGTGGTGCTGCACGCCCTTATTGGTTACTGCTGTCAGCTGTGTTGCCCCTAGACCAGAGGCTATTGCTTTTTTAGCTTGCATATGCAAACAACAGATCTGCAGATTTCTGTCCCAGACTTACCCCTAGATACAAAGCTGAGGAGATGGACTCGTAGCCCCTTTTCTGGAGAAGTTCTATGCTGCTTTGGGGACCAGACAACGGGCAGTGAGACAGGGAAGGCAGAAGAAGGACCTGCAATCTATTATTCACCCCACCTCCCATCCTCATCAGAGAAATTTACATAGTCCACCCAGTTTTACTCCTTTGAATCCTTTCTCAGGTCCAGGCCACTTTTCTAATTTTTTTTTTCCTTAACTATTCCTCTAGAATTTTCTCTAGCAATAAAAACTATTAATGTTATAACACAATTTCTTTGGCTTGAGTACTTTTGCTGAGTATAGATATACCCATGCTTGATTCAGCCAAACTTACACAAAATTTTTCTCTCAGTCATCTATGACTGAGTGGGGATCCCAGAATAGTGGCTCCTCCCTGCTTGCCACTGTTCTAAGTATTGTAATTCTATCCACTCATTTCATCCTGATGACACATCCTTGTGAGGAAGGCAGTCATCACTGCATTTTAGTAGCAGGAAAACTACAGCAGAAGAACACAAAGCAATGTGTCCAAAGTCAAGTTGTTGGCAGTGGCAGAGCAACTGAACCCTGGCAATCTACTATGTGCTTTTAACCACCATGCTATCCTGCACCTGTAGAGGATATTCAAGCAATATCTATATACATGATGTTTAACCAAAGAAGCGAAATTTGAGGTTGGCCCCAAATCAATCTTCTGACCTGTGCTGTGGTACCAGTGGTTTTAATTATATTAAGTTGTTTTTTTTTGGTGTGATCTTTGGATTGATGCCTAGAGAGTAAAAGAGAATAAAGATAATAAGTAGGTCAATATGTAACTGGCTTGTTTTGATTACTCTGAAATGCTCCATTTTCTAAGATGACATCTTGGCCTCCACAAATTTGTGCCACAGTTCCAGGGTATTTACGTAATCCCGTCATTTGAAAGAAGGGGAAGGCGGGTAGAAGGGAGGAAGAAGGAGAGAGAAGGAGGAAGAGAAAGAAAATGAGAAGGACACAGAGATTAAGTGGGGTGAAATTTGCAGGGGGAGAAAAGTGATCAAGCCTCTAGAAGGGTGGAGTAGATACAGAATTTAAATGCCTTTTGACATTATTTAAAAATTCGTGTGTGTGTGTGTGTGTGTGTGTGTGTGTGTGTGTGTTAGTTGCTCAGTCGTGTCTGACTCTTTGCGACCCCATGGACTCTAGCCCACCAGGCTCCTCTGGCCATGGGATTTTCCAGGCAAGTAACAGTAAAAGAAAAGATCTCAAGATTAAAAAGTGGATATTAAGCAAATTAGAGAGGTTGCCAGTGATGTCCAGCAATTTATCAATGTTCCCTGGAGTTCCCTATGCTTTGCTTGATCATTTAACTAAGGTCTTCTAATTCCTTTTCCAAACAGCCACCCTGAACACATTAACACTGATATCGGTCAGGCCCAGCTGATTCAAACACCATTTATAGAGCAGGATGTTTTGTTAAGCTTCCCAATAAGAAGGAGGTTTTTGAAAAATCATTTTATTTACTTGCAAGAATAAGTGGTTTTAGGATTTCAAGCATCAGAGTTATTCAACATACACCTTATCTTCTTAAATTGAGTTTTGTCTTGGGGAACTTTTAAAACAAAATCTGTAGAGCTGGAATTATCCAATGGCTAGAGAATCCATTAAGCAAAGAAAGGGAAAAGCAAATCATGCTCTCTCAATATCTAGCTCGGTTAGGTTACCAGCTATTGATTTAGTCTGGGATACAGTTGCATTAAATCTTCTTCATTATACAAGTCCTGTATATCTTTTTAGCTTCTCTATCTATGCTTTAATCTCTGAGTTCAAAATGAAGCACAACATGCACAAACCCTTTTAAATGTTTTTGTGTAACTGGGAACATGTTTGTTCAGAAAATCTCGCCCAGCGTTGTGATTTGATTTGGTTTGGCCAGGAGTTCCTCTAATAATTAAAACATCCTACCATTTACCCTGTATGGCCATCTGACCTGAAAACCATTCAACAAGAAAATCCTTTTATTTATGATTTCTTCTTTGGACTATTATCCTACTTTTCTGAATTCTGACTATGAATTATGCATAATAACCTGGATCAGAGTGATTCCTTCAAGTTTTCCAAGGCCTTGCACTGGAAATGCAGAATTTGGGGGCCCTACTCAAGTGGAGCTCCTAAGTTGAACTCTGCCTTCTAACAATCTCTAAGCGAATGGTGAACATCTAAGAGTGATGCAGTGGTAAAGAATCCGCCTGCCAATGAGGAGATGCAGATTTAATCCCTGGGTCAGGAAGATCCCTGCAGTAGGAAATGGCAACCCACTTCACTCCAGTATTTTGGCCTGGAAAATTCCATGGACAGAGGGGCCTGGCAGGCTACAGTCCATGGGGTCATAGAGAGTGGGACATGACTGAGCAACTGAGCATGCATGCAAGTGAACGGTAGAAACATTCAAGTTTGAGAAGCTGTCCTCTAAGGAGTGGCTGCATAGGGTGATATCAGTCAAGCAGAGGTCAGAGAATAGTCTTTCTTCAACTTGCTCATGAAAAAACAAAAAAGCATTTTTCTTTGGCAATGAATGTAGAAGCAAGTACCAAAATATTGTATTCTTTAGCTGCAATTGCATTTATTTCTGAGCAAAAGAGCATGACTTAAGCTGTTAAAGAGAGTGAAGTGATAAGGTAGTGGGTTAATTTGACTGGAGGAAGTTCAACCTGATCAGGTGTGAGGATTGCATCCAGTCCGGTTTTTAGCACCTGCAGCAACTGGTTTAGGTTTTCATCTGTCATTTTTATTCATCTTTTTTTTTTAAACTCCTATTGACAACTCACAGATCACCAGGCATGATTAACTGTTAATTGTTTTTACAAGATGCTTTATGTCATCACTTTAATTGTTGTAGCATTGATCTGGGAACATTTTTTATTTTTTCTTAAAACATTTCTTTGTCATTTTGTATTCTTTCTTTGTTTAGATCATCATAATATAGAATAAGTTAAGAAAAAGAAAAGTAAGTGAATAATTTTGTTTTGTAAAAACAAATATATACTACACATGGGCATTGACTTGAAAATATTCCAGAAAAATAGTTTAGTTTGCTATTTTTATGAACACTAATGTTCATAATTTTCTTCACTGGAATATAAGAATAATAATTACAGGGACTGTGTTTTCTAGGCACTTCCCAGGTGGCTCAGTGGGTAAAGAATTCTCCTGCAATGCAGGAGACTGAGGAGATGTGGGTTCAATCTCTCGGTTGAGAAGATTCCCTGGAGGAGGGCATGAAAATCCACTCCAGTATTCTTTCTGGAGAATCCCATGGACAGAGGAGCCTGGTGGGCTACAGTCCATGCGGTCACAAAAAGGTGGACATGACTGAGTGCCAAACACACATGCATGTATTTTCTAGATTCCTAAATTAAAACATCCATTACCAAGAAAAAAATATGTAAAATTAGAATATCTTGGGAAAACTGATTAGTAGGTTAATTATTGTTAATAAACTGAAAGATGATTTTAGAAAAATTTACAGACTCATAGTGGAATTAAATGAAATGTTATTTTAGGTAATATTCCTAATCTTTTAGAGGACTCAATATGCATAGTATCGCTTATATTTCTAAGACTGTTAGTTGAAATGCAAAGTATTCAGAGAAATGTACATATTATTCTAAATATATCATTTGATACATTTTCACAGAAGGAACATACTCAAGAAGCAGAATAGAACCAACACCACAAAGCCCCTCTTGTGCTCTCTTGTATTCCCTTTCACTCACTATACTGCCTTTTAACAGCATAATTTAGTCTTACCTGTATTTGTACTTCTGTATAAATAGAATTACAGAGGTAGTCTCTA
Source organism: Oreotragus oreotragus (assembly GCA_006410675.1). Lineage (NCBI taxonomy): Eukaryota > Metazoa > Chordata > Mammalia > Artiodactyla > Bovidae > Oreotragus > Oreotragus oreotragus. The sequence goes on from SJYX01001951.1 coordinate 124,479, forward strand.
TTTCTTTCGACATTGTTTTGGAGATACACCCAAATTACTGTGTGTAGTTTTAGTTCATCCATTCTAATTGCTGTATAGAATTTCACTGTGAAGATATAAAACACACTCTATCCCTTCTACTGTTGATGGGCCTGTAGGCAGTTTCAGTTTTTTGGATATTACAATTAGGGCTGTTCTGAACATTCTAGTATGTATCCTTGGGTGAACCCAGATTGGTATTTGTGTATCTACTTGAGAGTGCAATTGCTAGATTCATAATGTTATGTTTTAGCAGATTTTGCCAACTAAAGTAGTTTTATCTGTTTATTCCCTTGTATATGAGATTAAGGGCTACCCAGGTGCTCTAGTAGTAAAGAGTCTGCCCATTAATGTAAGAGATGTAAGAGATGAGGGTTTGATCCCTGGGTCAGGGAAGATCCCCTGGAAGAGGGCATGGCAACCTACTCCAACATTCTTGCCTGGAGAATCCCATGGACAGAGGAGGGTGGCGGGATACAGTCCATAAGTTTACAGAGTTGGACATGACTGAAGCGTCTTAGCATGTACGCACATATGAGATCAAATTTTTCCACCTTCTCTCCAATGATTGTTATCATTTAACATCTCATGTTTAGATTTTGCTTTGTATTTTGATATGCCTTACATTTTAGCCAAGGTTCAAAGAGAACCTTTTGTTGAATCTTTGTTGTAAGTGGTCTCAGCTCTCCTACAGCTACCCAAGGTAACTAGGCATGATGTGAGAGATCTAAAATGTTTATTTGCTGAAAAATATCTCCTCCATGAGATTTTATTTGAAATTTTCATTTTTGACATTTACCCTTTTTAAGAGTCTTGTGCAGCCGTGGATCTCTTGCCTGAGCTAGAGAATTATGCAGCCTGTAGAAATTATGTAAGTAATAATTGAATATTTAATTTGATTAGCTCATCCACTATTACTTATCACCTGATGATGAAAAGGTCCTTGAAAATCAAAAAATGTGTCTTGATGGGAGTGTGTTAGAGAATGGAACAGGGCATGTGGGGGAAAGAATGAGGCAAGGAAGTGAAAATGTGTCAAGCACAAAGCAATGCATGAACATGTAAGGGCCATCAGGAGGCCCAGGGGAGCCAGGGAGCTGCCCATCAAGGGGAGCAAGGAGTGACCAGGAGGGCATTATTGCTCTGAAGTCTAGATTATGAACAAATTAGTTTAGAGTTTTACCCACACTTGGCCCTGACTGCAATAGACAGGTGCAGGTTTTTTGTGTAAAGAGAAAATAGACTTACAGTCCTAGACAGCAATGTTCATCAACTTCAAATTACACCTCAAATGCTGCTGGTGTCTGGACCATTGATGGATGAGCTAGGTGTTTCCAGGTCTAATGCTGAGTAATGCAAATTAGATTCTCCTGAGTTATGCCTAGTGCAGCTGGAGGGCACAAAATAGCTGCCAGGGACATATCTCCATGCCAAATTCTTGCCAGCATTGTTAATGGTATTGTACCCTATACATGTGCAAGCACTCTTAGTTTTATTAATGACAATATTGTGCTTTTGCCCTTTCTTTCACCTTTTCATTTTTGGGTAGAGAATAACTTTGGTTTCATTCTGACTCTTCACGCTGAAAGGCATTCTGTCCATTCTACCATGCAAGCAGTGAACAGGATCCGCTGAGATAAATTTGGCTGTGCTGTCTCACGTAGATTTGTGTGCCATGGGGAATAGACAATGTGAAGAAGGGAGGGAAATGCCTGGGGATGTCATGGGCAGGAATCACATTTCTCTGTTTTTTTTTTTTTAGGGTTGTGGCTGGCCACCCATTCAGCTCAGCCCTTGTCCTCTGACCCAGTAACAAACTCCTTGTCATTTTTTTCCTGGGAATTGTAAGGAGAAGCGTTCACACACGAGTCATGCTAATTACTGGTTATGAGTGAGAATATAGTGGAAAGATGGTGACTCTTCTCCGTTGTACACTAAGAACAGAGAGAAAGCGAAGATGGTTCTATATGGAGCTGCCCTCACACAGCGATGCTCATTTGCAAGTTATGTAAGTAAAGGCATTGTTAAAATATACAGTAGATTTTGATAGTTCTGGTGGATGTTATAAGCCTCCTTACCACGGTGCCTCAAGAAACTCCTTTGAACCACATCATTTCAATCCGATTAGAGTCTTTACGTGAAATATGGGATTACTGTCAAAGTGCATATTAAAAGAGGAGACTATTACAAATATGTAACCAATTTGCGCCTTCAAATCACATCCTACATACTTTATTTAGGTTTCCGTTACAATATAAGAAGTCTGTTGCCTTGCCAAAAAAACTCTCAGCTGTCTATGGAATACAATTCTTAGGAAAGAATGGTTTAACAGGAATCTCAGGTGAAACCAGTAGAACCAAGACTCACCGAGGCATGCTAACCGCTAGAGGGCAATGTTGGATGGACACTTAGGAGCTCTAACTCTAGAGAGCGGGGTACCTATAGAATGAATTGCTTTATACACAAATTTTTGTGAACACCCAGTGTGTGCTGGAGTACTGTGTTCTGTAGTGTTCATGGGCCTGGAAAAGCCCTTATGCTTCATCCTGAGGAGCATAAAAAATAAGAGCTTATAATCATGTGTTGATTATGATTGAACTGTAAACTATATAATTTATTTTTATTGAAGTATAGTTGATTTATTAGTTTCAGGTGATGTGAAAGGGTGTGTGTGCTTAGTCACTCAGTCATGTCTGACTCTTTGAGACCCCATGGACTTGCCTGCCAGGCTCCTCTGTCCATGGAATTTTCCAGACTGGAGTGGGTTGTCATTTCCTATTCCAAGGCATTTTCCGAACCCAGGGATTGAAACTGGATCTCCTGTTTGGGAGGCAGATTCTTTATTACTGTGCCACCTGGGAAGCCAGGTGATATAAACTGTATTTTAAATTATTTTTAGTTATCAAAGGATAGATGATATTTATTTATTTAGATATCAACTCATAGAAAAATGAGTTGGTAGGGGAGGAAAAATATTTTTCCCTCTGCCCTTCTAGGTTCTTGGCTGAGACCCTCCCTCTAGTGAAAGATTAACAGGCAGGAAAACAAACTGAAGTTTCACAACATGTATATCTTCTATATATATGGCAGATCTCAAGGAGGCTGAGTAACTCCCCTGAGTGGCCCAACCAACATATTAAATACCGTCTTCAGCTAATTAAAAAAGAAACATGTTGGGTTGCGGGGAGCCAGGTATGGGAGATTATCAGACAAAGCACAGTAAACAAGGGTCCTGTTGTTAAACAGACTTCAGACTCTGCCTTCTCTGTGGATAAGGGTTTCTAGAGATTCAGTCATCCCCCTATTCCTGGTCCAGGGAGAGAAACGCCCCTACAAATGGAGATTTCCCTTATCAGTGTCTCTTACAAAGGGGTGACTTCCACTTCATTTTCAGAGCTTCTCTTGTGTCTAATGTTTCTTAAAAAGAATCAGCCTAAAATAATTCTAGTGCCAAAAAGGCATATTTTGCTCCTTTGTAATATATCCAGTTTGATGTAGGTGACATTAAAAGAGGTGCAAACACTGCCACTTAAAAAACTATGCAAAGCATAAATATAATTAATTTGGAAGTCTGTTTGGCATAGATTAGTATTAGAGGACAGACTAAGCTATTTTTATTTCGTCTTGTCTATAGAATACCCTAAGTTAATAAAGATGCTTGCTAAATTTTTAATAGGTCATTAATTTTTCTTCTTCTAGTGTAGATATACTACCTAGTTCCCTTAGTAGTAAACTCAATTTTCACTCAATTTACTGGTGAAAAGACGAGAATAAATTCTTACTGAATTATTTGTCATCTGTCTGTAGGATTAAAAATTATTTTTAATTCAAATTGAATATTAGCTTAACTAGTTATTTCATAAATTAAATGGAGACTGGAGTCAGTATAAATCCATAATTTTATTACTTTATTGATTTTGCCCATTAGCATAAAGTATCTCAGGAATATCAACTAATATTTATTAAGTACTTTTTAGATACTTTAAGCAATCCTATCAAGTGCAAGTTCTTAATTTTTAAGAAATATCAGATATAATCTTGGTATATTAATGTGATACCAAGAAACCTATTTTTGATCAAGACAACATTTGGTTTGCGTGTTTCTTAAACATCAAAAATTTTAAAAATGTAGCACCATTAAAACTGACAGTTTTTCAGTCAATGTTGATTGAATTAAACTCAGTTTGGAGAGTAGGAAATGAAGAAACTAGACCAGAGCAAATAAAAAAGTCTCAATTAGTGACATTACAGTTTTGACATGTGGACAAAAGCCAGATTAAGCAGATGCTATCATCAATTCATTTGTAGTCATGTTTGCAATGTGGCAACTGGCTCCAGAGACAGAGGTGGTATATCCTGGGACACTGTTTTCTGTTTACTCCGCAAATGATAATCAGTCATAATGATGCGGCGATATCGGTGTTTGCATGAAGAACTGTCAAAGCAGAAATCAAGAGAGACCAAAGCATTAGCACATGCTATTCTATTTTAGAAAATAAAAAATATTACTTAACACATTTTCCTCAAATTTATTAGCTTTCCCCAAAAGGAAAACAAACTCTCCCTCCCCANCAGAATGGTCTGTTGGCCTGGAGAAAGGATGCTTAGCCTGCCATGTGGTGGACCTGCAGCTTTCTCTCCTGCTCTGGCTTGCCAAGCTGGCAGGGGCTTGAGAGCAGGCATTGTGCACACGGTTAGTCTCAAGAAGGTAATGTATAATGATGCTGAACTATGACCACTTCGTTGTTTTCACATTAGGGATACATACATTTGAAATTCCTGCAAAATATGACTATTAAAGGAGTTTTGTAAATGTTTTATTTATGTGAGTTTGAATAAAATATCTTAAGGGGCAAAGTATGAAAGTATAATACAAGTCTATAATCTAGTTTGGTTCTGCTACCAGCTGTATGATGTGGGGCTGAGTCGGGGAGAAATCATTTTAAATCAGTGATTGGAAAGCCTAGTTTCCCCATTAGTAATGGAGATAACTGATCTAACCACAGGAAGTTTATACGGATCTTGTGAGATTATGTGTAAACAACACCATGTAAATTGGAAAGAAGAGGTCCTTATTCTGGCATCCATGACTGGTTTGGGGACCATCTCTAAAACTGCAGTCAGAACTGACTGTGAATGTCCTTACAGACATTTTCCTGGAGAATTTATATCTGTTTCTCAAAAAGAGATATATTATACAAATATAAATCTATTTTTAACCCCAAAATAGATTTAAAAGAAATCTACTGTATTTTTACTATTGTAAAATAGGAAATAGATACTTGATCTTACTTTCATTATTATTATTTCATTAAATGGTTCATTTTAATTAATTTTAATCTATTTTTTCAGAATTGTATGGTAATTTTAATCTCACCATTAATACTGTCTACCCAGCTGACACATACATATCCCTTTCATATGTGAGGAATAGGTAAAATAAATACTTTTGACATAAGATTATCATACTTCTCAGACTGAGAAAAATTTTAATGTAGTTTTAATGTCAATAATACCAAGCATCCATTGCAAGAAGGAAGAGATGCTTAGGAGGAAGGAGGCAGGCCTAAGACAGTGCGCTGTCCAAAGAGAGCCTTTCACAAGGAGAGAGACATTCCCATTGGCTGGATTTCCATCAAACTCTCTTTTATTCCCCAGTCCAGTCCAGATTTATTTAAAATAAAGAGGAACTATTGTTGCTTTGGGGCTTCCCTGGTGGCTCAGATGGTAAAGCATCTGTCTGCAATGCAGGAAACCCGGGTTCAATCCCTGAGTCGGGAGAAGGAAATGGCAGCCCACTCAGTACTCTTGCCTGGAAAATCCTATGGATGGAGAAGCTTGGTAGGCTACAGTCCATGGGGTCACACAGAGTGAACTAAGTCAGAAAGAAAAAAACAAATATCATATATTAACACATATATATGGAATCTAAAAAATGGTACCAATGAACCTAATTGTAGGGCAGCAGTAGAGATGCTCACATAGAGAACAGATTTGTGGACACAGAAGGGAGAGGAGAGGGTGGGACAAATTCAGAGAGTAGCATGGAAACATAAACATTACCATATGTAAAACAGATAGGCAGTGGGAATTTGCTGTATGATGCAAGGAGCTTGACCTGCTGCTCTGTGACAGCCTAGAGGGGTGGGATGGGATGGGTGGTGGGAGGGAAGTTCAAGAGGGAGCGGACCTATGGCTGATTTATGTTGATGTCTGGCAGAAACCAACACAACATTGTAAAGCAATTAACCTTTGATTAAAAATAAATATGTTTTAAAAAATCAAAATAAGATTATCAGTTTTTAATTTTAAATTATTTCCTGTTTGTAGAAATTTTTCAGATAATACAGACTTGCAAGGAATGAAAAATCCTTCTTCATTACCTAACTCTTAACTGCCTAAAAGTAACTACTATTAAATGCAGAAGAATTAAAATTCTCAAATAATAACCTAGAGTCACTTTGCATATTATATGTTCAGTTGGTATTTATGGAGTGCTAGACATGGAGTATCTGACTCTGCTAGACTCAGAGATGGAAAAAGAGGACAAGATGGGCTCAGTTTCTGTCATCATGGAGTTAACAATTAAGTAGGGGTCATGGAAAAGCAAACCTGTGTGCTAAGCATGACATCAGACAATGGGAAATTACAGAGGCACCATCAGAGGAGAGAAAGGAGGTCTAAGCTGAGATTTAGAGCAGGAGTGAGCTGGACAATTGGTGCGGGGGTGGAGTAGTCATGTTTTATTATAGTACATGTATAAAAAGTCACTCATATAATCAATTTTAGCAAACCTTGTTTTGGAGTCTTTCTGTAAATGTCTTATCTGCCCATTAAAACATTGGTTGAACTGATGGTTGGTTGATAAAGTTTTCCACCTACACAGCAACCAAATCCTATCATTTTTAGTGGCGCCAGCCATTGTACAACCAGCTACCTGTCAAAGCGCCTAATCATTCAAACCCACCTCCATCTGTAAAACACATAAAATAAAACTGAATTAGATATGGTCATAAAATTATTCTCTGTTTCATCTATACAAGTTTCAAATGTATTAGAAGCAGGAAAAAACATGTATTCATTTGTATGCCCCAGCACAGTATTATTCAATTTTTTTTTTTTACTGCAACCCACAGAAAAAAATACATTGTACTTTGGGCTCCAATATGTACATATGTAATGCACTCTGATGTTTTATATTTCATTCTATTTCATTTTCTTTAAAAATACATGCTAATTGTGACCCACCAAATGGATTTTATGACCCTAAATTGATTTCCTTATGGGTCTTAACCCACAATTTGAAAAATACTTCTCTAACATTTGTAGTACAGTTGGGGCACAGATTTAGGGGTCAGTTAAAAAATAAACCCTCTTCCTAATTGATCTGTTTAAGCAGAATGTTACTTCAGCCACACAGGATGGAAGGCCTTTGAACTCACAGCTTAGATTATTTGGTATATAAGGAATATAGGAAAATTAAAGGGGCCAGAGCCATTCTTCCCAGAATTGTGATTTTCATCCATTACGCCTAGCATGAAGTCGAAGCAAGAAGCAGAATGGAAAAGCCCAATGGTCCTGAGTCAGATCTTCACAGCATCACTTCTTTTGTGTTGCTTGAAGTGTTTTGATGGAAAACAAAGTCAAATATAGATGATTTGGTTATTTTCTGTCATTTTAAATTTTACATATTTATTCCATTTTATTTTATGAATTTATATCACAATATCTGGAGCCTGGGGAACACACAGAGGAAGTGATTATATCTGCAGAAATTAGAGATGGGTGCAAAAGCAGCAGAACAAAATAGATGGGTGATTTGGGAAGGTTTATCAGAATAAATCAGTAAAGACCCTTGAGGAATTTTTCTAACATTGCTTGTGAGGAAAGAGAGGCAGGGCACTGTACAGAGACCAGCATCAGCACAATCTCAATATAAGGGTCCTGGCAGGAGGATTAGATACTGTGACTGACAGAACAGGAGCCAAAAAGCAGAAGGATCAAAGATAACGTCTTAGACAATTAGCTGACTGGTGGTGACGAGAAAAAGGAACTCAAAATGAGGAGGGCTCAGAGGTTTGGGGAGGAAAATATTGCATTTGGCTTTAGACATACCAATGTCAGATTCATTTAAACAAACCATCTTGGGTAAAATGACAAAATCAATGGAAAATTAAATTCAGTGAAAATTATATAAAACTGTACTACTGTAAATTCCTTTATATACTGTCTCATGGAATTACTTATAAAATGAATTCAAGTAGACTGGCATAAGAGTACTGTCACAAGTATTAAAATCTGGCTCCAAGAATGTGAATATCAGTGATGATAAATGACAATGTATTGGAAATAGGGAGTTGTCTAAAGGTGTGGTTGGTGCAAAGGTTAGTCTTGTTAAACATTATTAATGAGCTAGAAGATAAATTAGCAGATGATACATAAGAAAGATGAGAAGAATAACACAAGTGGATGGATGAGGATAAATTTAAACTATATTTGGAAGATGATTCTGTTCATGGATAATTTATAAAGAACACAAATATTCAATGGCTGGGGAGAACATCTGGAAAGTTACAAAGACAAAATAGGTATGGAGGTAAATAGGTATTACATTAAACTTAATTTATAGCAAGAAATAACAAAACTGAAATTAATACATTACAAAGAGGTAATTTTTCCAAAACTTTGCAGTAATACTTTTCTTCCACAGGCCCTTGGCAGTCTGGCAGTCTGTGTAACATAGAACATTAGTAATAATTGCCGAGGAATTCAGAGCAACAGGTGACCCCCCCCAAAAAAAACAAAAACCCACACTTGGCCAGCCAGTAATTTCCATATCTTTTAAAACTCATGTAAAAGGCATGATCGTATAAATGTGCAGATCCAAAACGAAAACATAAAATTGAAATATGAAATCTGTAGCCCTTATTTTTCTTCTCTCATTTTGGATGGTTGTATGCATCCAGTGAAATGTTGCTAAAGCTACAGGCTGTTATGACAGTGAAAATTTCCCTCTGAACATGAGAAGTACTCTCTAAGGAAATCTTTCATTTAAAATTAGTCCTGGGGTACAAACTAGATAACATCATTTTTTAATCTTTGTTCTATTTTTTATGAATTATCTTTCCTGATTACCAAATAACATTTATTATAAAAAATGATTTTTAAAAAAACACAAGTAATTTAAATTACTCATGATAATAGCATCATTTGAGTTAACCCAGAGTTAACCTTTTAGTCTGTATTCTTCCAATATATTCTCTATGCCCATAGAAACAAAATAAAATTGGGAACACATTACAAATGTTGTTTTGGAAAATTTTCACTTAATACTAAATGATGAGAAGTTCTTATGTTTTTAAATTGTCTCTGATAACATGAGTTTCATCACATGAAGTTGCCATGCTTTAATAGCATTTTATTTTGTATATAAGTTGCTTCTCATTTTTAGTGTTATAAATAACACTGATGAACATCTTTGCACCTAAACCTTTGTTTATCTGATTTATTATAAATCTAAAGGATATAATTTCTAGGAGTAGAACTGCTGGATCATTTTATAGCATGAAAATGTATTAATATTCCTTCCATAAAAGTTTCACTGGGGCATGAAGTACATGTTTAACCTCCTCCCTCTCTGCATGGCCACACAGTGAGGTGATATTTACATACCACATAATAATAATATTGTCTTATATGTGTTTAGTGTTCACATTTTTCCAAAATAGTTTCTAATTTGGCTCCAAGTGTATTGTACATCATGACTGATCCCCAAAGACTAGTTAATGTTTTCTCAGAGAAGAACAATGTTTAACTAAAAGAAATTTCTGTATTTGACAAATCCAAAAACAATCTATGCCTCTGAGCCAGGGCCATGTAGTCACAGGGATGCAAACTTGAGATAGGAAAGAGGCCTTGTCTTGGCAGAGAAATCAAGTGTCTGGTCTAGAAAGAGATGGATTCGTCAGACCAGCAGCAGATACCTGGCAGAGGCCCAGGGGATGCAGGGTTACATAACCAGTGGTTAAGCAGAAATCAGAATATCCTTGGAGGGAAAACACAGTGACCTTGAATTTCTATGGACTTAATTGATCTATGAAATAGGCATCATAATAGTAGTCATAATATAAGCCCAAATATTCATTTGAGGATTAAATGAGATAATGTTTTTGAGAGTACTTTGCACATTTTAAAACCACTGTAGAAAACTAGTTATTATCAGGCTGAAGGGAAATGCAGTAAGGTGACAATCAGATAATCTGAGATGTCATATTTGATAGGCTTTACATTTTAATTTTTAATTCTTCAATTTTTTATAAACATCTGTAAAGGTTATTAGTTTCTGATTGCAGAAGTGCTACATGTCTACTACTAGCACACACACACACAAAATTCTTTTTACCATCCTGTGATGTGTGTGTGTGTGTGTGTGTGAAGTCGCTCAGTCGTGTCCGACTCTTTGCGACCCTATGGACTGTAGCCCGCCAGGCTCCTCCATCTATGGGATTTTCCAGGCAAGAATACTGGAGTGGGTTGCCACTTCCTCCTCCACGTGATCTTCCTGACCCCGGGATAGAACCTATATCTCCTGCATTGGCAGGTGGATTCTTTACCATTGAGCCACCTGGGAAGCCCAACCTTGTTAAATGCCTGGCTCAAATTCCACTTTCCTATTTACTAGAGGTGTAACCTTGGTAAATTATCTCAAGGAAATAAGAATGGTAATAATAATAATGCTTTTCAATTATTGTATACTTATCATTGCCAGTGCTGCAATCATTACTTCATTTGGGTTAATTCATCTCATACTTACACCTTATGAAGTAGACCTTGTAATTATCCCCATTTTACAGATGAGGAAGCTAGGCTTAGCAAGGTTCTCTGTGCTATACAGTAGGTCCTGGCTGGTTATTTAGTTTATACATACTAGCATGTATATGTTAACCCCGAACTCCTAGCTTGCTCTTTCCCCACTTTCCCCTTTGGTAACCGTAACTTTGTTTTCCATGTCTGTGAATCTCTCGCTGTCTTAGGCAAAGCTGTTCTCAGTTCACATGGTGTTAAAAATCTATCAGTATTTATGCTATTCCAAAAAGAATACCATGACTTTACAGGTGCTTTCCATCTGAGCAAGTTTGAGAACATGTGTGTTTGTGTTTGGCACTTCATATTGCACACACACAATATGTTTTTCTCCCAGGAAAATTGTCCTTAGTTCATATGAAATTAAATATATCAGCATTTCATAATACATTACAAAGAATACCATAGATTTTCAGGTGCTTTCCATATGGACAAATCTGTGGGTGGATGATGAAATATTCTATAAGGTTTCTCCCAGCTCCTTTTGAAATTCTTCATTTCTAAAAGTGTTTCCTTAAATTGTTCCTTCTGGTCATCCTCCTCTTGCCATTTTTTACAAACCCAATTTCAGGTCTTTCATCCTGCCATCATCTGTTCTGTATGCAGCCAACTCAGGAGGGTTGTTTTGCTATGAGTAGAGTACAACACATATAGGAAGGGCTGGATATTTTCCAGTATCTCAGTACTGCTAGACTATTCTACAATTTAGCTCAGGGGTCAGTCCTGGGAATTTGATTGAAGGTCTTATACAACATCTCATTCTAGCTTTTAGGCATAAATGTTGAAAGTCAATCAGTAATAGGATTTACGTGTGTGTGTGTCTGTGTGTTGTAAATGAAAGATAAGGCTAGCTAAAGCTAGATTTCCTGGAGGCCTTGTCTAGACTTACTTCTGCTCTATGATCTTTGACAGCAGCTGGATTCTATACCTTACTGGAGTGGTTTTCTGTCTTGTCAATTTAGCAAGTTTGGAACTATTTTTCCTGGAATCTCTGCCTACATGGTACTGGGTTAAGGGTTGTGCCAAGAAAGTTTTGCACAAAATCTAGAAGCACAGGTGAGGGCATGGTCATTCTGTTCTAACGTTTGGTGGCAACAGGAACACTGCAGCTTGTGCACGTTATTGCTGATTGGCTAGTTCTAACCTGCCCTCCCACGGTCCAGTTTCTTTCTCCCCTTTGTCACATCCAGTATCTCCTTCCTCCTGCTAATCCTACTGCTCCACAGTGACTTCAGGTAGATGCAGAAGCAACATCCTTCATAGATTCCCCAGCTTCCACAATTGTGTAGTCTAATCCCTGTAATAAAATTTTTCAGTCCACAGTGTTCATGGTGATTCTGCTTTGCTGATGGAACTCTATGCTGCTTTTTCAACCTTGCTTTACCATATAGAAATGTATTAATATTAGGAAGAAACACATCCAAACCTTTTCTCTGCCCAGAGCAGTCCTTCAGGAGAATGCAGTTGATCTTGCTTCTCTCAAGAGCACTGCTATCTGATATGACTCAGAGCACCGCTCTTGGAAGTAGATATGGACTGGAGGAAATGCATACAGAGATGAAAACATTCACTCAAAAGGTTGTCGCTGCTGCTGCTGCTGCTGCTGCTGCTGCTACTGCTAAGTCGCTTCAGTCGTGTCCAACTCTGTGCGACCCCATAGACGGCAGCCCACCAGGCTCCCCCATCCCTGGGATTCTCCAGGCAAGAACACTGGAGTGGGTTGCCATTTCCTTCTCCAGTGCATGAAAGTGGAAAGTGAAAATGAAGTCACTTAGTCATGTCCAACTCCTAGCGACCCCATGGACTGCAGCCTACCAGGCTCCTCCGTCCATGGGATTTTCCAGCCAAGAGTACTGCAGTGGGGTGCCATTGCCTTCTGCCATCTCTGCACTGGCTTCCAATTTATGGCTCATATCCTCTCATGTTCAGAATGCTGCTTCAGGTTGGCCTTGTGATTTCTGTGGCGCCTTCAATCTCGGGAACTAAAGATCAGTGCTCTAGATATGTCAGCGGCTATTGGAACAACTCACTTCCTCGTAAATGAAACTCAACTTCTTACTTGTGCCATAAAGAAGGAGTTGAACTTTTTTGATGAAAGGCTCATGGGACTGGAGGTGGGTCATTACTGTTTTTCCAAGCAAACAATCACAGAAAACAGGAGCTTCTCCTTAAACTTACCACCACTCTGAGAATAGGGTGGGCTGTGATTCTTTACCTAGAAATGGGAGAACAAATGTCAGAAATGTCTTTACTTTCAAGGAAACCTACAGCCTGAACTTCCTTTTTTTTTTTTTTAATTTAATTTTAGGGTTAGTGCTCATTGCTACTCTGACACCTCTAGCAGTCAGAGCCAGAACTCAGTCCTCCTTGTGCCAGGCTAATATTTTACAAACTTCACTTACTTATGTACCTTCCTTCATAATTTCATACACCTGTTTTTTTAAACTTAATAATTTCTACTTAAACTTAAGTATATTGACCATATTTCATTGACTCTAATGTAGGATCCATTACAAGATACACCTTTACTTTTTGTTCCACCAAGAAAAAAATTGTTTTTTCAAACTAAATTGCACAATTCCTTATCTTAGAAATTTTATCTTCCACGTATTGAAAGTGCTTGTTTAGATTTCCCCTCAGCCCTGAGTGAGTTTTCTATTTCCTGTGTGTGTGTGAGCTCACTCGCTTCATTTATGTCCAACTCTTTTCGACCCTGTGGACTGTAGCTCACCAGGCTCCTCTGTCCATGGGATTCTCCAGGCAAGAATACTGGAACTGGTTGCCGTGCTCTCCTCCAAGGGATCTTCCAGACCTAGGGAGTGAACCTGCATCTCCTAATGTTTCCTGCATTGGCAGGAAGGTTCTTTACCACTAATGCCACCTGGGAAGCCCCAACTATTTTCAACTTTAAAAAAATGTCTTTACGATTTGTGTACATAGCTGATGAATATTAACACTGAGTAACTAGCCCAAATAAATCTACTTTTCCTTGCAGTAGGCTTGTCTAACGCAAGACTTCTGAGTTTTTGATCCAAGGAGTCCCAGCTTTGTGTATGGAGTGGAGAACAGGACAAGGAACCTAGATGGGCTGAGCTGGGGAGAAGGGTTAGGGAGGGGTTGTGAGTAGGTACGTTAGAGCTGCTTTGCTTTGCTCCATGGAACAAGAAGGCAGCTAGAGGCAGCAAACGTTTTTGAGACACATCCTGATTTCAGAGGCATTAAAATATGAAAAAAATGCACCTTAGACTCAACAAAATAGTTTCTTAAAAAGGAAACTTTATATTGCCACCAGAGCCAGAAAACCATTTGGCTTCCTAGGTATAGAAACAGAATGTAATGCAATATAATAGATGATATTAATCTCTAACTAGACACTATAACTGTGGAGGCTCTCTACCTGGGACATGCTCTAAAAAGGGACATTTGTCAGTGTTAAATCAAGTTGGTACCAAACAAAGACTTTCTTCTGGGTTTAATGAGAAGGATTGGAAGAGAGTTGGAAAGTTATTAACCTTTCCAGTTGAGACTCAGTGTTAATTAATGCTGAGTCTGGGAGCCATCAGAAACCACGTCAGTAGATACCACTAGTAGTTTGCAGCTTACACATTGTCCTTGATCTTTTCTGTTCTTACCTGCCAGCAAAAGCACTAACAAGTGGACCAGGAAAGATCAAAAAAAGTTTTTTTATCAGGTCCAAGCAAGGATGAGTAGATAAGAGGGATAAGTCACAGCTGGAAAAATGAGTCCTTATGTAACTTCAGAACTGGCAGAACAATCTGCTGAACTGACTACTGAAGCACTATTGTATTAGATTTTTTGAGTTTATAACAAATTACCTCAAATTTAGCAATTTGGAACAACATCTATCTATTAGCTCTGTCTGTGGGAGAAGTCTTACCTACAGTGTTCAGTAGAGTTTTCTGATTAGGGTCTCATAAGGTGTCAGCCATGCTGAGCTCTTATCTGGAGTATCAGGGGAAAATTTTGCTTCCAAGCTTATTCAGATTGTTGGCAGAATTCAGTTCCTTGTGATTGTAGAGCCGAAGTCTTCAGAGTTTTCTTGTTGACTATCAACTAGGAGGTCATACCAAGTTCCTCTTTGCTCTGGTCCTTGCCTCATGGATCCTCCATCTTTGAAGCATGTCAAACCCTTGTATTTGACAGTGATTTTCTCTTCTGCTAGTAGTCAGAGCAAACTCTGCTTTAAAGGGCTCATGTGATTAGATCAGGATTTTACAACTGCAAAATACTATCTGCGTTAACATTTGATTGAACAACCAGAGGCAGGAATCTTGATGGGCCATCTTTAGAACTCTGCTACCAGAGTTGTCCTTAGAGAACAAGCTGAACTGCATAGAAATAAAAATGAGACCCTTGATATGTTTCTATAATAATTTTGGACAGAATTAAAAATGGACTTTAAACTAAGATGTCTTTTAGTTGGTAAAACTATAGCTAGTCTCCAAAATAAATCACAAGTCATAACAAATACAGAGGAATTAACCTATTTATATTATGTGAGCACAAGTTACTTCACAATAATCCATTAGCGAATTTCACTTAGAAATAACACTTTGACAAACAAATTATCTAAATCTCCACCTTTCTGTTTTCTGAGACGCTCCTAAACACTAATAGAGATTTTTTTTTTTTTTGGCTGTTAAATCTTGAACTGGGGTCAATTTTCATAATCAAATTAATTCTCTCACCTTTTAAAAAGAATTTTGGGGCTGAAAATACCGATATTTAAGTATGTGAACTGCACATATACACTTTTATCTGTGTCTGCTAAAAAGCTGGAATCAACAGTTGACCTCTCACTTTATTACTCAGAACTCAGTCACTGTAGGCACACAGAGAAGTTCAAAGATACAACATGATTTTGAAGCCAAAATACACTAACTTCTTCCTATTGAAAGGAGACAGTTGTGTCCCACTGAGATGATGGAGTTCAGGCTGCAACGAAAGTTCAGGCAGGCCTGCCGTAGCCCCTCCCCGCTCTGCAGTATGCAGCTTCTATCTCGTGCTCCCCAGAGCTGGGAATTTACCACAAACACTGCCTTGGGGAACAGGGTTAGCAGCTGAGAAACTGCAGAAACAAGCTGCTTCTCAGTGAATCCCAGATATTATCAGAATGCAAGAAAATAATTAAAATCCTAATTAAGTAGTTTCTCATCTGGTCCATTTGAAGATGCTCCAAAACGATCAGATTTAAGGCATGATAAACTGCTGAAGTGTTGAATGTGGTTGTTAGCTAAAACCTCTGTCAGAGATCAGGTCTGTATGTGAAATATGAAATGAACTGAGGCGATATCTGTGTAATTCAAAGCCAAAGCAATTTTGCTTGTGTGATTTGTATTTTTCAAGTGAAAAACCTATCTTTCTTTTACTTAATTTTTTGCACAAATACTGATTCATCATTTTTTAGCATAGTATTCTCTCAGGATTAGTTTTCAAATTCATAAGTGACATGGAGAATATGGGAAATGGGCTGAAAAAAATCTGAAGAATACAATGAAGTTTTAAATGCTAATTAGTCAAAAGTTTTCATTTTTTAAACTATAAAATTATAAAGCTATATATGTTATACTGCCTTGTATTGTATATCATCATACACAATACATGGTTTAGTCACTAAGTCGTGTTCCACTCTTGAAGACCCCATGGACTGCAACCTGCCAGGCTCCTCTGTCCATGGGATTCACTGGGCAAGAATATTGGAGTGCGTTGCCAATTCCTTCTCCAGGGGATCTTTCCGACCCAGGGATCAAACCTGGGTCTCCCGCATTGCAGGCAGATTCTTTACCAACTGAGCTAGGAGGGAAGCCCATATAGCCTTGTATTAATTTTATACTAATAGCTTAAATACAAAATATATAATATCTGTTTATCTTTACAAGTGAAATTTAATCTTGGCTCTCTACTTTGGAGTCTGGTTTTCTTCTGGGTACTTTCTCTCAGTTTTACTTTATTTCTCCTTTTATATGGATCCAGTAAGAAATGAACATTCCATGTTTTCCAGAAATGTAGTTTCCTAGAAAACATTTGTTAGAATTATACTGTAAAAAATGCATCTAACAAGACTAAGTATACTAATCCATAACCTTTGACCTGTGTGTATGTTTGTAGGGGGTATACTCTATAGATTCCTCAAAAGTAACTTATGTTATTGCTTTGAAATTCCTATTTAGAGGTGAATACACTTACCTATATTTAGAATTTTAAGAATGAGTAGAGTCATACTCAATTTTATATCCAGGCAATTTTCTCCCCTTTTTTTGGGCAGCTGATTTTTTTTTTTTTTTTTTGTAATTGTACTACTTCACAGTCATCTGGGAAACTAGTTTGGTCCATCCAGCTACCCTTCTCCCAGCAAGCTTTGGGGGAATGGCATGGAGTGAGAGGCCACCCTCTGCAGTGTACTGCCGCCCGTGCACTCCCAAGGGGGAAGGGAGGCACTTGGAAATTGTGTAAACCCCTGCCTCTGGATATAGGAGTGAGGGCAGATGGCAGCACTCCTGGGACCTCCCTGCCCCGGGTGATGCAGGGTCTGGGTGGCTGGAATGGCCACTCGAGGCAGGCCCCAACTTGCCCTACTCGAAAACTCTGCGCTGCTCTCCTAGTAGACACCAGGGACTTATTTTCTAACCAGGAGAAAGTTTTTTTTTTTTTTTTTTTGTAATTGTACTACTTCACAGTCATCTGGGAAACTAGTTTGGTCCATCCAGCTACCCTTCTCCCAGCAAGCTTTGGGGGAATGGCATGGAGTGAGAGGCCACCCTCTGCAGTGTACTGCCGCCCGTGCACTCCCAAGGGGGAAGGGAGGCACTTGGAAATTGTGTAAACCCGTGCCTCTGGATATAGGAGTGAGGGCAGATGGCAGCACTCCTGGGACCTCCCTGCCCCGGGTGATGCAGGGTCTGGGTGGCTGGAATGGCCACTCGAGGCAGGCCCCAACTTGCCCTACTCGAAAACTCTGCGCTGCTCTCCTAGTAGACACCAGGGACTTATTTTCTAACCAGGAGAAAGGGCAGAGTCTGGGTGGAGTAACAGCCACCTCCAGCCTTTTTCTGCAGAGGCTCAGGGAGACCACCCTGCTTCCAAAAGTTATGTCTGACTTCCACCTCTAGCCAGGCTGAACCCTGGGAATGTTAACTGAAGATAAGAAAGCATGGAGAGGGGAAGCCAGGATGCTGGGTGAATAGGGTGGGTTGAGTTTCATATTGGTTGTTGCTTAGTCGCTAAGTTGTGTCCCGACTCTTTATGACCCCATGCACTTTAGCCCTGTAGGAGCCCGCCAGCCTCCTCTTTCCAAGGGATTTTCCAGCTAAGAATACCGGAGTGGGTTACCATTTCCTACTCCATATATCCAGGCAAATTTTTTAAAAGAAGCGTGCATCTCTGGTGATTCTCACCATTTTCAGATTCTCCCTGACCTTGTTTGTTTTGCCAAACCTTGCCCCTGGGAGTCTTATCAATTTGTTGTTTCCTCTTTTCTGATTCTTCCTCCCACTCTATTAAAAAATTGAATAAATTTGGCTTATAACATTGTGTAAGTTTAAACAATCTAATTTAAAAACAGGCAGAACAGTTTTCCAAAGGGGTTATCAAAATGGTCAACAGCCACATGAGAGACATCTCTAGTCATCAGGGAAAGCAAATCCATTTGTACCTGTTAGAATGGCTGTCATCAGGATGAGAGACAACAGGTGATGGTGAGCGTGTGGTGAAAACGGAACACTTATGCATTGTTGGTGGCAATATAAATTGGTCCAATCACTGTGGAGAAACAAGATGGAGTTTCCTCAAAAAACTAAAAATATATGTATCATATAATCCAGCAATTCTACTTCTGTGTATGTACCCCAAATAAGTGAAAACAAAATTTCTACCACATATTTGCACTCCATGGTTATCGCAGCACTATTTGCAATAGACAAGATAAGGCGACAACTCAAATACCCATCAGTGGATGAATGGATCCAAAGGGTGTGGGTTACATACACAATGGAATATAATTCAGTCTTGAGAAAGGAGGATATCTTCTTCCTGCTCTTCCTCTCTTTTACAAACCTTTTCTTTGGAGAAGAGATTAGCGTTTCAAAGCATGAATCTTGGAACTGGAGTGCCTGGTTTGAATCCCAATTGTGACACTTATAAACCATATGATGTTGGGGAAATCACTTGATCAGTCTTGCTTGTTTCTTCAAACTGGAAAAATGAAGAGAATGTTAACACTAACCTTGGATTGTTGTGAAGAGCGAATGAGTTAAACATATACTGCCTACTTGTTTAAGTATTTCCTTGGTTACATTCCTAAAAGTTAATTCCTAGATAAAACTATATATACATTAAAATGTATTACACAAAGAATACTTGGAAGTTGTAAAAAAGCCCATATTAAAATACATTCAAATATATATTTGTCTACTCACACTCCCCATTTTAAATGTTGCTGGAGTGAAAATTTAAAGATATTTAATATTTTCCTTAGGATAATTCCTAGATATCACATTGCTAGATCTCAGATGTTCATTTTGAAAACTCTGACAACAAAAATGAGCTTAATTACAAGATAGAAACAGACTCCCAGACATGGAAAACAAACTAATGATTACCAAAAAGGAAAGGGAATGAAGGAGAAATAAACTGGGGGTATGGGATTAGCAGATACAAACTGTTATATATAAATAAACAACAAGGTCCTACTGTATAGCCCAGGAATACTCAGTATTCTGTAATAAGCCATAATGGAAAAATACCACAAAGGATATGTATATATGTATCACTGAATCACCTTGCTGTATACCAGAAACTAACACAACATCATAAATCAACTACACTTCGATAAAAAGAAGAAAGAAAAGCTCTGACATACACTGCCAAATTGCCCTTTCTTCCAGCCATACATGAATTCTGTTTTCCCTAATCTAGTCCAATAAAATACTACCAAATAAAAAAGATCTTTGCCAATTTGGTAAGTGAAAAGTTGTAATTTTTAAAAAAAGTTGTACTTTTGATTTGTGGTGCTGTCAAATGCCTTAAAATTATTGGATTTATTTCATTTTGGGCAAATTATCTGTTCATATACTTGTTTACTTTTTCTATTATGTCATGCTTCAGAGACTGGCTAGCTCTTTAGCAAACTCATTTAATGTTTCTCCTAAGCACACAGCTAGACTACCATTTGCTAGCCTCCCATGCAGTTGTGTAACAAAATACCAAACCAAGTTCTAGCCCAGGCTGTAATAAACCTCTATGGGTCACAAGTTTGGTACAGGTCTCACCAGGCTAAAGTCCAAGTGTCAGAAGGGTTTGTATTCCTTTCTGCAGGCCCTAGAGGAGAGAGAATCTGATTTCTTGCTCATTTTGGTTGCTGGCAGAATTCATTTCCGTGTGGTGATAAGACTGCTGTCCTCTTTTAGTTTGCTGCCGCTCAGGTGAGGGCTGTTTCTAACTTCTAGAAATGCCAACACCCTTTGACTGCCGCCTCTCCTGGGCCACCTTTGAAATCAGCAATGGCAGTCCCTCTCGTGCTGCAGGCTCTCCTGCTCCATCTCTCTGACCCATGCTTCTGCCTTCTTCTTCCACTTAAAGGGCCAATGGGATTGCACCGGGCACACCTGGATGATACAGGATAATCTCCCTATTTTAAGGTCAGTGGATTAGCAACCTCAATTCCAACCCTGGTTTCCTTCTGCGATGTAAGGTAATATATTCATAGACATAATACAAGTAGGCAAAGACACTGGAGGCAATATCCTGCTGACCACATACTCTCTTCCTCTCCCTTTCCAGAATGTAATGTGTAGGACAAGTATCATAATCTTTGTTTAGACCAGTGTTTGGCACAAGTAGTGTAGCTAAGAGTTATTGATGAATATATGAAGAAAATTTCCATCAAAGAACTTGAAAATACTGTATCATTAAGCCTGCATTCCACTATCCTTGTATTTCAGTAACCATTCTGTGCAGCTTTATATGGTTTTGACATAAACAAATAACATGTTTTCTAAAACATACCATTAACTTTGGTAAAATACTTTTTTTAATATGTTATTTTCTTGTCTTACTCTTCTTGATAAGGCCTTTCATTCTTCTTCAATAAGCCTTCTGTGGGTGTGGAAAACATAGCCAATTCCAAGTAGAACTGAGATAAATATTTAAGTAAAATTCTCAAAATAAGCCTTTGTAAAGATAGGATTATAAGGCTTGCACAACTAATTTCTCATGGGTATATCCCTATCATAAAACTGAACAATCTCTGCTTCTTCCATTTTTATAGTGGTAAAACATATATGCTGCTGTTGCTAAGTCACTTCAGTCGTGTCCAACACTTCGCGACCCCATGGACTGCAGCCCACCAGGCTCCTCCGTCCATGGGATTTTCCAGGCAAGAGTACTGGAGTGGGGTGCCATAGCCTTCTCCAAAAAAAAAAAGTATATATAACATAAAATTTGCTATTTTGCCCATTTTTATGTGTATTATTCAGTGGCATTAATTACAGTCACACAATTGTGCAACCATCACCACTCTTTCCAAAGCTTCTCATTACTCTACCATCAAACAATTTCTTCTGAGAAACTTTTTAAATTAACTAATTTCAGTTTTCAACAATTTATAAAGTTTAAACATTTATACTTTCAAGGAAAATCTCCTGTGACAGTTGCCCATCACAAGGTATGATTCAAAGATCCATAATTATTTGGAATTGGTAAGTTTGATAAAAATCTTTTTCCCCCATCAAACATGTGCCTTTGTTCGTAGTGATGCTTTCCAAGGCCCACTTCACTAGAATCTTGTTTTCTCAATTTTATTTTCAGTATCAATTTAAGGATAATTCCTATGAAAAATATTTTAGTCAAAAGATGAATAAGCTTAAAAGCAAATGTAAAAACAACCTCTCTCAGATAAATATTCATGAAGATATTTGAAGAATCTTATTTATTATTTATTTATTTAAATAAATTTTATATTTTATTTATATTAAAATATTCAGTTCAGTTCAGTCGCTCAGTCATGTCTGACTCTTTGTGACCCCGTGAATTGCAGCATACCAGGTCTGCCTGTCCATCACCAACTCCCACAGTATACCCAAACTCATGTCCATCGAGTCGGTGATGCCATCCAGCCATCTCATCCTCTGTCGTCCCCTTCTCCTCGTGCCTCCAATCCCTCCCAGCATCAGGATATT
>SJYX01001951.1:148495-165370 GCA_006410675.1 Oreotragus oreotragus
GAAGGCTTTCTTACCTCTCCTTGCTATTCTTTGTAATTCTGCATTCAGATGCTTATATCTTTCCTTTTCTCCTTTGCTTTTCACTTCTCTTCTTTTCACAGCTACTTGTAAGGCCTCCCCAGACAGCCATTTTGCTTTTTTGCATTTCTTTTCCATGGGTATGATCTTGATCCCTGTCTCCTGTACAATGTCACGAACCTCTGTCCATAGTTTGTCAGGCACTCTATCAGATCTAGTCCCTTAAATCTATTTCTCAGGTCCGGTGCTGTAAAGATCAATATTGCATAGGAACCTGGAATGTTAAGTCCATGAATCAAGGCAAATTGGAAGTGGTCAAACAGGAGATGGCAAGAGTGAACATCAACATTCTAGGAATCAACAAACTAAAATGGACTGGAATGGGTGAATTTAACTCAGATGACTGTTATATCTACTACTGTGGGCAGGAATCCCTTAGAGGAAATGGAGTAGCCATCATGGTCAATAAAAGATTCCGAAATGCAGTGCTTGGATGCAATCTCAAAAATGACAGAAGGATCTTTATTCATTTCCAAGGCAAACCATTCAATATCAATGTAATCCAAGTCTATGCTCCGACCAGTAATGCTGAAGAAGCTGAAGTTAAATGGTTCTATGAAGACCTACAAGACCTTTTAGAACTAACACCCAAAAAAGAAATGCAAAAAAAGCAAAATGGTTCTCTGAGGGGGCCTTACAAATAGCTGAGAAAAGAAGAGAAGTGAAAGGCAAAGGAGAAAAGGAAAGATTGAAATGCAGAGTTCCAAAGAATAACAAGGAAAGATAAGATAGCCTTCCTCAGTGAACAATGCAAAGAAATAGAGGAAATCAATAGAATGGGAAAGACTAGAGATCTCTTCAAGAATATCAGAGCTACCAAGGGAACATTTCGTGCAAAGATGGGCTCAATAAAGGATAGAAATGGTATGGACCTAACGGAAGCAGAAGATATTAAGAAGAGGTGGCAAGAATACACAAAAGAACTGTACAAAAAAAGATCTTGATGACCCAGATAACCATGATGGTATGATCACTCACCTAGAGCCAGACATCCTGGAATCTGAAGTCAAGTGGGTCTTAGGAAGCATCACTATGAACAAAGCTAGGGGAGGTGATGGAATTTCAGTTGAGCTATTTCAAATTCAAAAAGATGATGCTGTGAAAATGCTGCACTCAATATGCCAGCAAATTTGGAAAACTCAGCAGTGGGCACAGGATTGGAAAAGGTCAGTTTTCATTCCAGTCCCAAAGAAGGGCAATACCAAAGATGTTCAAACTACCACACAGTTGCACCCATCTCACACTAAAAAAGTAATGCTCAAAATTCTCCAAGCCAGGCTTCAGCAATACGTGAACCATGAATTTCCAGATTGTCAAGCTGGATTTAGAAAAGGCACATTGTCCCAAAGAAGGGCAATACCAAAGATGTTCAAACTACCACACAGTTGCACCCATCTCACACTAAAAAAGTAATGCTCAAAATTCTCCAAGCCAGGCTTCAGCAATACGTGAACCGTGAATTTCCAGATTGTCAAGCTGGATTTAGAAAAGGCACATGAACCAGAGATCAAATAGGCAACATCTGCTGGATCATCGAAAAAGCCAGAGAGTTCCCGGAAAACATATACTTCTGCCTTATTGACTATGCCAAAGCCTTTGACTGTGTGGATCACAACAAACTGTGGAAAATTCTTAAAGAGATGGGAATACCAGACCACCTACCTGTCTTCTGAGAAATCTGTATGCAGGTCAAGAAGCAACAATTAGAACTGGACATGGAACAATGGATTGGTTCCAAATCGGCAAAGGAATACTTCAGGGCTGGATATTGTCACCTGCTTATTTAACTTATATGCAGAGTACATCACATGAAATGCCAGGCTGGATGCAGCACAAGGTGGAATCAAGATTGCCGGGAGAAATATCAATAATCTGAGATAAGCAGATGACACCATTCTTATGGCAGAAAGTGAAGAAGAGCTAAAGAGCCTCTTGATGAAAGTGAAAGAAGTGAGTGAAAAATTTGGTTTATAACTCAACATTCAGAAAACTAAGATCATGGCATCCAATCTGGTCACTTCATGGCAAATAGATGGGGAAACATTGGAAACTGTGAAAGACTGCAGATGGTGACTGCAGCTATGAAATCAGAAGATGCTTACTCCTTGGAGGAAAAACTATGACCAACCTATTAAAAAGCAGACATTATTTTGCCAACAAAGGCCCATCTAGTCAAAGCTGTGGTTTATCTAGTAGTCATGTATGGATGTGAGAGTTGGACTATAAAGAAATCTGAACACCGAAGAATTGATGCTTTTGAACTGTGGTGTTGGAGAAGACTCTTGAGAGTCCCTTGGACAGCNATTTTGCCAACAAAGGCCCATCTAGTCAAAGCTGTGGTTTATCTAGTAGTCATGTATGGATGTGAGAGTTGGACTATAAAGAAATCTGAACACCGAAGAATTGATGCTTTTGAACTGTGGTGTTGGAGAAGACTCTTGAGAGTCCCTTGGACAGCAAGGAGATCAAACTAGTCAATACTAAGGAAATCAGTCCTGAATATTCCTTGGAAGGACTGATGCTGAAGCTGAAACTCCAATACTTTGGGCACCTGATGTGAAGAACTGACTCATCTGAAAAGACCCTGATACTGGGAAAGATTGAAGGCAGGAGGAGAAGGGGATGACAGAGGATGAGGTGGTTGGATGTCATCACCGACTTGATCGACATGAGTTTGAGCAAGCTCTGGGAGCTGGTGATAGACAGGAAAGCCTGGCATTCTGCAGTCCATGGGGTCACAAAGAGTCAGACACGACTGAGCGACTGAACTGAACTGAACTGATCTTAAAGACATAGAAAAAGACAGGGAATAGAAATTATTAGATACTGTACTGTTGGGGTGGGCAAGAGATTTAGAAGAGTCAGTTGCATGATAATATGAAACGTATACTCCATCAATAATAGAGTCAGGGGACTGAGTGACGGGGCATACACCTACTTCCCACTGCTGTTTTCCTGCACTGCTGTCCATATTGATGCAGTTTTCCAATTCTTCCTTAATCTTTACTTGTTAATAGAAAAAAATATTCATTGCTCTTAAAGTATTTTGGAATTATAAATGTATTGTCCATTTCTGCCTCCATTCCATTCTATGTTTAGAGAGATAATATAATAAAGCCCTGAGGAAGAATCACAGAAATCAGTTTTCTTTTAAAATTCAACACTGTTGACTGGGGTTAGATTTAAACTGGTTATCAAAGAGACCGCAACATTGTGGAAAGTGGATTAAATAATGAATTACATGTTAGTTTGGGTTACATGATGTTAACAATATGAATATTTAGTTCTATTGATAACAAGGTATATGTAAACTTAGAAAAAAATCTTTGGGTGTGTTGCACACACACAAAAAAGAAACTTTTGGTTATTTTGTAAAACAATGGACAAGCTTCACTTCATATATGAGGAGGTGGAATCTTGTGGAATTGAAGAAAGCTCATCTTACACCCAAACTAACTAATGTTTGAAACATAGAGAGGCTCACTCTCTCCTCAGATGCCTTCTCAGTGTACGGACGGGGTATAAATGCAGATGATGGATGAGGGTCTCCTCTGGTTGCCAGAGGATCTGTGACCAGCACAAAAACTGCTTGGTCTGGGTTAATTAATTGCAGGAACAGTTTATTCAGATGCAGGGCAAGCACCTTGGCTAAAATCTCAGCATCTGTGTTGATTAAAGATCTGAGGCTGAAGGAAGCACATAGTTGGGGGTCTTAGATAGGTTTGTGAACCATATGGGCTTCTTTTAATGAGGGAGGGTTCTGTGATCCAAGTCTCAAAGCTGTGCTGTTCTAGTCAGCACTAATGGAGCATCTCTTGTCCAACACCGAAGTACTTCACGGTCCTGTTAGGGCAATCACTTTTCCTGGTTATTTGTTTCAATAATCTTTTCAGAATCTCAACACTATTTTTCATTTCTTACAGATCTAGTGATAAGGGAACAAGGTGCAAAATCTTGCTGGCCTCGTTTAAGTTCAGGGTTGATCCTGAATAAAAATCTGTTTTGAATATTATTGCTGATGAAATGTCCACTGGTTTATTATGGCACTGTAAAGATGTGAGTTGTAGAATATATATTCTCTGAAATTTTATCTTTAGGATATTGTGTCTATAATCAGTTTTTCTCGGCTTTGACTTTCTGTTCATTATAGCTATAGAAATGGACACAAAAGTTCAACTGAAAAGGAAATTATAATAAGAATTTTAAAATACAGCTGCATCAATAAAAATTGAACTTCTTTAGGCTGCACAATCTCCTGAAACATTCATAATTTGAAAATACTGTGGACCTTATCCAAGGATATTTAAGAATTATAAAGCTATGCCACACAAGGATCTAAGTCAGATGTAAACTTAGATGCTCACTTAGGGAAACAAAAGCTTGAGTTATGAGCAGTATTTTTTTCCCTCAAGTTCTTTGTTCTCTTTACTCCATTTGATTTCTATACAGATCTAAGTCAACTACTGGCATTAGAGTCTATTCATCCAGGTCATCAGACTTAAACATCTCTTTGTCTTGTGAGTTTATTTGTAAACTTTTTTATTATGAAATGTGTCACAAATAAATGAGGGCATTAATGTACAAGTATATTTCTAAAATAATGATAAAGTAAGCATCCATTTTTCTCTTACCTTAAGAATTAGTACATCTTTAATTTGTCCTGATTCTCCTCCAAATTGTGATCTCCAACCTTTCTCAGAGGTAACCATCATCGGTATTTATATGATTTGATATTTCCCATTCCTTTAAGTTTTCCACCTACATAGCTATTTGTCCTATAAATAAGTTTGAATCATATGTTTTGTTCTGTAACTTGTCTGTGTTACTTTCAATATGCTGCAGAGATCATCCATGTGGATGTGTATACTTGTGGTTCATTAATTTTCACTGCTGAAGTATAATCTATTGAATGAATATACTATAATTTATCAATCAGTTCTACTGATGAAAGACTGTGGATGGTTTCAATTTTTGCTATTGGGAAAAGAGCAAATATAAAGATGTCTTCTTGTACAAATGGGCAAGAATTTTTCTAGATACAGAACTAAGAGTAGAATTACTGGGTTATGAAATATGTACATCCAGAATTAAAATTTCTAAGTATTGTCTAATGGTTTTCTATAATGATTTTTACCAATATTTACCAATATTTACATTAACCATTACACATTTTACATTACATTAAACATTTTACCAATATTTACATTAACATTAACAGTCATGAGTTTACGAGGCTTCAAGTCTTTGCCAACTTGATATGGTCATAATATATATGCAAATATGTATATTTGCATAATATATACAAATGTATGTATTCAAGTTGTGATATCCTGTATCATAATTTTAATATTTCACTAGTTGCTCATGAGATATAGCACACTTTAATATGNAGGATCTGTGACCAGCACAAAAACTGCTTGGTCTGGGTTAATTAATTGCAGGAACAGTTTATTCAGATGCAGGGCAAGCACCTTGGCTAAAATCTCAGCATCTGTGTTGATTAAAGATCTGAGGCTGAAGGAAGCACATAGTTGGGGGTCTTAGATAGGTTTGTGAACCATATGGGCTTCTTTTAATGAGGGAGGGTTCTGTGATCCAAGTCTCAAAGCTGTGCTGTTCTAGTCAGCACTAATGGAGCATCTCTTGTCCAACACCGAAGTACTTCACGGTCCTGTTAGGGCAATCACTTTTCCTGGTTATTTGTTTCAATAATCTTTTCAGAATCTCAACACTATTTTTCATTTCTTACAGATCTAGTGATAAGGGAACAAGGTGCAAAATCTTGCTGGCCTCGTTTAAGTTCAGGGTTGATCCTGAATAAAAATCTGTTTTGAATATTATTGCTGATGAAATGTCCACTGGTTTATTATGGCACTG
The DNA here is from genome assembly GCA_006410675.1 of Oreotragus oreotragus. Taxonomy (NCBI): domain Eukaryota; kingdom Metazoa; phylum Chordata; class Mammalia; order Artiodactyla; family Bovidae; genus Oreotragus; species Oreotragus oreotragus. The sequence goes on from SJYX01001951.1 coordinate 154,451, forward strand.
TAAAGATGTGAGTTGTAGAATATATATTCTCTGAAATTTTATCTTTAGGATATTGTGTCTATAATCAGTTTTTCTCGGCTTTGACTTTCTGTTCATTATAGCTATAGAAATGGACACAAAAGTTCAACTGAAAAGGAAATTATAATAAGAATTTAAAAATACAGCTGCATCAATAAAAATTGAACTTCTTTAGGCTGTACAATCTCCTGAAACATTCATAATTTGAAAATACTGTGGACCTTATCCAAGGATATTTAAGAATTATAAAGCTATGCCACACAAGGATCTAAGTCAGATGTAAACTTAGATGCTCACTTAGGGAAACAAAAGCTTGAGTTATGAGCAGTATTTTTTTCCCTCAAGTTCTTTGTTCTCTTTACTCCATTTGATTTCTATACAGATCTAAGTCAACTACTGGCATTAGAGTCTATTCATCCAGGTCATCAGACTTAAACATCTCTTTGTCTTGTGAGTTTATTTGTAAACTTTTTTATTATGAAATGTGTCACAAATAAATGAGGGCATTAATGTACAAGTATATTTCTAAAATAATGATAAAGTAAGCATCCATTTTTCTCTTACCTTAAGAATTAGTACATCTTTAATTTGTCCTGATTCTCCTCCAAATTGTGATCTCCAACCTTTCTCAGAGGTAACCATCATCGGTATTTATATGATTTGATATTTCCCATTCCTTTAAGTTTTCCACCTACATAGCTATTTGTCCTATAAATAAGTTTGAATCATATGTTTTGTTCTGTAACTTGTCTGTGTTACTTTCAATATGCTGCAGAGATCATCCATGTGGATGTGTATACTTGTGGTTCATTAATTTTCACTGCTGAAGTATAATCTATTGAATGAATATACTATAATTTATCAATCAGTTCTACTGATGAAAGACTGTGGATGGTTTCAATTTTTGCTATTGGGAAAAGAGCAAATATAAAGATGTCTTCTTGTACAAATGGGCAAGAATTTTTCTAGATACAGAACTAAGAGTAGAATTACTGGGTTATGAAATATGTACATCCAGAATTAAAATTTCTAAGTATTGTCTAATGGTTTTCTATAATGATTTTTACCAATATTTACCAATATTTACATTAACCATTACACATTTTACATTACATTAAACATTTTACCAATATTTACATTAACATTAACAGTCATGAGTTTACGAGGCTTCAAGTCTTTGCCAACTTGATATGGTCATAATATATATGCAAATATGTATATTTGCATAATATATACAAATGTATGTATTCAAGTTGTGATATCCTGTATCATAATTTTAATATTTCACTAGTTGCTCATGAGATATAGCACACTTTAATATGTTTATTTGCTATTTTTTCATCTTCTATGAAATGTCTGTGGTATTGTTTCTATTGGACTATTGATAACTTATAAAAATTCTCATTCACTCTTTATATAGTCTGTATACTAATTCATTATGGGTTAGGCAAATATCTTCTCCCAGTTTGTGGTTCTCTTCTCACTGCCTTAGTTGTGCTTATTGATGAATAGAGTGCTGAATATTTTTAAATTTTAATTTTGAAATAATTGTAGGTTCACATGCAGTTGTAAGAGATAATACAGAGAGATCCCGTATACCCTTCTCAAAGTTTTAACATCTTGTACAGCTGTAGTACAATATCACAATCAGGAAACACATTGAAGCAATCTATTGATCTTATTCAAATGTCAGCAGTTCTGCATAAACTTATGTGTATGTGTATTTAGTTCTGTTCAAATTTTATCACTTGCTTTATCTTGATATAGCAATCACCACCTTCAAGATACAGAACTGTTCCATCATCTCAGGTTTCTCTCATATTATTATTCCTTTAGGCTCACATTCATCCCCATTCCCCAACCATCCCTAACCTCTCTCTGGTAACCTCTCATTTCTAGAATGTTATATAAATGGAATCATAAAATATATTACTTATTATTGGAACCTCCCTCCCACACCCCTATGTTGTCACCCAGAGCCCTGTATTGAGCTCCCTATGTTATACATCAGCTTCCAACTAGATATTTGTTTTACCTATGACAATGTAAGTATTTTACTTTTTGAGGTTGGTTTTTCTCACACAGCAGAATTCCTTTTAGATTCATCCAAGTGTTCGATCCCTGGGTTGGTTGGGAAGACCCCGGGGAGAAGGGAAAGGCTAGCCACTCCAGTATTCTGGCCTGGAGAATTCCATGGACTGTATAGTCCATGGGGTCGCAAAGAGTCGGACATGACTGACTTTCAGTTTTTTTTTTTTAAATTTGCATGTATCAATAGCTTGTTTCTTCTTGTTACTGAGTACTCTTCCATGTTATAGATGTATCACAGTTTATGTAACCATTCACTCATTGAAGGACATCTGGGTGCTTCCAGTTTTTGGCTATTATAAGTAAATAAAAAAAAGAATTAATAGACTTTTAAAAAAAAGTTTTTAGTTGACAGAAAAGTACAGTGAATTCCCATATTTACCACTCCTCCCCCACTTTCCCATCTTATTAACATTCTACACTAGTTTTGCACATTTATTACAATTGGTAAGCTAATACTGATACAATACTATTTACTAAAGTCCATGTTTAAACATTATGTTTCACTCTTGGTGTTGTATATTCTATGAGTTTGGAAAAATTTACCATTAGAGTTTCATACAGAATAGTTACCTGGCTGTAAAAATCCTCGGTGCCCTGCTGATTCATCCCTTCCTACTCCAACCCCTGGCAATTGGTACTCTTTTTGCTATCCTCATAAAGTGAAGTGAAGTCGCTCAGTCTTGTCTGACTCTTTGCGACCCCGTGGACTGTAGCCCACCAGGCTCCTCTGTCCATGGGATTCTCCAGGCAAGAGTACTGGAGTGGGTTGCCATTTCCTTCTCCAGGGGATCTTCCCGACCCAGGGATCGAACCCAGGTCTCCTGCATTGCAGGCAGACGCTATAACCTCTGAGCCACCAGGGAAGCCCCTACTATCCTCATAGTTTTGCCTTTTACAAAATATCATATAGATGGAATCATAACAGCACATAGCCTTTCCAGATTGGCTTTTTTTTTTAAGTTGATACACATTTAAGTTTCTCCATGTCTGTTTGTGACTTGATAGCTCATTTGTTTTTAGCACTGAATCATATCACATAGTCTAGATGTATCACAGCTAATTGACTCATTTATGTACTAAAGGACATCTTGGTTGCTTCCAGATTTGGGCAATTATGAATAATAATGCTGTAAACACCCATGTATAGGTTGTTATGTGAATATAACTTGTTGGCTCATTTGAGTTAGTAACAAGTTGCTATTTTCTCCCACAGAGGAAAAGTGAGAGTGTATGAGTGACAGCCAGACTTCCCTAGCCATGCAGGACAGTGTCCAGGAGGTCTAGTTCTTTCTTGCTTCATTCATATGGATGAGGAAATCTACAAGTTTGAGGGACTGGGAAAGGCTGGGAGCAAAGTAGCCAGGGCTCAGAACTCATCACAGGGACACTACTAATGGCTTTTCATTTCTTCCTACTAACCACATCACAGACTCTATTAGGAAGCTCACCCACTAGCCACTGGATATACCTCACCTGTGGGCCTCTGCAACTGGCCCACAGGTACCCACACCACTATGAGCTTCTCATCCATACTCGCATCTCTCCTTCCTCCCCCCATTGTAGCAGACTGTATAGATGGCAAGAGTGAGCCTTTGAGGTAGCTAATAAGGAGGTGTAGAAAGTCAGCCTAATGGTGGGATCGAGAACAAGCTCACAAACTTGAGCATTTTAGGGTATTGCCCTAGAGAAGACAAACAGGATCCTCAAAGTACTTAGGCTGACTTTGTGGGATTGAGAAAAAGCATATAATTTTAAGAACTCCTCATGAAGAGGGAACTAGAAGTGTGAACCAGACACATCCATAGAAAATCCTCAGAATTATTAACCAGGTGAAGATAAAGTGAAAGTGAAAGTTGCTCAGTCATGTCTGACTCTTTGCAACCCCATTGACTGTACCATAGAATTCTCCAGGCTAGAATACTGGAGCCTTTCCCTTTTCCAGACAATCTTCCCAACTCAGGGATCAAACCTAAGTCCCATATTGCAGGTGGATTCTTTACCAGCTGAGCCACAAAGGAAGCCCTTGTGAAGGTGAAGATATATGTCTCCCAAAGCCAGTCTGCAAGGATGGATGAAGTGATTACTGCTTCAAATGCAAAGATATCAATGCAAAACGTCAAGGGACACATAAAATCAAGGAAACAGGACTTCACAAAAGGAACATGATAGCTTTCCATTTCAGACCACAGAGAAATGGAGATCTACGTATTTCCTGACAAACAACTGAAAATAATTGTTTAAAGGATGCTCAGTGAACTACAAGAGAACATAAATAGATAATCAGTGAAATCAGGAAAATACTACATGCATAAAACAAGAGGTTCAACAGAGAGCTATAAATCATAAAAATAAAAGCAAATTCTAAAAATGAAGAATACAAATAATGAAGTGAAAAATGAAACAGATCTTCAACAGATGTGGTCAGCAATGGAAAAAGTCTGTGAGCTTAAAGACAAGTTATCCAATTAGGATACTCAGATACCACAGAAATACATAGTATTAATATTACAGACTATTATGAACATTCATATGAGAACAACTTGAATAAGTTAGAAGATATGGGTAAATTCCTAGAAATATACTCTACCAAGACTGAATCATGAAGAAATAGAAAATCTAAATAGATCTATACCTGGTAAAGAGATTGAATCAGTAACCAAAAACTTCCCAAGAAAGAAAAGCCTAGATGTACACGGTTTGGCTGGTGAATTCCACCAAACATTTAAAAAAGAATTAATAATAATCTTTTTCAAACTATTCAAAAAAACTGAAGAGGAGGGAACACTTCCAAATGCATTTTACAGAGCTAGCATTACCCTGACACCCAAATCAGATAAAGCACTACAAGAAAAGAAAGCTATAGACCAACATCTCCGATGAACATAGGTGTGAAAATCTTCAACAAAATATTAACAAACTGAATTCAACAATACTTTAAAAGGATTGTACTCTCTGAAGTGGGATTTATCTCAATCATGCAAGGATAATTCAACAAATACATTAATAATGTGATAAACCACAGTAACAGAATGAAAAATAAAAATCATATGATAATCTCAGTAGATGCAGAAAAAGCACTGAACAACAACATTCAATACCCTTTCATGATAAAAACCCTCAACAAACTTAAGCACAGAGTGAATGTATTTCAACATAATAAAGACCATACATGAGAAATCCACCACTAACATGCTTAATGATGAAAAGTTGAAAAAACTTCTTCTAAGATTAGATGTCTATTCAACAGCCCAATTTTTTAGCCAGTTAGTTGTTCTATGTCCAGTTCTAACTGTTGTTTCTTGACCTGCATATAGGTTTCTAGGTTGAAGCATCCCAAACAGAAAATGATATTCAGAGGAAAAGCGCTTAACTGGATAATAGAACAGAGCATTAAAAAAGATTTTTCCAACACCATTCACTTAATTTTCATCTTATTCCCCTTTTCTACTCTCATCCTGCATTGAGCTATATCTGAAAAGGGACTGTATTCCCCCCCAAATTTGGCAATCTAATTTATGTCTATTGATGCTTGAAACTATTTATCTATTGCCCACTGTTCTATTTGTACATTTTAATTTAACATTTGTACATTTAACATATGTCTAAATATTTTCCTAGTTTTGAAAAATGTCATACTTTTCCTTGGAAAAGTAACACATAACAAAAAATTACTTCCTAAGATAAACTCACTTACCTGGAACATAAATATAATTCTTAAAAGTAATGAAAAATATTTGGGTAATTACATATATTTACACATTATCAAAACCTGTGCCAAACAAAGTTATAAATATGAACTAAGTTCATGGATTTAGAGGGAATAAAATTCAGCATAAGGTGCCGTGAAATAAATTAAAAATACTAATTTCCCAGACTCACAGATTATTACCCAAATCAGCATGCATAAACAAATCCTTGTTTCCATTTCAAACTATGCTATTTTAAATATTTCTTCATTCATAGAGGGAAAATTCACAAGATATAGCAGGTAAATCTGAACGGAGTTTGCTGCTCTAAAAACGTAGAATGATTATTTAAAGGTGAGTGTGATGCTTACAACTTCATGACATCGAAGAACAGATAAACAAAAAGATAAGTGGTTGACAGAGGACCACTTACTGGTATGGCCTCAGCCTATTAATACTATTTTCAGTTAATAAAACTCAGACAGAAGTAGAAAATTTTAATTTAGGGCATAGGAACAAATCAAATGGCACAAAACTAGTGTCATATAAAACAGTTATTGAATGTCATAAGCAAATAAACAGGTTTATGGGTCTCAAAATTGACTCTGACTTAAACTCAGGAGCATATACAAAAGGAAAGTCATGGAGAAAGTGATCAGTGTACATGATTATAAAAGAAAGGCTAAGTTTTCAATAACTGTCATTATAACTTCACTCATGTTACAAATATTTAATTAATATTTTCCCTAGTATAACAATCAGTCTATGACTGCCTCTTACACACTATTATTCTGTTTAGACTAGCTGGTAATTACAGGAGACAAAATTTCACCTAACATGTAAAAGTTGTCCAGATGAAATGAAATAAAGATACTATTTAAACCTTGCTTCTGGAGAGTACCAAAACCAAGAATGTCTGATCCGGACAAACTTTGAAATATTGCATAGTTTTCTGTAATTTTGCACATGTACAGCAGAGGGCACTAATATAATTATAGTGGTTGGGCCTGCTGGGAGTAATTATCTGTGATTTTGGGATTCACTGGAAGTAGTAAACTAGAAAGTCTTTCTCATCTTCATCAGTGAATAGTTTCCTACTATCTAAATAGGGAAATTCTTTGCATGAAATTTACTTAATTTTTATAGCTAAAGGGCCATAATAATAGAAAGTTAACGTTGATTATTCCCTGAGAAATCAACAACACAATGAGTGATCTTTGAATATCATAAACCAGCTTCCTCAAAAGACCAATAACACTCCATCAACCTCTCTCCCACATCCTCTTGCTCTCACATAGCTACACTCACCTAACTGCATCTTTTCCCAAAACACCGTCCCAGAAATCTAAAAGCGGAAAAACTTTTGGCTATGTTAGCACCTTTTTATGATACAGTTGAAGCATTCTCTGATAGTAATGATCTGTATAAGGTGATGGAAACTTTGAGACAAGTGGAAAGACTAACAATTAGCTGTTGTTAGGAGAAAGAAATGGCAACCCACTCCAGTGTTCTTTCCTGGAGAATCCCGTGGACAGAGGAGCCTGGTGGGCTGCCATCTATGGGGTTGCACAGTGTTGAACACAACTGAAGCGACTTAGCAGCAGCAGCAGCAGCAGCAGAGTTAGCTGAAATCACCCTCAAATATGTTGTTTCATTACAAAGAGGGAGAACAGATGGTCAAACAGTTTTGTGGTCTTCATTTTCTAGGTAACGTTCGTAGAATAATTGCTATTTCTAGCAAAGCATGAAGTATGTATAGTAGAGAAAACAATCACTTGTTTTACAAATTTAACCGTGATAGATGTATGGCCTTTGCTTTCCGGGAGATCACTATATCCCTGTTTCATCCCTTCAAATATCCTGGTGCAAGCCAGCATCATCTCTTGCTTGAACTGGTTTTCCTGTTTCTAGTGCCCTTTTCCTAACCCCACAATCCATTCTCCCCACAGTGGAGTGGCCTTTTATTAATGTAGAGAAATCATATCTCTCCTCTGCTTAAAATCCTTCTGGAGTTTCCTGTTAGTCTTAGAGTAAAATCCAGATTCCTTCCTTCATCTTACACCACATTTTCCTTCACTCTAACTCCTATCATAGTTGCCTCCTTTCTGTTTTAAAAGCATACCAAGCAACTTTGTTCCTCAGGGCTTCTGTATTTGCTATTCACATGCCAAGCTTTTTAGATGGTTTCTCATCTTTCAGATTGTTCGTAGAATAATTGCTATTTCTAGCAAAGCATGAAGTATGTATAGTAGAGGAAACAATCACTTGTTTTACAAATTTAACCGTGATAGATGTATGGCCTTTGCTTTCCGGGAGATCACTATATCCCTGTTTCATCCCTTCAAATATCCTGGTGCAAGCCAGCATCATCTCTTGCTTGAACTGGTTTTCCTGTTTCTAGTGCCCTTTTCCTAACCCCACAATCCATTCTCCCCACAGTGGAGTGGCCTTTTATTAATGTAGAGAAATCATATCTCTCCTCTGCTTAAAATCCTTCTGGAGTTTCCTGTTAGTCTTAGAGCAAAATCCAGATTCCTTCCTTCATCTTACACCACATTTTCCTTCACTCTAACTCCTATCATAGTTGCCTCCTTTCTGTTTTAAGAGCATACCAAGCAACTTTGTTCCTCAGGGCTTCTGTATTTGCTATTCACATGCCAAGCTTTTTAGATGGTTTCTCATCTTTCAGATTTCAGCTTAAATTATAGGGCTTTTCTCATCAACCTAACAAAAGTAGTCTATCCAGATACTCTCTATCTCATCATACTTTCCTGTCCAGCAGGTATCACACACTCCCTCTCTTTTTAAGTTGTTTATACTACCTTTTGCCATTTTTAGTTCCCTGAAGATAGGGACTGGTTTACCCTTTTGCATCTGCATCTCCAGTGCTAAGCTTCTAGCACATAATAGGTACTCTGTACATAGTTCAATTCACTAATTGTATAATCACTAGATATCTTTTGCATTCCAGAAGCAATGCCTGGCATGTTTTTGTTTTTTAATTTTTAAAAGCTTAACTCATGTATTTTAACAAGATTGATTCTCAGTTGACTGCATGTCAGACTCACTTGCACGTTAAGTCCCTTCAGTTGTGTCCGACTCTGTGTGACTCCATGGGCCTCTGTTCATGAAATTTTCCAGGCAAGAATACTGTAGTGGGCTACTATTTCCTTCTCCACAGACTCAGCTGGGGAACTTGAAAAATAAATAGCAACACCTCAGTCCCACACCACACCTGTTAAATCAGAATCTCTGGAGATGAGACCCAGGTATTATTTAAAGAGATCCTTTGATTCTAATCTGCAGCCAGTATGGGAAAAACACAGAGTAACTATCATTCTCTTTTCTTTAAACTCCTTCTCAGCTCCTTTGTTATTCCATTAACATCCTTGACTGTGATTCCTTTCCAAATGATTTCTGTAAGAAATGTTTCTGGGAAACCAGAGACAGAAAATCCTTGTGGCTCTTACCGACCCACTTCAAACTGGAGTTTGCTTGTGGATCACAAAGCTTGATCTCTAGTCATATGGATACTTTTATCCACTTGGAATGGGTTCCTTTGGGGCTCCATGAAAACAGACATTTCCTGGGAAATAGTTTACGTGGATGTATCAACCTATGAAACACTGCAGTATTTAGATTTCGCTTATAAGCTTTTGGTTTTTATTCACACTTTGATTTCCCCTGTTGTCTGATAGCCTCCCAAATAATGTGCATGGTATGCTTCCCACTCGTTGAAGTAACTATCATTTATTTAAACGTTCCTCTTGGATATACTTTCCCTGATCACACTGCCTAAAACAGGGCTTAACCACTACCTTCACTCACTCTTTCCTTCCTTTGCTTTATTTCTGTTTACATAACTGCACTAATTAACAAGTATATTTCTTTGTTTATGATGTGTTTTCCCCTACTAGAACATACGCTCTGTAAAAGCCAGGATTGTGACTGTTCACTGCTATATCCTGAGCAGTGTTCAGTATTTGTTGAAAAACAATGAAGGAATAAATGAACAGTGTCTGGCAAGGGGTTCCCAAATTGATTTCATTTTCTCTCTTTCTTCCTATTATCCCACAGAATTTTGCTATATCAAGAAGCATCATATAGGAAAAAAAATGCTACTGGCAAAAGGAACTATTTTCATTAACAGTTTCATTTTTTTCCAAGTATTAGTTAGCATACGTGAGATATATTTATATTAGATTTTAACTTTGATAAAAGTTACCCATAAAAATCAGGCTTCCCCAGTGTTTCAGTGGTAAAGAATCCATCTGCAATAAGGAGATGTGGTTCGATCCCTGGGTCTGGAAGTTCCCCTGGAGGAGGAAATAAAACCCACTCCAATATTCTTGCCTGAGAAATCCCATGGACAGAGGAGCCTGGGGGGCTGCAGTCCAAGGGGTTGCAAAGAGCTGGACACGACTGAGCAACTGAGCACACATGCATCTGTAAAAATATTTCCTGTTCAAAGCAATGTCCCACTAATGTGAGATATAATTAACAAGCATCAGGAATGTCTGGTAATTGCTGAAGGCAAGACTCTTCTTTGGCCTATAGGGAGCTAGTTGGGGGATATTCCTTGAGTGCTTCTTTTATAAGGTCCTTTTAATAGGCTTCATGAGAAGTACAAAGTAAGAGGTTTTTCTGCCTGCTGCTGCTGCTGCTGCTAAGTTGCTTTAGTCGTGTCCGACTCTGTGCGACCCCATAGATGGCAGCCCACCAGGCTCCCCCGTCCCTGGGATTCTCCAGGCAAGACCACTGGAGTGGGTTGCCATTTCCTTCTCCAATGCATGAAAGTGAAAAGTGAGAGTGAAAGTCGCTCAGTCATGTCTGACTCTTAGCGACCTCATGGACTGCAGCCCACCAGGCTCCTCCGTCCATGGGATTTCTGCCTGCTGGGACCTTACAATCTGTTTAGAGTTATAAACCAAGTGTATTAAATATGAGAATAATAAAATTATGAGATACAAAATATAAAATAAATGCAGAATGAAATTGAATATTAGCTTGGGAGACTCTTTCTCTTTGTATATACATGTATATACACACACACACAGACACATACATATCTCAGATTAGATAAAGTGGCCTAGAACTTCTGGAAAGTGAGGTTTTTTTTTTTTTT
>SJYX01001951.1:167325-236811 GCA_006410675.1 Oreotragus oreotragus
ATATATATATATATATATATATATATATGGGTTTTTTTTTTTTTTTCCACTGTGTTCTGTATCCTGGTGGGCTGCCCTATAAGAACTGGTTGGATTCAGCCAGTGGAGAGCATGGGAGGAGATGGGCCTGAGGGAAGAGTGAGGTTTGAGTATTTGTTCCCCTGGCTTCCGATTTTTTGGTTTGAGTCTTTCACCAGCCAGCTCTCTGGACACAGCCCTTTGTCTCCTCTACCAAGAGCTGCTCATTCTCCTCACTCTTTTGAGTTTAGAGTGATAACATCTCCCACCCGTTAAGCCTTGAAACACTGCACTATCCTTTGTGCTTTCTCTGGATCCTCCACTTACCTTTGTAATCAGTTTGGGTTTTAACTGTTCCCAAAGCACTCTATGTGAGTTTCCATCAACTTCTATTGGGACTCTGATCCCCTTACCAAGCAGGAAGGGAATCAGAACCTGGAAATTCCAACCCTCTAATCACAGGATTGGTTGGCTCCCCACGGCAGTCAGCCCCCATCCTTAGGTGCTTTCCAAAAGTTAATTCCTTAACCTAAAAAGACACCTGTAAGCTCTCATCATTGAAGAAACTGCAAGGGTTTTAGGTGCTTGGTGCCAGAAATAGGGATGGGGACAAAGACCAAATAAGTATTTCTTATCATAAATCACAGTATTACAAAGGCAAAATGCCACTCTATGTGTGTGAGGGCATATATATATGCTATGATAATGTGTGAACACTGTTACAATAGATAAGCATCATCAAAACAGATATTAAACCAGATGACTGGCAATGGAAGACCTTCATGTTTGAGGTGAAGCCAGAGAAACAAAATAGGTGAGAGAGTTGGAGGTTGGAGTACTTTTGCAATATTGCCTTGTGAGAAAAGAAAGTATACAGAAAATACCAAGGATCATGGATCTATCAAGCTGTGTGTTAGGGAGGAGAAACTGAAATATAGGTGAGAAAGCTCAAAAAAAAAACAACAAACCCCAGTGTTGTCTCATTCCAGTTATGTATTAAAGATCCTAAACTATGCAACCTTGTGTATTAAATTAGCTGAGATTCTTAGGGAATTTGGGGTTGTATTCTAAATTTAGTGAGGTAAGTAAGCTGATAAAAGTTACTCAAAATAGGACTGAGAAACTGAAATATAGGTGAGAAAGCTCAAAAAAAAAACAACAAACCCCAGTGTTGTCTCATTCCAGTTATGTATTAAAGATCCTAAACTATGCAACCTTGTGTATTAAATTAGCTGAGATTCTTAGGGAATTTGGGGTTGTATTCTAAATTTAGTGAGGTAAGTAAGCTGATAAAAGTTACTCAAAATAGGACATGGCTTTTTTTTTTTTTTCTTTAGGACAATACCCACACTGAGAGTTAGGACTTAATGGAAATAATTTTAGAAAAGCCTATTATTAGGGAAAAAAGACAGTTATTTAAACAGTTTTGAACTGTTATATCATCATTTAAGATGAAAATGGAAAATTAAATTCTGTTTTTCTAATACTGCTAGCTCATTCTTTTCAAATTTTGTGAAAATTAAATAGGACATCTGGAACTGATGATGCCATTCTTGGATACCTATGATTTTGACTTAGAACAGTCTCAGGACTGATCAATAGGTGTCAGGTATCACTCAGATAAAATTATAGTATAGTCTTCCCTCAGCATCCTAGGGGTATTGGTTCTAGGATCCTCCTCGAAACCAAAATTCGCTGATACTCAAGTCCCTTGTATTCTATGAAGCTGTACTTGCAAGTTATCTATATACACACTCCTATATTCTTTTAATCATCTCTAGAGTACTTGTAATAGGAGAAGGCAATGGCACCCCACTCCAGTACTCTTGCCTGGAAAATCCCATGGGTGGAGGAGCCTGGTGGGCTGCAGTCCATGGGGTCGCGAAGAGTTGGACACAACTGAGCAACTTCACTTTCACTTTTCTCTTTCATGCATTGGAGAAGGAAATGGCAACCCACTGCAGTGTTCTTGCCTGGAGAATCCCAGGGACGGGGGAGCCTGGTGGGCTGCCGTCTATGGGGTCGCACAGAGTCGGACACGACTGAAGTGACTTAGCAGCAGCAGAGTACTTGTAATGCCCAATACAATGTAGATGCCGTATAAATAGTTGCTGGTGTGTGCCAAATTCAAGTTTTGATCTTTGGAACTTTCTTGAATTTTTAAAAAAAACAAAAAAATTTATCTTGGGCCGCACTTGGTCTTTGATGGTGCACGTGGGTGGTCTCTAGTTGTGAGAGTAGGGGCTTCTCATTGTGGTGGCTCCTTTGGTTGCAGTGCACAGGCTCTAGCCGCGCAGGCCTCCGAAAGTGCTGCTCGAGGGCTCAGCAGTAGTTGCCAGACAGGCTCCAGAGTGTGGGCTCAGTAGCTGCGGCGTGCAGGCTTAGTTGCTGTGGAAGCTTCCTGGACCAAGGATTGAACCAGTGTCCTGTGCATTGCAAGGTGGATTCTTAGCCACTGGACCACCAGGGAAATACTTGAATTTCTTTTTTTCCTGAACATTTTTGATCCAATGTTGGTTGAATCTGCAGTGGAACCTGTGGGTACAAGGGCCACCATTAATAATAAGAACGATACAATTATCTTGGTTTACTCTAACTCCTGGATTGGAATTGGTCTTATCATGTCATGGTCCTGACATGATATGCCTGCTATTGATTCAAATGTCACATTGGCACATCCTAGCCTGTGGGGTTCTCTTTTAATGCTGAAGGGGTGACACCAGGCTACTTTTGATTTAGATCCCTAGGATATGACAAGACCCTAAAAACTGTGATATATTTCAAAATGATATGAGAGAAATCTATGATAGTTAATGTATTACCAACACCTGATTGTGGCTTTAAATTTAAATCTGTTGACTAAATGAAGAGTATACCAAATTGGTAAAGAAGAAATAAACATGTCTTAAAATTTGGCATTCTTTCTGAAAAACAAGAATTGTAAAGGCTGAGAAATTTCTAATACATTTTCTCTTCTTAAACAGACATTAGATAAAATTTTTAAAATTAAAGTGAGAAGTGCAATTCAAATACCACATTAATTTGCACCTTTTCCTTGCTTCCCCAATATTTCACATATACAGTGGGGATATAAAGAGAATTATGTGTTTCTATAGTTTAATATCCTTCACCCTCAGCAGATTTTAATATGTATTTCTAAAGAACAGACATCATCACTTTGAAATATTTGAACAGAAAATTGCATAGGAGAAACACTTGATTGTTTTGGACATTTTTATTCATGTATTATTGCAGATCTTTAACTTATCTTTCTGAGTTAGAAGTGTTAATATCCAGTGTTTCTGTCATTTTAGCAAATAACTAATAGAAGAAAGAACTCCCTGTGTATGCTCTGAAAATGTGCAAGTTTCAATTCTTGAAAATTGTCTGCTGGTAAAGTACCTTTAACAACTCAATAACAAAAAGACAACCTAACTAATAAATGGACAAAAGGTTTGAATTGACCTTTCTCCAAAGAAGATAAATATCTAACAAACACATGAAAACATGATCAATGTCATTAGTCATTAGGGAAATGCAAATCATTATAATCATTAAAAAAAAGAAAAATGGTTTTGAAGATGCAGAGAATTTCAAATTCTCATACATTGTTGGTGGGATTATAAATGCTATAGCCACTGTGGCAAACAGATTGCTCCTCAGTAAGTTAAATATAGAATTACCAAATGACCCAACAATTTCACTCTTAGGTATAGACACAAAGTAACTGAAAATAGGTATTCAAATAATAATTTGTATATGAATTTTCATAGTAGCACTTCACAGAGGAGCCTGGTTGGCTTAATGCTATAGCCACTGTGGCAAACAGATTGCTCCTCAGTAAGTTAAATATAGAATTACCAAATGACCCAACAATTTCACTCTTAGGTATAGACACAAAGTAACTGAAAATAGGTATTCAAATAATAATTTGTATATGAATTTTCATAGTAGCACTTCACAGAGGAGCCTGGTTGGCTAGTCCATAGACTCCCAAGGAGTCGGACATGATTCAATAACTGAACACAGACACACACAAGAGATTCACTTTGCTGTACACCTGAAACTAACACAACATTGTAAATCAACTATATTATAGTAGAAAATTTAAAAATTGTCTAGTCATTGATTCAAATATTATCCGTCTTTTGAGTTGACTATGTATACTTATCCATTGTATATAATGGAAGAGACTTCACTGCTTTCCAAAATAATTTTTCTGTATTCAGATGAAATAATGCCCTTCTGCTGCTGCTGCTGCTGCTGCTAAGTTGCTTTAGTCGTGTCTGACTCTGTGAGACCCCCCAGACGACAGCCTACCAGGCTCCTCTGTCCCTGGAAGTTTCCAGGCAAGAGTACTGGAGTGGGTTGCCATTGCCTTCTCCGAATGCCCTTCTGAGTGAGTACCAAATAGCCGTGAAAATGTGCATTGATGTTGATTTCATGCCAAACATGTGAATCATGTGATTGGGATTCCTATAGATTTGAACTCAGTGAAGTCTCATGTGTTATCATACTGATGCTGTATTTCAAGTGACAGGTATGGAGTGAAGGTAGGGATGCAAGGCACAGGTTTTAGAGTTAAGTGGAACCATATTCTAGCTTTTCTAATACCAAATGTGGGACTTCAGGCAAGGTAGCGTAATTTCTCAAATTTCAATTTCCTTACTAGTAAAATGAGGATAATACCTATTTTACTCTCATGTTGTAAGAACTGAATGAGTAGATATAAATGAAAAGTAGTTATCACTGGACTCAGCATATAGTAAATGTTCAGTATGGTAACTACTATTTTAAAAAGAACTTTTGTATTCCCCTCTTTTAAAAGAAAGATGTATTTATTTTTGGCTGTGCTGGGTCTTCACTGCTACAAACGCTGTTCTCTAGTTGTTGCAAGCAGGGGCTACTCGCTAGTTGCCCTGCTCGGGATTCTCACTGCAGTGGCTTCTCTTGTCGCAAAGATCCGGCTATAGGCACCCTGGCTTCAGTAGTTGCGGCTCCTGGGCTTGGTTACCCCAGAGAAGGAGGGATCTTATTGAACCGGGGATCCGACCTGTCCTCTGCATTGGCAGGCAGATTCAAAATCACTAGACTATCAGGGAAGTCCCAGTAACCGGTGTTAAGACAGGATTATATATACTTTTTCTAATGCATCTTTCTATAAATTTTGTTAAGTACTCACCTTCAGTTGGAAGGAAGTCCAATCATCCTGCCTCAGCAGAATTCTGATTGGGAGGGTGTCTTTTGGGGTGCTGACTAGATTCTGGCACGGAGTGGTAATTCTGATTAAACGAAGAAGTCATCAGTTAAAGTAGTCACCTCCCTATTTCCACAGTTCTCCCCACCCCACCGCAGCTCTCCATGTGCTCTGCAGTCTTTACAGCAGAGGACAGCGATCCAGCCTTTGGTAGAACTCCATTCCTAGCACAACGCGCATCTCCTTATGAAACTCATTACAAGTAGGCCGTGTTTCAATGACAGAAAAAGAGGAGCTTATTTCTTATTCAAAGTTGATAAAAAAAGAAAGCAGGAAGGAAGGAAGGGGGAAAAAAGGATGAAAAAAAGAGAATGAACAATAAAGAAAGCTGACTTTTTTTTCTTTAACCACGCTCCAAATGACTAATTTCAAACTGGTCCGAGGATTCAAACTCCGGAGAATGCGGGTCACACTCACTCTGATACGCAGCCAACTGCATTAAGAAGTTGACATAAAAAAAGAAAATCATGACTCTTGCAAAACAAGACAAAGGTGCACAAGGGATCATAATTCCAATGGGAAACCTGCTCGATAGTCCCAGCTCAGCACAAGGCTTTCCACATCTCCTAGACATCAGTCAGCTGGTTGTCAGCTGTACGTAAAGCAGTTTTGCTAAAGGGTGTGAAGAAAACATTTAAGTGTAAAACTTATTCCTTGATCCTCAAGGAGCTTACAACAGCGCTGGAGGGATTAGCCCTGTAACTAACACTCCAGGGCGGTCAATGAAACGTGACAAACGAGTTGGCAATGGTCTTGAAGGCGGAGGAATTCACAGTTAGGGATCATTTGGGGCTAGGCGCTTGTCAAGAAAGGCTTTAAGAAGTGGGGTGTAAGCGTGGCGCAAAGTAGCGGCGGGGAGGGTTTTAGATTGAGGGGAAGTCGTGGCGTGGTGGGTTGCCTACTGACCAGGGCACTCAACGGTGCGGTGCCGGGCGGACCGGACTAACTCCTCCGGCCCAGGACGCGTGCGCCGCCAACGCTCGCGCCGGGCGCGCGGCCCGCGGGAAGCCAGCCAGGTTTTTTTTTTCAGCTATAAGTTGTATATATGAACAATAAGCTCTGATAAATAAATAGGGAATTACATTTTGAAATCTTTCCCTAGGTATATTTAGGTTATTTGAGTTATAAAATAACAACAGCAACAACAATGATGGAGCATTATCACATGATCGGCTTTGAGGTGTGCTTTACACTCTATACCATAAAAGCTATGATTATCCTTGTTTTACAGATGACAAAGCTGAGGCATGTGTTCTGTAATTTGCTGGAGTCATAGCTGGGAAGCAGGAGCATCCTGCAGCACCCTGGCTCTGAGTCCTCTGTGGACCAGGATACAACATAATTTTATGTGCTGATCTCAAAATAAAGTAATTCTAGGAGAACTTTATTATAACTCAATAACTTTATCTGGATATATATTATAAATTCATTTCAATTTTTTATTACGTCTTTGAAGTTTTTTCTTGAAAGTGGCTTAATAGCATCATCTCCCTTATGATACTTAAAATATTCATTGTATGTGTTTTTTAATGACTAAAGCAAACATAACCCTAATATAAGAAAAAAAGCTAAAACATTACAGAAATGCATGAAAAGACAGTTACACTGTGTGTAAATTGAGTTCCTCCTCCTACCACTGATAATTGCTATTAACACATCTCAGTTATAATTAACTTGCTTAAAACTCAAGTCCTAAACCTTCAGCAATACTCATCTTCATTGTTCAGCTAACTGCATCCCCTGAAGACTTTCACGGCAATGGCAGAGGTAGGCAGCATCCAAAGCATTTAGTCAGTGCAATGAGTGTCGCATCAAAGGCTTAATTTCATTTCCATCCCTCAGCCTGTCCTGGGTGCCTTTAGTGGAGTCCAAGCTGGCATCAGTACAGCTGCACCAGGTAACTTCCAGTGGTTGCTTCAATAGCACTGAGAGGAAGGAGAAAAGATGCCACCTGAGAGGAACTAATTGGACCAAAGAAAGAAACAGAAAGGAAACAGCAGGCAGAACAAGATGTTTTGATGTTCTTCAAAGAAAATCAAGAAAGCCATTCTGGTATTGCTGGGAAGCCATCTCTGAAGATAATTCCAAAGGAGAAACTTCAAAGTATTTGGATGAGATTAAATTCACACAGCACAAATTAATTGTCACCTACTATATGCCAGGCGTTGTGCTAGGTACTGTGACTGTAAAGGTGAACCATCTAGACATGCTTCCTGATGCAAGATGCTTTCAATAAAAGCAAAGATATGAATTATTATTTGTTGTTGTTCAGTCGCTCAGTCGTGTCCGACTTTTTGTAACCAGCTGGACATGACTGAGTGACTGAACCGAACTGAGTCAATAATGCCACCCAACTAGTTCATCCTCTGTCACCCCCTTCTCCCTTTCCCTTTCATCTTTCCCAGCATCAGGGTCTTTTCCAATGAACCGGCTCTTCTCATCAGGTGGGCAGAATATTGGAGTTCTAGCTTCAGCATCAGTTCTTCCAATGAATATTCAAGGTTGATTTCTTTTAGAACTGACTGGTTTGATCTCCTTGCTGTGCAAGGGACTCTCCCACATCACAGTCTTCTCCAGCACTACAGTTCGAAAGAATTTATTCTTTTATCATCAGTTCAGTTCAGTTCAGTTGCTCAGTCATGTCCAACTCTTTGCGATCCGGTGAACTGCACCATGCCAGGCCTCCCTGTCCATCACCAACTCCCGGAGTCCATCCAAACCCATGTCCATTGAGTTGGTGATGCCATCCAACCATCTTATCCTCTGTCATCCCCTTCTCCTCCTCCCCTCAATCTTTCCCAGCATCAGGGTCTATGAGTCAGTTCTTCACATCAGGTGGCCAAAGTACTGGAGTTTCAGCTTCAGCATCAGTCCTTCCAATGAACACTCAGGACTGATCTCCTTTAGGATGGACTGGTTGGATCTCCTTGCAGTCCAAGGGACTCTCAAGAGTCTTCTCCAACACCACAGTTCAAAAGCATCAATTCTTCGGCGCTCAGCTTTCTTTATAGTCCAACTCTCACATCCATACATTACCATAGCCTTGACTAGATGGACCTTTGTTGGCAAAGTAATGTCTCTGTTTTTTTTTAATATGCTGTCTAGGTTGGTCATAACTTTCCCTCCAAGGACTAAGCATCTTTTAATTTCATGGCTGCAGTCACCATCTACAGTGATTTTGGAGCCCAGAAAAATAAAGTCAGCCATCACACAAATATAAAACTGTGATAACTATTAAGAAGGAAATTTATATAGCAAAGAGATCTCATATAGACAACTATATTTCTGTGTGCTGAGTAGGGGGGAAATTGCTCATTATTTTAAAGATAAAAGTTCACATTCAATACTTTACATTACTCAGTAATCAAAGGAAAGTGGTGCTTTGTTGATGCATGTAGCCTGGTTAGAGAAAACATGCGAGATGTGTGAGTGACTTGATTTTACGGATCCGGGGTCAGAAGCAATGCTGGGCACCTTTGAATTTGCTCACCCCTCACCCACCACTTTTTGAAACTGATAAACAGCAATGCAGAGAAGGGTAAAAGGGTAAAAAATGCTTGTAGCACTGAGGTCTGGAATCAGGCAAGCTAAAAGGCAGATATGTTTTGCCAGAAACAAGTTTAAGCTGCTGGTACTTAAAGGAAAGTTCAAGAAAGCTATCAAAAACAAGAATAACAATTTTATTTCCAGAGCTTAGATCTGACACAAGGAAACTTAAGGAAAAGATGTCGGCAAAACAGCCAGCAATAAATCAACTTGGNGAGCTTATTTCTTATTCAAAGTTGATAAAAAAAGAAAGCAGGAAGGAAGGAAGGGGGAAAAAAGGATGAAAAAAAGAGAATGAACAATAAAGAAAGCTGACTTTTTTTTCTTTAACCACGCTCCAAATGACTAATTTCAAACTGGTCCGAGGATTCAAACTCCGGAGAATGCGGGTCACACTCACTCTGATACGCAGCCAACTGCATTAAGAAGTTGACATAAAAAAAGAAAATCATGACTCTTGCAAAACAAGACAAAGGTGCACAAGGGATCATAATTCCAATGGGAAACCTGCTCGATAGTCCCAGCTCAGCACAAGGCTTTCCACATCTCCTAGACATCAGTCAGCTGGTTGTCAGCTGTACGTAAAGCAGTTTTGCTAAAGGGTGTGAAGAAAACATTTAAGTGTAAAACTTATTCCTTGATCCTCAAGGAGCTTACAACAGCGCTGGAGGGATTAGCCCTGTAACTAACACTCCAGGGCGGTCAATGAAACGTGACAAACGAGTTGGCAATGGTCTTGAAGGCGGAGGAATTCACAGTTAGGGATCATTTGGGGCTAGGCGCTTGTCAAGAAAGGCTTTAAGAAGTGGGGTGTAAGCGTGGCGCAAAGTAGCGGCGGGGAGGGTTTTAGATTGAGGGGAAGTCGTGGCGTGGTGGGTTGCCTACTGACCAGGGCACTCAACGGTGCGGTGCCGGGCGGACCGGACTAACTCCTCCGGCCCAGGACGCGTGCGCCGCCAACGCTCGCGCCGGGCGCGCGGCCCGCGGGAAGCCAGCCAGGACCCGCGAGCGCGAGACCCCGCGCGCCAAGGCGGGAAAAAGCTGGCGCATGCGCGGCTCGGGGCTTCGGGCTCGCCAGGATGGGGAAGAGGAGGTGGGGTTTCCTAGAGGGAGCTTGACCCGTTAGCAGCCGCGGCCATGGCGGCGCGGCCGCCGCCCTCACAGCTCCCTCCGCCCCCGGCGCGACACTTGGGGCCCTGGTCCCCACGTGTTGGTCGGGGAGCTGTGGCACACGCAGTGCGCAGCGAGACCTCGGGTCTTGAGGGCGCAGCGCGGGAGCGCGTCGTGGACAAAAGAGATTTACCCTGGCGGGGCGAAGAAGGGTCAGAGGGCCAGCGAGGGCCCGCGGGGACAGCTCCGGCTCAGGCTCCCCTCCTCAGCGCGCCCATGGGGTCCATGCGGCTAGAGGGCATCTCGGTAGAGGAGGCGATGGTGACCCGGACGCAGCTGCTGGAGGAAGAGCTGAGCAGCGTAAAGGAGGAGCTGGCCCTGTGTCAGGTATCGAAGTGGCCGCCGGCCTTTCCCCTCCACAGCGGGGCTGGGGCCGCGTCCCTCTCCCTCTGCCTCCGGCTGTGTCGCTGCGCGGGCTTAGGACCCACCCACCTCGGCCCGGCGGCGCTGCGTCCCGGCTCCCACGCCCAGCCGGCCCGCTGCTCGCTGCTGAGGGAGGCGGCCGCGCCCAGCGAGGCGACCTCTGGCTCCTGCCCTTCTCTGGACCTTGGCCGAGCAGGGACAGCCTCGGCTGTCCCTGGTTTGGGTGGTTTGGTTGCCTTCACTTGGATCCCACCAAAACGGGCGGACGCACCTCACCGTCCCTAAGTTCAAGTTCTCTGTTGTGACTGTAGTGGTACTTGGTGCAGTAGGAGTGCAATCCCAGAGTTGAAATGTGGAACAGGAAAGTGGAAGCACTTTTATTAAAATAAAACCCATCGATGAAGGAGCCTGTTTTTAATCATCAGATCCACACTAGCCCTTGTACTTAAGTAAAACTGAAGTTTTTAAAACAGACCGATAATTTTTAGGGAGTCTCAGCCTGGGAGTTTTCACACATAGTAGAGGATGCTAGATATTTATTAACCAACTATGTTAATTCCATATTTCTCTAGTGAGAAATGTTGATTTTATGTCATGTTGCCTGTGAAAAGCATTTACTAAATCAATTACCTTAACATTACTTTCCGGTTATTTGTATAGTTTGTGAGTACCAAAGGTGGCTTGAGTACTCACGTTCAGGAAGTTTTGTATCCTTAACACCATCTCTTTTATGATTTTACCAGAACCTTTGACAGGATTGGGTGACTAAATGTTGGGAATTTGCTCAACAGTAGATCTTTGAGTCACTCTGTCTTCAAGATAGAACACATTAAGAAGTGCTAAACAGCAATATAAAATATTATAAGTTTAGATTAATAAAAATTTAGAAATTTCATTCTCACAGTTTGTTCTATTTGATTCTGTTGTCCCTTTTGTATGATTTTCCTGACTAGGTCAAGAATGTAAAACCAGAACAGTCTTGTTCAAACTGAAATGTTGTTTAATCACTAAGTTGTATCCAACTCTTTTGTGACCTCTTGGACTGTAGCCCACGGGCTCCTCTGTCCATGGAATTTTCCAGGCAAATACTAGAGTGGGTTGTCATTTCCTTCTCCAGGGAATCTTCCCAACCCAGGGATCGAACCCATGTCTCTTGTATCTCCTGCATTGCAGACAGATTCTTTACCACTGAGCCACCTGGGAAGCACTAAAGTTGAATATGTCTTTGTTTAAACAAAAATGGGAGTTATTATGTGACTTCTTCCTTTTCAATGCCTTATTTTCAATGTTTTGCTTCTAGTCTTTAGTGGTTAAGGAGCATAGGGATAAATAAAAGACTTGTTTAGTTGCTAAATCACATCTAACCTTTTTGCGACTTCATGGACTGTACCTCACCAGGCTCCTCTTTCCATATGTTTTACCAGGCAAGAATACTGGAATGAATTGCCATTTCCTTCTCCAGGGATCTTCCTTACCCAGGGTTCGAACCCATCTCTCTTGTTTGGCAGGCAAATTCTTTACCACTGAGCCACCAGGGAAACCCACCCTTCATCTTGTAGTTCAGTGACTAAATTGTGTCTGACTCTTTACAACCCTGTGAACTACAGCAGGCCAGGTTCCCATGTCCTTTACTGTCTCCTGGGTTTTGCTTAGGTTCATGGCCATTGAATCGACGATGCTATCTAACCATCTCATCCTCTGCCGACCCCCTTCTCTTTTGCTTTGCGTCTTTCCCAGCATCATAATCTTTTCCAGTGAATTAGCTCGTCACATCAGGTGGCCAAAGTATTGGAGCTTCAGCTGCAGCATCAGTCCTTCCAATGAATATTCAGAGTTGATTTCCTTTAGGATTGATAGATTTGATCTCCTTGCAGTCCAAGGAACTCTCAGGAGTCTTCTCCAGCACCACAGTTTGAAAGCATCAATTCTTCGGTCCTCAGCCTTCTTTATGGTCCAACTCTCACATCTGTACATGATGACTGGAAAAATCATAGTGTTGACTGTATGCACCTTTGTCGGCAAAGTAATGTCTCTGCTTTTTAATATGCTGTCTAGGTTTGTCATAGTGTTCCTTCTAAGGAGCAAACATCTTTTAATTTCATGGTTGCAATCACTGTCTGCAGTGATTTTATAGCCCAAGAAAAGAAAATCTGTCACTGCTTCCAGTTCCCCCCATCTCTATTTGTCATAGAGTGATGGAACCAGATGCTATGATCTTAGTTTTTTGAATGTTGAGTTTTAAGCCAGCTTTTTCATCTCCTCTTTCACCTTCATCAAGAAGCTCTTAACTTTAGGGTAAGGATGTGAATCCATGATGAAGGCCTCTGTTACTTTGACCAGTCTTAATTTGAGATAGTTTTGCCCATATCTTCTATACCTTTTCTCCCCCACACCTTACTCCATATTTTCCATAGTTGTGTCCTTAGCTGGATAAGGAACTAATATATTTTGTGACTACTTTGATTGAGAAATCAGTCTGTTGGAAATAGCCCAATGATCCTCTCTCCCAATCCATTCAGTATTATATTCTTTAAAAATGTGGCTAGGCAGATGTAAGAATTGAGATGGTCATAGTTGGCCCAAAACAATGGTTCTTGAGATTATTAGTATTGATACTTTTAGATGATCATAGACATTTCAGTAATGTGAGATGAGGTTGGCAGTATCCCATACCATAAAGTTTCAGTTAAGTCACACTCCTGCTCTTTGGGAAACTTGGAAGACATAATGAGACATAATGATTGAATTGTTTTATAAAAGGCACTTAAGTAATTAAAGATTCATTTTCATAATATTCAAATTAGTTCTTCCACTTATTCAACTGGAAATTACAGTATCCAAGTATACATAGTATTAACCCTTTGTTTTCCACAACTATCAACAATTGTACCCAAAATAAATTTATTTTATGTGTCACTGTAATAGGAATATACACATTCACATACTATCATAAAGAACGTTTTACCCTGTGTGTCATGAATGCTGATATTTTCTTTTAAAATCTTTTATTTAAGAAAGTGCTGCTAAATTAATGTACTAAATTCATTTCAAAACCGATTAATGAGTCAAATAGGCAGTTTGGGAAAAAGCACTCTGTTAATTAATTAGTCTCTGGTCATAAGTTGCAGCATCCTTTAAGTTGTTTTTTTCCCCACATTTAACTTCAGTTCAGTCACTCAGTTGTGTCTGACTCTTTGCGACCCCATGAATCGCAGCATGCCAGGCCTCCCTGGCCATCACCAACTTCCGGAATTTACCCAAACTCATGTCCTTTGATTCGCTGATGCCATGTAACCATCTCATCCTCTGTTGTCCCCTTCTCCTCCTGCCCTCAATCTTTCCCAACATCAGGGTCTTTTCCAATGAGTCAGCTCTTTGCATCAGGTGGCCAAAGTATTGGAGTTTCAGCTTCAACATCAGTCCTTCCAGTGAACACCCAGGACTGATCTCCTTTAGGATGGACTAGTTGGATCTCCTTGCAGTCCAAGGGACTCTCAAAAGAGTCTTCTCCAACTCCACAGTTCAAAAGTATCAATTCTTCTGCACTCAGCCTTTTTTATAGTCCAACTCTCACATCCATANTGGTTGGATCTCCTTGCAGTCCAAGGGACTCTGAAGAGTCTTTTCCAACACCACATTTCAAAAGTATCGATTCTTTGGCCTTCAGCTTTCTTTACAGTCCAACTCTCACATCCATACATGACCACTGGAAAAACCATAGCCTTGACTAGATGGACCTTTGTTGGCAAAATATACTCAGTTAAAAGAAAAACAAAACTCACTTTACTCCACCATATGAGAAATAAATTGAGAGATTTAGGAAGTCAGACACACATTTCCTATACCATAAGCCAGCCACTGATTTTCAATATATGAATTTTATACCATGGGTTAACAACAAATTCAGCTTGTTCACAAAATTTGACATGGGGAGTAGGAAGAAAGGAGCCCTGAAAAGGGGATTGTGTTGTGTGTTGTACGTTAGTCGCTCAGTCATGTCCACCTCTTTGTCATCCCATTATCTGTAACACGCCAGACTTCTCTGTCCTTAGAATCTCCAGACAAGAATACTGGAGTGTGTAACCATTCCCTTCTCCAAGGGATCTTCCTGACCCGGGGTCTTCCCAAACCAGGGATTAAACTCAGGTCTCCTGCATAGAAGGATTCCTTACTGTCTGAGCCACCAGGAAAGCCCTGGGGATATACTCTGCCAAAAAAGGCCTTTAATCTTATTGCCCCATTTCTCCTAGTCTTCCTCATCCTCTTCCTTCTCTACCTGGCCTCCATCCCCTTCCTCTAGATGCTTCCTCCCACAAGCACTAAAAGTTCTGGACAAAAATTCAGTCTAATTTTATTAAACCCATCACAAAATTTTAGATTTAAAAATATACCTATAGGGAATTCCCTGGTGGTCCAGTGATTAGAACTTGGTGTTCTCACTGCCAGGGACCTGGGTTCAATCCCAATCAGGGAATTAAGATGCACACTGGCCAAGTGTTGAGGCCAAAAATAAAACAAAAGTAAATAAAAAATAACTGCATACTTGGGAAATAACAAATTTCTAGTTCATTCTACTCAGTTAACAGATTCGAAGATTGCCAACTATCATCCAACTAAAAGAGTAGAATTTTTAAATAATCCAAAATTTTTATCTCCACATGACATTTGCATGTTCTATTACTATGGATAAATTAATCAACCAGTAAGTATTGACTGATCCCTTGTGACAGACAATAAGTTCACTGAAGCTCAAGAAAAAAGAGATCACCAAGGACTCAGTGCTCAGGGAAAGTGGGGTTAGAGGGAGCAGGAGAGGCTGGGAAAGGTGACACTGGTAGCTTCACACAGGGAAGGCTGTGCCTCTCTCATTCAAATCTCAACCGTGGATAGCACAGGGTTCTGGCATGTGGTATACTTGCAATCCTTGTTGGTTAAATGAATAAACAGAAGCTAAAGAGTTCAAGCACCAAAAAATACATCATCAAAGTCAGAGAAGTAGGAATGTGCATAGTATTTAAGAGAACTGCAAACAGATCACTCTACCAGGAAGCCTGAATAAAGTAGTGGGAGGTACGTTGGAGAAACTGGTACCTTTCCTCTGAACCTCCCACGGCATCCAAGGTGGATTTCTATTACGCCTTTACCATATTGCACTGTGGATGATGTTTTACTTATTTGTTTTCCCTTCTAAAAAGTAAACACTTTGCTTTGAGGGCAGGGACCATGATCTCCATCTAAATACACCCAAAGTTCAGCAAAGGGAATGGGCCAGCAAGATGTCAATAAACCTGTACTGAATGAGTGAATTAATGAGTCCATTTATATTACCCTGTATAATGTTCACAGTAACAGTGTACTTTGATGTCAGACTAGGCAGTCTGGATTTCATCTGGAGGGCAATGGGTATTCAGTATGTGTAGGGGTGTTCAGTTCAGTTCAGTCGTTCAGTCGTGTCCAACTCCCTGCGACCCCATGAACCACAGCTCTGTCTGTGGGAGTGTGGGAGTGTAATATAACCTAAATGGTGAAGATCAAAAGGCTAATATCATTGCCTGGTATGAGCTGGTGGGCTGGGATGAAGGTGGTGGACATGAACACAAATGGCCTATGAATGTGAAGACTATTGCATGTAACTCCAAAATACACATTGATATGAACACCATGCTCCAAAGCCACTAACATTCTTGTTCTATTGATCTGTTTCTAGCTACTACCTACATTATAAAAATCTCTCTAACCAATTTGAATTCAAAATACTCTTGGCTCTTACCTTATTGTCTAGACCTTTTATTTTCCATAATACAATTATCTGGGGCATATTTATGCCATGTTCCATAACATAGTTGAAGTCTGACAAGTACATTACAAATTTATTTAGAAGAAAAAAGGAAAGAGTTCTACTACTTAACCCGATAATTTTCATTGATTCTGTCAACAAAAGCATCATCAGACAATGGAAAAGCAGATTAAATCAGGTCAACAGACAAAGTTTTAGAATGAGAAAACAGAATGTTCTAGCATTAAATCACATTAAAATTTTGATATGGAAATAAAAGAATGTTATTTTCAGTGCAGAGACACAGATCACAAACATCTAAGTTTGTTTTTTTTTTTAAAGAACCTTAACTAGAGCTTGTTTTTAAGAGCCTACACAATCAATTTTTTGTCCTGGATAACAAGTCTTTTATGACACAATGATCATTTAGTTCTAAAAGTAACCAAATTACAATCAAATTACTGTACCAAGGTTTAAGTAACAGAAATTATATAAAAACATCAATTTTATTTTATATATTGTACTTCACAGAGTTAACATACTCTTAGTAAATCTAGTTTTGCCAAGTACCGAGAATAAACAGCTTTGTGGGGGAATATATTAGTAAGAATATTTATTGAGCATTTATTATATAACCAGGGAGTAAGTTAAACATTTTATGTAATCAGTTTTATTTAATCCTCAGAACACTTTTGGGAAATAAGTATTATTACCCACATTTTGACTTCCCTGGTGGCTCAGCCAGTAAAAAATCCACTTTCAATCCAGGAGACCCAGTTTTGATCCCTGGGTCAGGAAGATCCCCTGGAGAAGGAAATGGATGCCCACTCCAATATTCTTGCCTGGGAAATTCCATGGACAGAGGAGCCTGGCAGGCTACAGTCCATGGTGTCACAAAGCATGGGACACAACTGACCAATTAACACTTTCACTTTTTTCAGAGACACACCCAGTGTCACCCCAAGCATTTTATTGGTTTTTCATTTCCTTGAGTTTACCACCACAATAAAAATACTGTCTTTAGCACCAAATTCATATGCTTTACTCAGTTCCATGTATTCCTCAAATCAGTCTACTTAGTTCATACTCCAGTGAGGAAAAACTCCTGAGGTGAGGGGCAGCCTGATCACTACAAAAGAAAGTGAAAGTTGCTCAGTCTTGTCCGACTCTTTGCAAGCCCATGGACTATACAGTCCAGAATTCTCCAGGCAAGAACACTGGAGTGGGTAGCCTTTCCATTCTCTAGGGATCGTCCCAACCCAGGGATTGAACCCAGGTCTCCTGCATTGCAGGTGGATTCTTTACCAGCTGAGCCATAAGGGAAGCCCAAGAATACTGGCTTGGGTAGATTATCCAATCACTGCATGGTGACTGCAGCCATGAAATTAGAAGACGCTTACTCCTTGGAAGAAAAGTTATGACCAACCTAGATAGCATATTCAAAAACAGAGACATTACTTTGCCAACTAAGGTCCATCTAGTCAAGGCTATGGTTTTTCCTGTGGTCATGTATGGATGTGAGAGTTGGACTGTGAAGAAGGCTGAGTGCCGAAGAATTGATGCTTTTGAACTGTGGTGTTGGAGAAGACTCTTGAGAGTCCCTTGGACTGCAAGGAGATCCAACTAGTCCATTCTCAAGGAGATCAACCCTGGGATTTCTTTGGAGGGAATGATGCTGAAGCTGAAACTCCAGTACTTTGGCCAACTCATGCAAAGAGTTGACTCATTGGAAAAGATTCTGATGCTGGGAGGGATTGGGGGCAGGAGGAGAAGGGGATGACAGAGGATGAGATGGCTGGATGGCATAACTGACTCGATGGACGTGAATCTGAGTGAACTCGGGAGTTTGCGAGGACAGGGAGGCCTGGCGTGCTGCGATTCATGGGGTCGCAAAGAGTCGGACACGACTGAGCGACTGAACTGAACTGAACTGAGGGGATCTTCCCGACCCAGGAATCAAACCAGGGTCTTCTGCATTGCAGGCAAATTCTTTACCAACTGAGCTATCAGGGATACAAAAGAAATTCATTAAAACTGCCAGCTTTTCAGTGTCAGAGCAGTTGTTGCACTCATGTGGGAAGCATAAAGGAAGAGGGGGCTCCCCAGAAATTGAGGGGATGGACCCAGGCATGGCGAATAATCTCATTCTTTCACTGCTCAAGTATTGCTCATAACCCCCTCTGATGGGTGAGTTCTGCCAGCTGTACCTTGTACCTTGTTGCCAGGTGTGTTGCCTTTTAATGGATACTTGGTATCTTTTTTTCTTTTTTTGTGGTCTGCTGTGGGGTATGTGTGGCATTTCGGGTGGCTCCCTAACCAGGGATCGATTCCAGGCCTCTGCAGCAAAAGCTGCTGCTGCTGCTGCTGCTAAGTTACTTCAGTCGTGTCCGACTCTGTGCGACCCCATAGACGGCAGCCCACCAGGCTCCTCTGTCCCTGGGATTCTCCAGGCAAGAACACTGGAGTGGGTTGCCACTTCCTTCTCCAATGCATGAAAGTGAAAGTGAAATCACTCAGTCGTGTCCAACTCTTCGTGACCCCATGGACTGCAGCCTGCCAGGCTCCTCCATCCATGGGATTTCCCAGGCAAGAGTACTGGAGTGGGGTGCCATTGCTTTCTCCCTGCAGCAAAAGCACTGAATCCTAAAAAGTAGGCCACTGGGGGACTCCCTACCTTAGTATCAAAGTAAAGCAAGTTGTCTTGGCTGTAGTAGTTCTCAGGGTCCTTAACACTCTCATCTCCAAGTCTGCAGCATTTACCAAGTTCATTTAAGATCAATGGGGGATGTCACAGGACTGTTGCCTCAAGGAACAGACTATAGGAAAGTTTATATAGAAAAGCCTGCTCCAGAGAAAGACAGACATGGGCCAGGACTGCAGAGAGTAGGGCAGGACCACCCCTCCAGAGGCAAGGCAGCAGCAGAGGAACTGGGGCCACTTGCAACAGTGAGGGTGAGAGGAGGTGAACCACTGTCTGTAGTGAGGGGGCCAAAGGCAGAGTTCTGAACAATACTGGAGCAGTGAAAGAGTGGGCTCATTCACTTAAAAATTCCCTCTTAGGTTAAACTCCACTAGCAGAAGATACAGAGAAGGCAATGGCACCCCACTGTAGTCCATGGGGTCGCTGAGGGTCGGACCCAACTGAACGACTTCACTTTCGCTTTTCTCTTTCATGCATTGAAGAAGGAAATGGCAACACACTCTGGTGTTCTTGCCTGGAGAATCCCAGGGACGGGGGAGCCTGGTGGGGGGCTGTCTATGGGTCGCGCAGAGTCGGACACGACTGAAGTGACTTAGCAGCAGCAGCAGCAGAAGATAAACTCTGGCCTCAGGGCTTATGAATACCACCCTCTACAGCTGTGCTGTCCTACACAATGACCACCAGCCACCCAAGGCTACTGAACACTTGTAACAGAGCTAGTGCACTCAGGGAAACTGGATTTTTTCTTTTACTTAATTTTAATTCATTTAAATTTAAATGAAAACAGTGAAGCATTATAAAATTATTTTCCCATTAAACACAAATATATTGTTTTAGTATGACTATATTTCTCTTTAATCATTGAAAAATTAGCATCTGAGTTGAAATTTATGCTATAAGTATATGTAAAACACACAGAATTTCAGTCTTAGTACAAAAAGTGTAATGTATCTCATTAATTTTCATTTGACTGCGTGATGAAGTAAAAATATTTTGGATATACTAGCTTAGATAAACTACTAAAATTAACCATTAATTTCCCTTTACTTTTTTCAGTGTGACTAAGAGAAAATTTATGGGCTTCCCAGTTGGCTCAGTGGTAAAAAATCCACCTGTCAATGCAGGAGTTGTGGGTTCCATCCCTGATTCAGAAAGATCCCCTAGAGGAGGAAATGGCAACCTGCTCCAGTATTCTTGCCTTCAGAATCCCATGGACAGAGGAATCTGCTGGGCTACAGTACTTGGGGTCCCAAAGTCAGACACGACTTAGCAACTGAGCACAGCACACAAAAAAATTTAGTTTCATGTGTGGCTCACATTACATTTCTATTGGTTAGTACTGCTTTAACTAAAGATCAGTCCCCTAAACCAAGTCTGATTTTCCCAGGTCAGTGATTATATCAGATGTCCTCCAAAGTCTTTCAACAAAGCAATCCTAACTAATCAGCAGACTTTGGGCAAAAGTTTAAAAAAAAAAAAAAAGTAAACTAATTAGAAAAATCCATTAGTTAGCATACTTCTGGACTTAAGTCATTTGATGGAATGAATTTTTCCTTTGCCTTCCTAGCACTAATTAGTACCTGTCAACAAAAGGTAATGTGTTTGAACTTTACAAGAATGCATAAAATCTGCATGGTCTGACTTTTCTAATGGTAAGACAGGATCAAACAAATTTTCACCCAAAGAAAGATAGCTTAAATCCAGATCTAAAATACTCATTAAATTAAAAAGTAATTGCCCTTCAGGCTAAATCTCTGAACAGCACTTCAGTTATTTTGTTTGTTTCTATATTTAGACATCAGCCACTTCTTATCTTTAGCTTTAGTGATTACAATAACAACTCAAGAAAGAAATCAAGGAGGAGGTTGGGAAGGCCTATTTTCTATAAATTTTATTCTCAGCCTAGCATACTAAATATGACAAGTATATATAACTAATATAACAAATATCACAGTCTTTGCCAATATTTTTTAAACTTTCTGGGGTAAATGCACTTCTGTGTGCATGCCTATATGTGTAGCCATGTTGTAGGACAGGGCTTAGTCTCTCCTTCACTGCTGCTGATTGGACAAGGAATTTGTATCAGACCAAACTGAGCCAATCAGAATGTCTTCTTGGAATTTAGACTGGGAATACAGGAACTGGAAGCTTCCCTGATGGCTCAGACAGTAAAGCATCTGTCTGCAGTACAGGAGACCCGGGTTCAATGCCTGGGTTGGGAAGATCCCCTGGAGAAGGAAATGGCAACCCACTCCAGTACTCTTGCATGGAAAATTCCATGGACTGAGGAGCCTGGTAGGCTACAGTCCATGGGATCGCAAAGAGTCAGACACGACTGAGCGACTTCAGTTACAGGAACTAGACTTTGTTTGGTTTCTGATGAATGCTAGAGCTAAGCAGTCAGGATAAACAGAGGCTGAGACCAAGAGGTCCAGGCCACAGCATAGTAAAATAATCTAGAATACTGAGGAAAAATAAATGTGCCAAAAGAAGCAGAGCCAAGAGATCAAACATTCCAGGAGAGTAAATAACTTTGGATTTGAATCTTCTAGTTCCTGGTTCCAGTGCCTTATGACAGATCTCTGTAATTATTACTCTACAGTGACTAGGGCTACCTTAAGATATAGAATAATTCCTCTTTTTTGTTGGTTTCTAACCTAAGCTAATTTATATGAGTTTCAGTTTTGACAGGATAATTGATCCTTGCATTCACGAGCCAGGCACTGGAACATGTTGTGAAATTAACAGGAAACTAATGTATAAAACTAATATAGGAAATTATATAAATAAGATAAATAAAAGGATAAAGAATATAGTACCCTGAAAGAAAAAAAGAGTGATTATCTAGAAAAGATATTTTTCATTGAATTAAACAAATGTCAGTATTTATAATATACAACTCCTATTACTATGTTGGGGCTTCTCAGGTGGCTTGGGGTAAAGAATCTGCCCGCCTATACAAGAGATGTGGGTTGGATCCCTGGGTCAGAATGATCCCCCAGAAGAGGAAATAGCAACCCACCCCACTATTCTTGCTTGAAAAATCTCATGGATAAGAGGAGCCTGGCAGGCTACAGTCCATAGGGTCACAAGGAGTCAGACACACCTGAGCAACTGAGCATGCTGTATTACTGAGCATGCTATATTTTACTATATTAAAAGTAGGAAAAAGAGAAAATAAAAACAGGAAGAATAAAATAAAAGAGGAAGAAACAAGTCACTTCTTGACTTTTCCTTCCTTCAGCAATCTCTATTCTTCCTTGTTTTGTTTTTGCTTAAGATTCTCCAATAAAAGGTAAGCCAGGTGAGGATCTGAGAAGTAGGGATGAATTAGCAAACAGAAAACATCTAGTAAGAGCTCAACATTATATAAAGTCGTCAAAGGAACCAGCAGGGAAAAAGCACTGATCCTGATATGCAGGGAATTACAATCTAGTTATCAAGATAATACCAATATCAGAGTCATTACCTTGACCTAGAATACTGGAGTGATTTTTCTTAGGTCTGAGTCTTAGAAAAGGGTAGATCTCATAGTCGTCAGGTTCTCTAGGGCAATAATAAAAGTGCACTCTGGATAAAATCAGATCCACAGCCAGATGGACTATCCAAATTATCATCAAAGTAAAGACAGATCTGCAGCCAGGAATATAATACTGAGTTTTAAGTCTAATGAGAGAGAGATATAAAGACAAGAAAGAAATGTAGGTATAAAGCTGAGAGGATGCAGATCATAATAAATGTGGAGGAGGAGCAGACCCAGGTCAGTAGATTAGAACAAGATCAAGACCAACAAGAGCTAATAAGCACCCTGTTGTTTGGCACTGAATAAGAAGTCCACTTCTTGTTTTGTTTTTGCTTAAGATCCTCCCCTTGTAGCTCAGTCTGTACAGGATCTGCCTGCAGTGCAGGAGACCTGGGTTCGATCCCTGGGTTGGGAAGATCCCCTGGAGAAGGAAATGGCAATCCACTCCAGTATCCTTGCCTGGAAATCTCATGGACAGAGGAGCCTGGTGGGCTGCAGTCCATGGGGTCGCAAAGAGTCGGACACGACTGAGCAACTAACGCTTGCTGCTGCTGCTAAGTCGCGTCAGTCATGTCCGACTCTGTGCGACCCCATAGACGGCAGCCCACCAGGCTCCCCCGTCCGTGGGATTCTCCAGGCAAGAACACTGGACTGGGCTGCCATTTCCTTCTCCAATGCATGAAAGTGAAAAGTGAAAGTGAAGTCGCTCAGTCGTGTCCAACTCTTAGTGACCCCATGGACTGTAGCCCACCAGGCTCCTCCATCCACGAAATTCTCCAGGCAAGAGCACTGGAGTGGGGTGCCATTGCCTTCTCCAACTAACGCTTAAGATCCTCCAATAAAAGGTAAGCTCACTTCTTATTCAATGCCATTTTGATGGTCACTCAAAATGAAGGTGAATGGTTCTGACAATGAACGGTGTCTGCGCTACAGGAAGTCCTGAGTCAACCCATAATCCCATACTCCTCACAAAGGCAAAGTCTGTCCAACCAACACTCTCCCTGTATTGAAAGTATAGCTGAGTATTTGCAATTTAGTCTGGTATTGGCATTCCAGGCGGTACTAGTAATAAAGAACCCACCTGCCAATGCAGGAGACATAAGAGACATGGGTTCGATCCCTGGGTCAGGAAGATCCTCTGGAGGAGGGCACAGCAACCCACCCCGCTATTCCCACTCCAGGATTCTTGCCTGGAGAATCTTCACATACAGAGGAGCCTGGCAGACTACAGTCCACAGGGTCACAGAGTCAGACGCAACTGAAGTGACTTAGTACGCACACATGCACTAATGTTTGATCATCTATTTGTTTTTTAAAAATGCTTTTATGTGTTTATTTGGCTGCTCCGAGTCTTAGTTGTTGAACGCAGGATCTTTCATCTTCATTGTGGTATGTGACATCTTTTAGTTGTGCCACTTGGGATCTAGTTCCCCAACCAGGGATTGAACCCTGGGCTCCTGCCCTGGGACTGTGGAGCCCTGGCCACAGACCACCAGGGAAGTCCCTCAACCCATTAATTTTAAAGACAAAGCTTTTAAGGACCAGAGAAGTTATATAACTTGAGCAAAGCCATACAGCTAGTGACAGAGTCAGCATTAAAATCCAAATTTCCAGATTCTTAGTCCAACTCTGCCACGTTGAAGACTTTTTTCTTTCTAAACTGCTCTATCAAAAGTTCATTTTTTAACTTTTGGACTCTGAGCAGGGAGTTTTCTATATCAAATTTTTCTCAGTTCTGCATACCTTAATATTCGCTCATTATCCTCAACAACGGGGCTTCCCTGGTGGCTCAGCGGTAAAGAATCCACCTGCCAACGCAGGAGACTTGAGTTTGATCCCTGATCTGGGAAGGAAATGGCAACCCACTCCAGTATTCTTGCCTGAGAAATCCCATGGACAGAGGACCCTGGCATGCTGCATTCCATGAGGTCACAAAGAGTCGGCTACCACTTAGTGACTGAACAACAACGGTACCCAACATTAGACCTCATCTTTCTCTCCAGGTACAGAGAGAAGTAAAAAAAAAAAAAAAAAAAAAAAGGAGAGAAAAATAAGTATGATTTCAATAAGAGCAGGAACAAGGGAGGAGATCCTGGGGAAATAAAGATCTTCCCTGAGAATGTGATGTATGGAATATATATGTAGAGAGAGAGAGTTGGGGAAAGGCAGAGAGAGAGAAGGAAAGTTGCTTCAGTCCTAGCTTTCAAATTACAAAAGAATGCAAAGAGCTCCTCTTCACAAGTATAATCCTCCCAACACCTCCACCCATAGAGCTAAATAAATATTTATTCGAGAGACAGAAATGTCAGTGGTTAATACTGCTTGACTGGTGAAATGTATCTGGAATTTTAAGAAATGGAATCCTGCCCAATAGGAGCCCTACTGAAATGCAGTAATGTCTTTTTTTTTTTAGACTTTTCATCTTTCTTCCTGTTTCAGAAGTCTCCAGAAATCTTCCTTACGCCAATGGCTCATTCTGGTGTTGATGTCTCGTAGAATCATGACTTTGCCCTGGTCTTTTCTCCCCTCTGTGGTTGCTCTGTCCCTCCTCTCAAGAGTTCCCTCAAGCATTTCCCCACAGAGGTAAACCAGACATTCCCCTCTCTTTCTTTCTAAAAATGTATGTTTTAATCAAATTAATATGTGTATAAGGTTTTAATCCATTAGAAGTAACGTGTATGTGTGTGCATGTGCATGTGCTCAATCGTGTCCAACTCTTTGTGACCCCATGGACTGTAGCCCACCTGCCTCCTCTGTCTATGGAATTTTTCAGGCAAGAATACTGGAGTGGGTTGCCGTTTCCTACTCCAGGGGATCGTCCCAACCCAGGAATCAGACCCACAACTCTTGCGTCTCCTGCGTTGGCAGACGGGTTCTTTACCACTAGCACCGCCTGGGAAACCCATAGGGACCATAACAAGAAACAGCAGTCCTCTGTCTTACACTTTCCCACCAAAGTCCTGCTTCGCTCTCACTAATGACCTAACTGCCCATTTTTAAATAAAAACAACCTTCAGAAAAAGTGGTATATACACATACACACACACACACACACACACACACACATGGAGTAGTATTCAGCCATGAGAAAGAAGGAAATCCCACCACTGTGACAACACGAATGGACCTTGGAGGTGTTATGCCAAGTGAAATAAGACAGGTAAAGACAAATGCTAAATGGTATCACTAATACATGTAATCTAAAAAAAAGTCAAACTCACAGAAACAGTTAAAAAGAGGTTTCCAGGGGCTAGGGGCATGGAAGAAATAGGGAGAGGCTGGTAAAAGAGTTCAAACTTTCAGTAATATGATGAGTAAGGTCTGAGGATCTACTGCAAAACGTGATGACTATAGTTGATAACACTACTGTATAAATGAAATTTGCTAAGAGAGTGGTTTTAAATGCTCTCACCAGAAAACAAAATAGAAACAAAACCCCAGAACTTCCACAGGTCCCCATCCCATCTCCTCTCTACCGTGGTTTTTCCTGTTTCTCTGGATGAGCTGGGATGAGGCCAGGCCCCAGTCTGTGCACAAGACCCATCGCCTTTCATTTGCTCCATGACAATACTCCCCCCTCTCTCTCTCGCAGCATTCATTTCTTCCCTTTCTATTGAAATGTTCCCATTAGCACATAAACATACCAATAATCCTTCCACATTTTTTTTTAAAATGAAGTTTATCTTGATCCCTCTCTGCTCCCTCCAAGTTTCTCTGCTTTTTTCTTTACTCGTCACACACGTCCACAAAAACTACCTGAAACAGCTGTCAGCACCCACTGTCTCCCATTCTCTCCTCCTACCTCTCTCGAACCCAGCTGCAGTCAGTCTTTCATTCCCACCCCAACTCTATTGAATTTGCTCTGATCAGGTTAATAAGGACCTTCTGTTGCCAAATTCCTCTCCTAACTTGATCTGACAGCTGTGTTTAGCACAGGCAATCGCTCTCCTCCTGTAAACAGCCCCTTCACTTGGCTTCCAGGACACCATTCTCTCCTGCTTTTTCTCCTCCCCCTCTGTCTGTTCCTTCCAAATCTCTTTTGCTGCTTCCTGACCTTTCAGGGCCACAGTTCCTTCAGGTTCAGTCCTAAGACCTCTCGTTTTACCCGCATGCATTCCCTGCACCATCCCATCCTAAGCCTTTAAATCTGTCTGTACGCGGATGACTGCCAAATTTTTATCCCCAACCCAAATCTGTTCCCTTAAACTCCAGACTCATCTCTATCCAAATATCTATTTGAT
The DNA here is from genome assembly GCA_006410675.1 of Oreotragus oreotragus. Taxonomy (NCBI): domain Eukaryota; kingdom Metazoa; phylum Chordata; class Mammalia; order Artiodactyla; family Bovidae; genus Oreotragus; species Oreotragus oreotragus. The sequence goes on from SJYX01001951.1 coordinate 193,921, forward strand.
ATCTTCCTGAAGATGCCTAAGAGAGACCTCAAACTGGATTCATTCAAACCCGAGCTCCTGATTTCCCCCTGCACCTACTCTTCCAGTATCTGCTCCTCTCCCCATCTCACCTGATGGTCCTTCATTCTTCCAGCTGCTAGGACAACAAACCAGAGAGTCTCACTAAATTCTTTTTCTTACATCCCATAACAAATCCATCAATAAATCTTGTTAGACTTACCTTCAAATTATATCCAAAATTCAGCCATGTTTAGCACTCTTGCTGTTACCACCTAGATTCGCTCAGTAGCCTCCCACCTAAAGTCTCCCTACCAGCAGCCTCCCTCACTCCTGTTCTCACTCCCTCTCGGCAGAGTCTGCACACGGAGAGGCCCTTTGAAAGCGCCAGCCAGGCCGCACTCCTCTAGTGTTTGCAACCCTCCAAGGGCTTCCTCTCTCACATACGGTGCAAGTCAAAGCCCTCACTGAATCCTTTCAAGCTCTTTCACCTGGCCCTCCGGTGCCTCACTGCACTCACCTACTTCTCCTCTGATCTCCGTCTTGCTAAGTCCTCTTCAACCATAGTGGGCTTCTTGAACTTCTGAACATTCCAGGCATAATCCCACTTCAGCATCTCTGTGCTGGCTGCGCCCTCTGCTTTGTGCAGATATTTTCTGTGAAGAGTCCCTGGCCATGTTGTCTAAAATGCAGGCTCCTTTCCTGACGTGTCCTATTACCTCTTGCTGCTTGATTAACTTTTTTCCTTGCCACATTGCACTGTCTGACATACTAAATACTTCGTTATCATGTTTACTGTTGGTCTTTCTCACTATGATATAAGCTCCATAACAGCAGGGACTGTTTTGGATTTCTGTTTCTCAGGCACTCTGAACAGTCCCTGCTCACAGGAACTCAATCCTGGTTGGAGTCATATAATATTACAGTTCTCTAGTTCATAGACAGAAACAGCTACACACACACGGGAAAACTGACACTGCCCATGTTAGCTGGTGAGGCTTGAACTGGAACTTCGGAGTCCTGACTCCCAAGGCTGAGTTCTTCCCATTCTTCCAAGATATTTTCCACTATTGGACTTAGAATTTTCCACATAAATGTCTTTCAACAACAAGAGAAATCTGTTGCAGCTAGAAAATGGGCAACATTTTCCTTTAATACACTTAGATTACTGCTCCATATTTACATGATACCAAACATGCAAGGATAATCATGGCAACATTCCATGTGAGAGCAGAAACGGGAGAATCCCAAAACGCCAACAGAACAAGCTAAATAAATTTTGCTGCATTCAAGCAGTGGAATACTTCTGCAGACATGGGAAAGGCAGAGTTAAGTCCATAAGTACTAATTAGAAGCCATATCGCTAAAATGCATTACCTGTGTTACAGTTTCTTATCCACAATTCCAAAATCCAAAATACTCTAGAAACTATAAGGTGTTTTGAAACTTAACTGGTGTCGAAACCTGGTCAGTCCTAAACTCACCTGACAGCAAGTATTTACCTGTCTTGACATGAAAAGGTGTAAAGTCGTAATTGATCTCACGTGGTGTGAGTAGAATATTCATACTTCCCAGTGCCAGTATGGGGTGCTGCCTCAGCCCACACCAGCTGTTACGTGATATTTGGTGTATGCACTGTATCGCTTCTCTACTATCTCTAATCACTGTCTCTACTCCAAAAGATTCTGCACTCAACACCACCCGCCCCAAAGGCTCCCAACAAGGAATCACAGCCTACATTAAGTGAACAAATACAGACGATTAACCAATTTGCTTAAAGATACAGACAGGTTTAGGCCTGGAAATTCTGAAGAGTATGTCTTTTTTTATAAAGAGCATGTCTTTCTTATTTCTAAGGAGTGGAACAGAAGGCAGTGTTGAACATCTATCATCACAGGAACAGGCTCATCTCCTGGGGCATCAGGAGGCAACTCTGGGTCTCTCTCTGTAGGGCTGCCATGACATAATTCAGTGTCAAGCAGCTTGCATCCTTTTTGTCTCAGCCAAACGGACATGACTGAGCGACTAAGCGCAGCACAGCACACGAAGGTCACAAGCTCTAGCAAGAGAAGCTGATTGACCCATCTTAAGTCATAACCCCTGTGGATGGGGGCAGGGTAGAGTGGCATGAGGAAGTCTCCTTTAACTGGTGGGGCAGAGGACACCTCCTAGAAGGAGGCAGTGCTAAGACTCCTACAGAAACAGGGGAATAACCTGCCAGGCAGACAACTAAAACAGATGTCAGTAATGCATAGACTATAAACCTACCACTAGCTGCTTCTCTATTATTATTAACTGGGTAGACTCCTTGATTCCTCTGGGCCTCTACCCTCTTACAGCTCTTAACAGTTTATTGATGGACTAGACACTATGTTGCTCAGACTTGAAGGTGTGTACAAACCACCTAGGGATCTTGTTAAAAACACAGACTCTGGTTCAGCAGGTCTGGGGTGGCTTGTAGAACTTCTCAGGTGATGCTCAAGTTGCTGGTCAACCAGCCTACACTTTTCAGTAGCAAAGCCCCAGTGGACTGTGCTGTGGCTTGTAGGTGATAGCTAAGTCACTTCAGTCGTGTCCGACTCTGCGACCCCAGAGACGGCAGCCCACCAGGCCCCCAGTCTATGAGATTCTCCAGGCAAGAACACTGGAGTGGGTTGCCATTTCCTTCTCCAGTGCATGAAAGTGAAAAATGAAAGGGAAATCGCTCAGTCATGGCCAACTCTTCGCGACCCCATGGACTGCAGCCCACCAGGCTCCTCCATCCATGGGATTCTCTAGGCAAGAGTACTGGAGTGGGGTGCCATCGCCTTCTCCGGGCTTGTAGGTGATGAGACGCTAATAAGGCAAAGTGAGCAAAATGTGAGCTCTGAATAAGCTACTTTTTAATCGTGAGACATGGTTCAAAACTTCCTTTGTGGCCCAGTATGTTGCAAACACTGAAAGTAGAGACAGAGTCACTAATGGGGCTTGTCCTATGTGAAAGCAAGCAACTTTCATTTCACCATTAATCTAACCATTAATCAATAAACCAAAAATCTGTCCATATATCACTACGAAGTATAACCTAAGAGCTTTACCATCAACCATTTAGGTACTTAAGAAACTAATGATTCCAAGTTTGGCTTAGAGCTAATATAAAAGAATCACTTCTCAAGGTCTTCATAATTAATGTAAACTTCAGGGAATTTTCTTGAGCTATAGACCAATCCATCGTCTAATAATACCAGGATATTAACCAACAGAATTTAGCTTGGGAGACCCCTGGGGAAGGCCTAGGTTTTCATTTATGGCTGCTCAGAGTCAAGTACACAGATGAGTTTCAATAAATAATTAAATATAATGGAACTGGGAGACTCTAAAGTGAGTTGAGTACAGTATTAAAGGTATCACAATGAGTTTGTTTATCTAAAACTGAGCCTACATTAGGAAGTCCAATACTCCTCTCATAGGTTTGATGGTGTTTCCTCTACATTAGATATAATTTTAGAAGTACTCTCACATCAGACATGTTCCAGAGTATACTTTCAGACTAGAAACCACACCAGAAATGTGAACTGACTGCAACATTAATTACCTTCCATCAGATGATCCCCTCTCTGCCAGGTTTTTTCCATTCTGTGTCCTTTCCCTGGCATTACACAGACATGCCGTGGGAACCTGGGAGGCTGGGAGGACCAAATAAGATAATTACCTTCTAATGACTGAATAGGACATAATCCTGGATGTTTCAAGTTCTAATTCACCTGAAAGACACAAAACAGTTGACATATATATTATTTAACCCTCAAAAGGCAGCATGTTGTTCCAAGTGGGCAACTTAAAACCTCAGGTAGGGGACTTCCCTGGTACAGTGGTTAAGAATCCACCTTCTGACACAGTGGATGTGGATTTGATCCCTGGTCAGGGAACTAAAATCCCACATGTTGAGAGGCGGCTGAGCCCAGCAGCCCTACTAGAGAGAGCCCCACGTGACCCAGGAAAGGATCCTGCATTTCACAACCATGACAGGGGACACAGCCAAAAATAAATAAATATTCTAAAAGGGGAAAAGAAGTTACGTACCACGCGACACTAGACCGTGAGAGCTAAAACTAACTGTAAGAAAAGGGCTTCCAAGTAATAATAAACAAAAATTTTTAAATGAGTAAACATTTAACATGACAAGTGATAACAAGGAGCATCTGGAAGCACTCAGTCCAGAAATCAAGCTTTTCCAACTTAAAACCGGCAAACCTTCTGTCACGGGTTACAGCAAAAAATTTCCAGAAGGCTACTGAAGTAACTAGAGCAACATAATGGGGTCTGCTGGAGAAATGGTGCCCCTCCAGCTGGTGAAGAGCAGAGGGCATTTCCCATCACTCACTTAATTCTCCACCTCATGGACTGTAGCCCTCCAGGCTCCCCTGTCCATGGGATTCTCTAGGCAAGAATACTGGAGTGGGTGGTCATTCGCTTTTCCAAGGGATCTTCCCCACCCAAGGATTGAACCCAAGTCCTGCGGCTCCTGCATTGCAGGCAGATTCTTTACCAGTGAGCCACCCAGGAAGCCCTCACTTTCTAGTACATAATTGTTATTAATTCTAATCGCAATGCTATGCGATAATTTAGCTCTCAGGAACTTGTTAATCTTCCACTTGAAAGTCTTTTCCCTTTGACTATCATCTCCCCATTTCCCTTACCCCCAGCCCCCAGTAACCACCTTTCTTCCCTCTGTTTCTACAAGTCTGGCTTCCATAGATCCCACATAAAAGTAATATTGTACTGAAACCGTGCCCCATAACAGTAAGGAGCCGATCACCAACAAAGTCCTGAGCTCATCTTACGGGACAGCAGATAAGGAAGCAAGTTAGTAGACTCACCTCCACTTATAACAGGACAAAGTTGGCCGAAGCCGGTTGGAACCAACATGGCTGATTGAAGTCTGTGCAGAGTAGGCTTGATTGTCTGACAGGTGACTTTCTGACATCACATCCAGAATTCCCTTGCTTGTTTCATATCAGTTCCCTTGAACTTACATCTGAGACCCATGAAGACCTATAAAGCCCTGTTCACATCCATGCAGGTGAACCTATCTTTCCCTCAAACTTCCTAACCAGCTGCTTTTTCCCCCCTTTTGTTCATCACCCCAAAGCTCTAACCCTATAACTATCCACCTCACCTTGCTGTATCTCAGCCCTGCCTTCTGTCTCCGTTCAGGTTAACCTCTGCAATAAAGCTGGTCTTTCTTCAAAAGCTGGTCCCAGAGTATTAGGTTCTGAACTCAGTACCTGGCAAGCACTTGGTAAGTATTGAAACAGTCTGTCTTTGGCCAACAGCTCACTTAGCATGATGCCCTCAGGATCCGTCCATGTTGTCACAATGGCAGGATTTCCTTCCTTCTCATGGCTGAATAATGTTGTTCAGTTGTTAAGTTGTGTTAGAGTCTTTTGTGACCCTGTAAACTGCAGCCCACCAGGCTCCTCTGTCCATGGGATTTCCCAGGCAAGAAGACTAGAGTGGGTTGCCACTTCCTTCTCCAGGGGATCTTCCTGACTCAGGGATGGAACCTGCATCTCCTGCATTGACAGGTAAATTAGTCCCCAGGGAAGCCCTGGCTGAATAATATTCTACCATATATGTATGCCACTTCTTTCTCCACTCATCAAACATTGTTAAGAAAGTAGATCTTAAATGTTCTCACCAAACGCGCATACACACAAGTGCAGTTAACGTGATGTAATGGAGGTGCTAGTTAACAGCATGGTGTGCTGTGTTAGTTCAAAATCTGAAGAGTTTCCTACGTCAGATCTGAAACTGACCCCCACTGGAAGGCAAGCTGAGACAGGAGGAAGATTGATACACGGCAGGTTTAACAAGTAAGGGAACTTGTATCGGAGGCTTATCTTGGGTGACTGCCAGACACCTTGCACCTGTCCAGCATCTTAAAATTTATGTTGAGGCCTTCCTGGGGGTCAGTCACAGATTCAGTCCAGATGGTCTCAACAACTTTCTCAAGGCTGTGTCCTTGAAAATGGCTCCTACTGTGGACACAGTGGGCAGAATGTATACTCCAAGGACAGGGAAGGGGGTGACAACCTTCAGTGCCTGGGTCCAGCTCATGGGTCAAATGGCAATCGCACCCTCTTGATGACCTCGTACAACACAGTGGTAATCATCTTGTATTAATAATGTAGATGTGTATGCCTTATATTTAAACAATGTTCTATGTCAATTATAACTCAATGAAACTAGAAATTTTTAATTAAATATATAAACAAATACATATATTCTATAACCCATAATTTTCACCTATAGATAGATTGTTTCCTATAAACTGGAGACAACATAACACATCTGCATAAGGGACTATGTACAGGTAAGCTGACTGAAGTTTTCTTTTTAATAGCAAAATTTTGAAATTCACCTTACTAGCTATGAACAAAAGATGGATTGAAAACCTAAGGCATATTCATGTAACAGGAAGCAATTTAGTAGGTAGGTAGTGCAATCCAGCCATGAATATGTGTAGAGAAATCTTAAAAACAATATCAAGTGGGAAAGAAAGCCTCCTGCTTTAGTAAACACTGCAAACATCCAAATCAATTTCACATATTAATGACAACATGGGTGGAAAGAGAAATCATTAGCCTAAGACAGCTGTTACCTCTGGAAACAGAAGTGAGAGGTTGTATCCATAAGGGTAACCAGTGTAGTTACCACTGTATAATTAATGAGTTTTTAATTTAAAAGATCTGAAACAAGTATGTCAAAACATGTACAATTTAGGGCTAGGACTGCGAGGCTCCCACCTCACTTTTGTTCTGTTTCTCTTAGTCTTTAAAATCTGCTGAAATGACAAGGGAAGCTGAAGGCAGGAGTTCTGGGCAGCCACTGGTACTGATAGCGCCGGAAGGAACTAAGTTTTTGTTTGTTTCTGTTTCTTATATGATTGTGAAAACTGGAAGTCATAGAGAACACAAAGTAGAAGAAAACGAGTGTGCAGAAGTCAAGGAACGCAAACATTCGAAAAACCGGGAAGAAGTGGGACTTTCCAGATAAATAGGCCAGATGCTATATATGTGCCTCCAGAGAAATTTCTAGGTCACATTGAGAGTATCCAAAATTACTGGAGCCTTAGATAAGGACCAGGAAAAGCATCATCAATATGCCATACTTTATTTAGTAACCTGGACGTAAAGTGTATATTAAAGAGAGATAAGAAAAATTATACTTTAAAAAACGGAAGTGTCATTTAAATGCTAAATGTGTGTGTGTGTGTGTTTGGTTTTAGTAGCTTCTAGCTTAATTATGAATAAACAGAGTACTATTTTAAATCTTCTTTGTTCTATGTTCATTCCAAAATGCAGAGAATTTGCAATTTGGTTTAATAAATAGCTACGACTGAAGCGACTTAGCAGCAGCAGCAGCAGCAGCAGCAGCAGTATTTTAAGTCTGTGGCATTCCTGCAAGGACAATCCTAGAGGCTGTGAGCTACAGAGATAGAAAACCATGTTTTGAAGTTAAAACTATTTAAATCTTCCTTCCATGACTTACTGGTTGTTATGGCCCTGGTTGAAACATTAATGTCTCTGAGTCTCCTCATCTATGTAAGAGGAATGCTTAATTAACTAATTATTTCCCATATTGTTACTATAGGATTAAATTAGGTAATTCTTCAAAGTACCTGATATATGAGGTACTATCTGTGCTTAAGAAAAGGTAAACACTTGGCTTATCATTAACAAGAAACAGGTAAAAGTTCTTCCTGAATATCACAGAATATTACTATTAATGGGAAAACAAAAGTTAGTAAAATGCTTAAACTAAGTGATGGAAAACTAGTCTAACTACATTTTTTATTAAATTGCTTAATTTTTATAGAATTTACTAAATTAGTACCTGATATATGAGGTACTATCTGTGCTTAAGAAAAGGTAAACACTTGGCTTATCATTAACAAGAAACAGGTAAAAGTTCTTCCTGAATATCACAGAATATTACTATTAATGGGAAAACAAAAGTTAATAAAATGCTTAAACTAAGTGATGGAAAACTAGTCTAACTACATTTTTTATTAAATTGCTTAATTTTTATAGAATTTACTAAATTTTGTTTTATTGTTAAAAAGGAAGAACCCATGTCCCTGGATAAGTTAAAATCAGCCTAATTACAAACTCATCAAAAGCACCTCTCATATTTTTGTTGAATCAATAAGAAAAGTTTAATAAATGTTAACCCGTTGAATTAGGAAAGCATCTAAATGTCATGGTCCTAGGGAAACTCTTGAACTATTATTTAGTCAAAAAAATTGACAGTAAATATTTACTTAGTCCTCAGAGGGCATGTGGCATTTTACCAGGCATTTCAGAAAGCTATTAAAGAAAAGTCACAACTTCAGCCTCAAGGGACTTACAATTCTCTTAATCCACTTTCTGAGGTATAATTGTTATAGAGTAAAGTTCATGTGTTTAAAATGTACAATTTGATAAATTTTGACACGAAGGTGCACCTCTGAAACCATCTCCAACATTAAGACAATGAACATATGCTTCACCACCAGGAGTTTTTCCTCCTGCCCCTTCATAATTCCTCTCAACTCCCTGCTCCTTGGCAACCATTGCTCTGTTTTCTGTCAGTATAGGTTAGTTTGCATTTCTTGAGATTTTATACAAATGGAAGTATACAAAATGTATTCTTTTATGCCTGGGTTATCTCATCAGCATAATTATTTGAGATCCATTCTTGTGGCTGCATGTATCGATAATTCAGTTTTTATTGCTGGGTGTTAAGCAGTCCATTACCTGCATATAGCTTCCCTGGTGGCTCATACGGTAAAGTGTCTGTCTACAATGCGGGAGACCTGGGTTCGATCCCTGGGTTGGGAAGATCCCCTGGAGAAGGAAATGGCAATCCACTCCAGGACTATTGCCTGGAAAATCCCATGGACAGAGGAGCCTGGTAGGGTACAGCCCATGGGGTCACAAAGAATCGGACAAGACTGAGCAACTTCACTTCATTTCACTACCTGGATATACCATAATTTGTTTATTTATTCAACTCTTGATGACCTTTGGATTGAATTCATTTATGGACTCTCATGAACAAAGTTGCTATGAAGACCTGTATACAAGTCTTTACATGGACATGTACCCTGATTTATCTTAAGAAAGTACCTAAGAGTGGAATGGCTGTATCAGAAGATGTATGTTTAACCTTTAAAGAAACTCCCCATCTTTCTTTTCAAAGTGGTTGTCTCACTTTGTCCTCCAAAGAACAGTATATTAACAGAAAAATTCCAGTTCCTCCATATCCTCATCAATACTCTATATGGTAGGTTGTTTGAATTATGAAATTAAAAATATAGAATTAAGAAATACAGTGGTATCTCATTTTGATTTTACTTTTTTACTTCAAGGGCTTAAATTGGAATGATTAGATACAAACTTGTCATAAACACAAATATATGGAAATCCATAGACTAATTATGAGTAACCATTAAGGAGAGTGAGTCAAACTTACTTTGGAGTTAATAGCAAGCCAAGGGAAGAAGACAACTTCCTATATAAGACTAAGTTTGTTGTTTTAAAAATTCAAGAAATCTCTCTCTTCTGGAAGCATAAGATCTAGGTTTTAAAAATAGGGCATACAGACAATAGATGAGAGAAAGTTCACTTCATGCCGGAATAATCAAGATTTCCAGAAGAATGGGATTTGACTTGAGCAAGATTTTGATATGCAGAAATGTTGGAATCTGGAGTCTTATCAGGCAGAGAAAATGAAATGAATATAAGAATATAAATGGAAGAAGATTAAATTCATTACTGGTACAGAAATAGTGGAAATTTCTCTGCCTCTAAGACCTAGATGAAATTGCCTTGAATCCTTTTATTTCAAAACCAGTGGTAGTCAAATCTCTCTCCAGCCTTCTGTGCCTCTTGACCCTTAAACTAAAACTGAGCCTCTCTTTTAGATGCATAAAAAGTCTCATTCACAGCACGCCTTCTGAGGACAAGCAGATTTTGGAGGTGATTGCAGAATATGGTGTTGAAGTGTGACGAGAGATGGTGTCCTGAATAGCCTTCTTCTAATTTGGTGGCTTTATCTTTCCTCTGCTTTGTCCATCTCTGCTCACTTTCCCTTCTCCTCCTCCCCTGTGAACCAGAAGCTTCACTTTCTCTCCTCTGAGCTTGGCAGCTTCACCCTCCTCTTAGACCTGGGTGCCAGCTGACACCCCAGCCAACAGTGAACTCATCTTCTGCCCTAAACCCATGGCAAACATTTTCTCCAGTACTGACCATTTACTCTGTAGGAAGAATTTCAGTGCTGGTTTTTAAGGTAATATCAATAGTTCATTACAAGTTTGCTTGAAGCTACAAAGGGAGACACAAGAAGACACTACGTTGCTCTGGTTGAAGAAGGTAAAACATGGGGAAGATTTCCTGGAAGCCAGGTATCTCTAGCCAACAGATCAGAATCTGTCCTTCCTGGAGGCCTCCAGCTTGGCGGCTATTGCCACACTTTATTCTCTCCCACCGTGAACTGGGAAGATGTAGTGATCTCAGGGATGTCTCTACTGGGACTTCCCAGGTGGTCCAATGGTTGGGAATCCACCTTCCAATGCAGGGGACATGGTTTTTATCCCTGGTCAGGGAGCTAAGGTCCCACCTGTTGCAGGGCAACTAAGCCCATGAACCACAACTGCTGAGCCCTAGCTCTAGGACCCATGCTCTAAAACAAGAGAAGCTGGAGCACCGGAGAAGGCCTGCACACCAGAGAAAGCCCACGTACCACAGCAAAGACCCAGCACAGCCAAAAAAGAAAAGGCGCTGTCAGCACGGCTGTCCCTAGCACATGCTCCCCTCTTCCTCATGGAGAATCACATGGTTTTTACTTTTTTAAGTGGTCAGGAGTTGATTAATATAAAGTGGGTCTAAGAGGACAAATAGACAATAGCTCTAGATGTGAAGGTTTGCCAATGGGGAACCCTTTTGGCAGAAGTCCAAACTGAGTCCAAAATCATGAGCAGATCAAGACAATTACGGACGCTCTGCTGCTCAGGGTGATTACGAAAGTCAGGCAATAGGTTTCAGAAATGGGAGACTACAGAAAGAAGAAGTGGGGGGACAGGAATACAGCCATTAATGAACCCAGTTTTAAAGCAGGGAAACAAGCGAAAGGAACCTCGTGTTCAAGGTAGATATTGAGTAACCAGAAAACACATCCGGAATCAGTTTCTTGGACATCTAAGGTCAGAGTTCACAGTAATAGCTCTATGCCTCCAGCATAGTGTTACGGTTAAGAAGCCCAGCCTTTGGACTCAGATAGCACTGGATTCAAATCCCAAATCTGCTACTTACTAGCTAAATAATCTAAAGTTAATATCTCTCAGCTTTAATTTCTACATCTGTAAGATAGGGATGACAATATAAGCTACTTGGCTAGAGATAAATTGAGGCTAAGAAGTCTTAGAGTCATGGTTAATGCCCCTCTTTCCAACACAGCATTTCCAGATAACACTGATACTCTATGTTCAGAAGAAATACCCAGCATCTAATCAATTCTCACTGATTTCATCATTACTCTTTGATGTGAGTCCCAGTTTATGCACACTTGCATTATCATGTAGGAGTAACCACCTCCTGCGGAGAAGGCAATGGCAACCCACTCCAGTACTCTTGCCTGGAAAATCCCATGGACGGAGGAGCCTGGAAGGCTATAGTCCACAGGGTTGCTGAGGGTCGGACACGACTGAGCGACTTCACTTTCACTTTTCTCTTTCATGCATTGGAGAAGGAAATGGCAACCCACTCCAGTGTTCTTGCCTGGAGAATCCCAGGGACGGGGGAGCCTGATGGGCTGCCGTCTCTGGGGTCTCACAGAGTCAGACACGACTGAAGCGACTTAGCAGCAGCAGAAACCACCTCCTAACTCATTACCCTGATTCCACTTTTATTCCCCTTTCCAGGGTAACCCTTTTAAACATAAGTTGTATATGACAACCTTCTGCTCAAATCTTCCAATAATTCCCTATTTCATCCCAAATCAAAGTCCTTATCATGGTCCAATGGAGGATCAGTCCTCAAGTCCCAGTGTCTGGCCCAACATACACATTCTTAGCTTGGAGTTGATTGTTCCTCTGGTCAACGTGTTCTTTGTCCAAGTGTCTACATGGTTAACTCACTCATTGGCCTCAAATATTTGCTCACGTATCACCTTCTCAGCCGGCAGCAGCCCACTCCAGTATTCTTACCTGGGAAAGTCCGTGAACAGAAGTAGCCTGGTGAGCTGTATTCCACGGAGTCGCAAAAGTCAGACACGACCACAGACGTCACCACCACCGCCTTCTCAGCAAGGTCTATCCTGACCAATCCACTAAGACTGAGACTATAGCCCACCTCCCCTTATGCACAGACACTCTTTCCCCTTTCCTCGCTCTATATTTTTAATGACATTTACTACTTTCCTACATGCTATATACCTTAGTTATTTATTATGCTTATTATCTGTCTCTGCTCCCTAGTGTTTAAGTTCTACGAGGCAACATTTTCTGTCTGTGCTGTTTATTGATGTATTCTACATACCAAGGGCAGCCATACCTGGCATACAAGAGATACTTGAAAAGTATTTACTGACTGAATGAGTAATGAAATGAAATACACTCGGCACATTGCCTGATACACAGTAAGCATTTATTTAATGATAGTCTTCAAAGGGGTGAGTTTAGCTTTGATATTGATATAGAGGCAGGGGATGACCCATGGTACAAGTTCTGGAGTCAGAGATAATGCTGGCTTTGAAGGGAAGCATCGGACAGGACCAGCCTCTGGGCTTTTAGGCACACAGTGATGAAAAACCACACAGCCTACACACAGACCTACTTCATGCAGCATGCTACATTGCTTTTCATTAGGTCTGCCCTTTCTTAGTATTTTTGTATTTTCTTTCTTTAAATAAAAAAAATTACTTCAACTCATTTAATGTTTTTTTTGCAAAGACCTAGCTTCCAATCTTTCACCCTTATTATTATTCTGTGAGCCCAGTGAAATTAGTTATCCCGTGGTTCTTTTGAATAAACGCTAAGCTCATAACTGAATGTGGGAGACAGAATAATCCCCCATCAGGCAGACTACTTTGAAGGCTTTGAAGGTCACACTGAGGCATAAGAGCATAGAGTAGCCCCCTTTTCTTAGATGACAAGGCTACCTCAGAAAGCTATCATCCTGGTGTCCATCCTTTCAAATTCCCAGGCCCTTCAGCTGGAAAAGGATCAAGAAGAGAGACCACTTCTCGGAATCCACAGTGGTAAGAGTGACAAGGTCTGACAAGGGCTGCATCTGGCACCCCCCAAAAATTTTTAAGAGTTTTCTTAAGAGTATCAGCTCAGTAGTGATGTCACAGAATATTAACTGATGTTCTTAGGGGAAAAGGGGGCAGGGGTGGCTCTTCATAGTCTATATAATTTAAGAAACTACATAATCCCCTTAAGCAGGTTTCCTTACTGCAAGATTCTCAGAGATTTCACGTATTGATACGCAACAGTGACTACCCAAAAGGATGACATAACATGCTACTTTTCCTCAATTCATTAGGTAAAGGGAGCCCTTTCTAGAAGTTCTTGAGTGGCCTGTTTCATTCATTCCAAAAATATTAACAAAACACCTACTATGTGCACATGCTCTGAGTACCCAGGTTTCAGAGTCAGATGGGACACATACAGTCCTTGTCTTCAGGGGATTTATAGTCTAGCAGAGAAGACACACAAGACACTCTTACTTGAAAGTTGGTGAATGTGATGGAAGGTAAAATATAGGCTGCTGTAAGAACATTTAGGGCTTCCTATGTGGCACCAGTGGTAAAGAATCCACCTGCCAATGCAGAAGACAGGGATTCAATCCCTGGGTCGGGAAGAGCCCCTGGAGGCGGGCATGGCAACCCACTCCAGTATTCTTGCCTGGGAAATCCCATGGACAAAGCAGCCTGGTAGGCCACAGTCCATAGGGTCTAGAGTTGGACACAACTGAAGCGACTTAGCACACACACATGAAGAACGTTTAAGAGAGAATGATATTTAGTAAATGTACTTTGAGAAAAATCTGACTTCACTGTGTTCATGAATAAATTTTATCTTTATGTGACAATCACAAATTGCTGATCATTTACTGGATATGCAATACTGGACTAGGTGATATTGGGAAATGGAGATGCATAAGACACAAACCTTGTTTTATTTTTTTTTAATTAATTTCTATTGGAATACAGTTACTTTACAATGATGTGTAAGTTTCTACCATGGAGCAAAGTGAACATGAACCATGTTTTAAAAGAACTTCTCTGATTGAAGTACAGACCAACAAAATTAAAATAAATAATGAAAGAATAAAATTATGCATAAATTTGAATGATTCAAATACCCACTAAAATGCTACCTATCTTTAAAAGACTAAAGTATTGTAGCTTCTGGGAAGCCCTCTCCCAGATTTGAAACCTTGGGCTAATTTTTTTCAGTACTCTGCACACACTGCTTTATAGGATATTGATTTGTGATCTGCCAAACTAAACAGTCTACTTTGTTACAGAGACACTGGCCCTTTTACATCCTTGCATTCCTCACAGTGCTCTGTTATTTTGGGAACCAGCAAGATACACTAGTTAAGATCAAAAGCTTTGGAGTCTTATCAGCTTGTTGGATCTGGGCATTGGTTAGAAACCTTGGGAGCTTCCTGGTTGAAATCTGAAACCAGCCTTGTACTTGGATGACAAGGAGAGACTTAAGTAAGAAGCACTCCAGATTAGTCGGTGGCAGGTTTAACGAACAAGGGAACTTAATTACCAGGCTTGTCTTGCGAGGAGCAAGACTAGATCTCCACACTCACACACCAGAATCCTTCCTTTTTTTTTTTTTTTAGTTTATTTTATTGAAGTGTGGGTTTCCCCGGTGGCTCAGTGGTAAAGAATCCGCCTGCCAATGCTGGAGACGCAGGAGATGAGGGTTCAATCCCTGGGTCAGGAAGGTCCCCTGGAAGAGAGCATGGCCACCCACTCCAGTATTCTTGCCTGGAGAATCCCATGGACAGAGGAGCCTGACAGGCCACAGTCCATAGGCTCCCAAAGAGTCGGACACGACTGAAGTGACGGAGCACAGCGCGTTGAAGCATAACTGATTTGCAGTGTTGCGTTAATTTCTACTGTACAGCAAAGTGACTCAATTATACAAATACATACTTTCTTTTTTCATATTCTTTTCCGTTATGTTTTATCACAAGATGTTGAACACAATTCCCTGCGCTCTTCAGTAGGGCCTTGTTATTTATCCATCCTATATATAATAGTTTGCCTCTGCTAATCCCAAGTGCCTAATTTATCCCTCCCCTACCCACTTTCCCTTTAGTAACAAGTTTGTTCTCTCTGTCTGGCACCCACCAGAATCTTAAAGTTCTGGCACATACCCTGGGCTCAAAAACACATTACCATCTCAGGACTGTCTTTGATTCAGCTTCCAACGTGCGTAGTGGAGCCCACATTCCAAGGACAGGAGACAGGTTGGGGGGCCTCCAATTGCTCTGCCCAGCTTGTGGGTCAAGCCAGTGGTCACATCCTCCCAATGACTCCTCCAATACCTGCCTCTGGCATTCGATAGCTTTAAGACTTTATGTAAATCTCTTAATTCTTTGAGCCTCAATTTCCTTGTTAAAATAGAAAAAACAAACACCCGTATTTACCTAATTGTGTCATAGCTTGAGCAGAGATCTGTTTAGCAGAGCTGATGCCTATCAGAGAATTTAGTGCCCGATATAATAAGTACTCCATAATGGAAGATACTGTTATTATGTCTGTTGTTACTGCACAATGCCCTGTGTTAAGTGCTTAGACAATATAGGCATCGGGAGAAAGGGAGAAGGGAGTGAGGCACTAGAGGACAAGGCCCATCACCTCACTGTCTCCCACAAAGTTCCAGCATAAATAAAGATGGAAAAGGTTTGAACAGACGCCCTTGGCCAGACTAACTAGCTACCATAGATTGGGGTCAAAGGGAGGCAAGATGCGATAGATGGTGTTGAACAGACATGGAGAAGTCTGATAACAGGCATAGAGAGGACTTTGAAGTGTTCAGATTTGGTTAAAGATAATGGATAAAACCGAAGACTAATGGAGAAGAATTGTTTTCATGAAAGATTAACCAGCCAACCATGATCAACCAGAGTAGATGGAGGAACTTCCCCAGTGGTCCCGAGGTTAAGCATCCACCTTAATGCAGAGCACAGGAGTCTGACCCCAGGTGCAGGGAGATCCCACACGCCTTAGAGTAACTAAGCCCGCGCACCACGGTGCCTAGAGCCTGTGTTTCACGACCAGAGAAGCCGCTGCGCTGGGAAGCCCACACACCTCAACAGAGAGCAGCCTGTGCTCCTCGCAACTAGAGAAGAGCTCACGCACAGCAACAAAGACCCAACCCAGCCAAAAATAAATGCACAATAAGATTTTAAAAAGGACTAGATGAAAGAGCAGCATCCAAGACCAGTAAATGAGAGCCATGGAAAGTAATAAAGGTGTCAGATCTAACACAGAGCCTTGCACTCTTGTTCACAATCAGTGATAATTCACTAGGTGAAGACCAGCCTAAATATAAAAGGGAATTTAGGGGAGAAATCACATGTATACCCAAGGTTGGTTCATTGCCAAGAATTAAACCACCTAGATCATGATTCTAAGAGAAGAATTCTAGGAAGACGTGGGGCCTGTCACAAACCACCAAATAATTCCTCATGAAACTATATACTGCTCCTAAAGAAAATGTTTCCTCACATGGTTAATTTAGTCACCAAACAGACATCATTCACCTAGGGACTTTCCACGGCTTTTTTTTTTTTTAACATTGACACTTACATTAAATACATTGTGGAAAAAGCAAGTAAGGAAAGAATTAAATCATTTCAGGGAGTATTTTGGAAGATTAATTTCTTTAAAGAAATTTTAACAAGCTATTTTCTATCTTGCATTTGTTTTATAGAAGAAAAAGTAAATACTGAAAATAGCTAAATGAGAACATAGTAATATAATTGGCTATTGTAAAAAATCTGTATTACTATCTTGAAATAATAAAATACTTAATTTGATCTTGTTATATGCTAATGATCAAGATAGAAGGTTGAAGGTGCAATGTTTGATTTTTTTTTAAGTACTGTAGTTAAAGTCATAGAAACAGAATATCCCTTTTTATTCTCCTTCTTCTCAATGCGCTAAGTTGAGGAACTTTGTTCTTGTTAGAATTATGAATGCATTTTCCCATAGAAATAATGTTATCAGTGAATATGTATATTGGAATATTATTAGTTCTATATACAAGTTATTTAATTTCCAGCCAATGACCTCAAAAGCTAGCTCAACCATGATATACTTTGTATATTGAAAGTTAATTTTTAACATACAACCTGTTCACAATTTCAGGACTTTCTGAACACTTAAACATTGGGTCATTAGCTACAATTAGGCAATTCCTATTAGAATGACAAGTGGATTCTTAATAGCAAAATTATACCTGATCTTCTATACAATTTTTCCACTGCAGATTTCAAAATTCATAGATTCCTAAGATGCTGTCTTTAGAATCACTCAAGCCATCACCTCATTTTACATATAAAGGAACTGAGGCCAAAGAGGTGAAATGATTTATACAAGGTCACTCAGCTAGTTTAGTGGGCAAGTTAGGGCTTACAAACCACTACCAAATTTTATAAGTTCTGTTCACAACTGAGAAAATGTCCTCATTCATTCATTTTTCCATTAATCTAATGAAGAACCATTTGCCACGTGGCTCCAATGCACAGAATTTTATGCTAGCTGCTAAGAGAATTCAAAGAATGCAAATTGGCTTTTGCTCTTAACTAACAAAATCTAATTGGGCATGAAGACAGAACATTAGAAAATTACTGCACAAGAGTTACATAAACATAAAACTTATGTCAATATACATGATTAAATGCAAGTTGATTTATTTAGATGATGTGTATAACTTCAGAGAACGTAGAAATCAAGATAGGAGACTTTCCTGGTGGCCCAGTGGTTAAGAATCTGCCTCCCAGTGCAGGGGTTGTGGGTTTGATCTCTGGTAGGGGAACTAAGATCCCACGTGCCACCAGGAACCTAAACCCAAAGGACTCAACTAGAGAGCAGCCTGTGTACCACAACTAAGACTCAGCATCATCAAAAAAAAATGAATAAGTACATCTTACCAAAAAAAGGGAGACATTAGATATGTTTTTTTTGTGGGTTTTTTTTTGTGTGTTTTTTTTTTAAGAAAAGAAATCAAGGTAGATGTGAGCTATCAGGAAAATACTCATAAGAGATAGACTTTAGATCCATCCAACCATTTGTCCATTCAATACACTACTGAGTATCCTTTTATTCTCACGTACTAAAGCAAACTCTGGGAACTAAAGGATGAAAGATACGTAGTCTAATGAGGAAGACAAAGGAAAGAGGGCAAGAAGCAAGAGATAGCAGGTACACATGACATAGAGTACAGAGGCAGGATTAGGATTAGGAAGGCAAAAAAGACAACTATAAGGCACAAAATTTACAGAAGCCTTTCCTCTCAAGGCGCTGCAAGTGCAGTCAGTACTCGTACAGACCCAAAAGGTACTGCGTCCTTAAATTTTGCACCCTTGACACCTCACTTGTCCCCTCCTAACCCTGGCCCAGAAGCATTACTTAGCCATCATGCAAAGTGGCAGAATGGTATAAATCACAGCAAAACAAAACCCAGAAAACCCTGAATAGGGTTTGAATAAAATCTGTCACTAATCACTACTTGATCTTGAGTAAGATTTTTCTTATCTCTGTGCCTCAGTTTCCTCTTCTGCAAAAGGAAGAGGTTGACCTAGATTAGTGTTATTCAGACAATGAGCTGCACAGCATGTGGAATCTTCAGAAATAACTCGGAGAAGGCCTTCCCTGGTGATCCATTGGCTAAGATGCCACACTTTCAATGCAGGGTACCTGGGTTTGATCCCTGGTTAGGGAACTAGATTCTACATGCCTCAAGTAAGAGTTTATGTGCTGTGATGAAGATATTGTGTCCCACGATTAAGACCCAGCACAGCCAAAATACATAAAACTTTAAAAAAATTTTAAGAAATAGATAAGGAAGGGCTGAGTGGCTGAGTGCTAGATCCCTCACCTTTGCTTTAATCAGACTAGCATCTTTTATTGGTTTTATTTGAGATGATTCTTATGCATTTTTTTTTAAGTTTCAATGATTTTTTTAAAAAGTCAATTGGAAATATCAAACCTCAAGTTGACACTAAACAATCTCTAGTGCCTTTGGCAGTTGTCCCTTCACCTTTCTCTGAGAGATCTGGTTTCTGCCAAGGGTCAGTGAGAAGAGATATATTGTTTCAGCGACTGGTGGTACTGAGCAGTATCTAGGGGCATTGATCTCTCGTCAGTCCTGAGGTGAATACATGAGTCTGATTCTTCCCACATGAAGTGCTCAATGAATCTTGGTGAGTTGGGTGGAAAACAAGAAATGAGAGGTTGAAAAGCAGATCAATTTGATGTTAATCTAGGGGTGTGGTTAAAGTTAACAATTTGTGAGTATGATGGTGGTTTGGAGTTGAAACATGCAAAGTACTGATGCAATCAAGTTTCATGCCCTTAAAATGAAGTCCCATGATTCACAATATTATAGTTCCTATCTCCCCTTCAGAAACAGCATTTAGTCAATGATTGGTCAGAAATGATCACATATGAGGTGCTTGTTGAACAAATGCTGGACTAACTTTGTGATTAACAGCTAAACATATTATTTGCTCTATTTTAAGAAGCAAGTTAATGATCTCTAAAGATCTGTGAGTCACATGCATGCTAAATAAATAATCAGGAAAAGGGGTGCAGTAGAATAGATAAGAATAAGCACAGTAGCCTGGTTTTGTCTGTGAGGTGACACAGTTATTTAAGTAGTTACTTAGACTGTGAGTAAAAGAAGCATAGCCATTATCCTATTGCATAAAACAAGAGTGGATAACCTCATGCTCTAAATGGTAAGTACAAAGAATGAATTTTAGTTTTAAGAATGCAGGAGACAAAACTATAAACCTCAATCCTATACCCAAGTTGGGAGGGGTGCTTCAAAACCAGGATGAAGAGAAAGGAAGCCCTTAGGGGAACTCACTTAGGGAACAGCTAGTTCATGTAAGTGCTTAGAAGACGTCATCTCAGTTAATACAAATACTTAGACTGGACAGTATTAGTCCTGCACGTGGATAAAGAAGGCAAGCCTCAGGGACTTCCCTGGCAATCCAGCGGTTAAGATTCCAGACTTCCATGGCAGGGGATTGCTGATTGGTCATAAAGCTAATCGGAGACGGCAGTGGCACCCCACTCCAGTACTCTTGCCTGGAAAATCCNAAAAGAAATCAAGGTAGATTTGAGCTATCAGGAAAATACTCATAAGAGATAGACTTTAGATCCATCCAACCATTTGTCCATTCAATACACTACTGAGTATCCTTTTATTCTCACGTACTAAAGCAAACTCTGGGAACTAAAGGATGAAAGATACGTAGTCTAATGAGGAAGACAAAGGAAAGAGGGCAAGAAGCAAGAGATAGCAGGTACACATGACATAGAGTACAGAGGCAGGATTAGGATTAGGAAGGCAAAAAAGACAACTATAAGGCACAAAATTTACAGAAGCCTTTCCTCTCAAGGCGCTGCAAGTGCAGTCAGTACTCGTACAGACCCAAAAGGTACTGCGTCCTTAAATTTTGCACCCTTGACACCTCACTTGTCCCCTCCTAACCCTGGCCCAGAAGCATTACTTAGCCATCATGCAAAGTGGCAGAATGGTATAAATCACAGCAAAACAAAACCCAGAAAACCCTGAATAGGGTTTGAATAAAATCTGTCACTAATCACTACTTGATCTTGAGTAAGATTTTTCTTATCTCTGTGCCTCAGTTTCCTCTTCTGCAAAAGGAAGAGGTTGACCTAGATTAGTGTTATTCAGACAATGAGCTGCACAGCATGTGGAATCTTCAGAAATAACTCAGAGAAGGCCTTCCCTGGTGATCCATTGGCTAAGATGCCACACTTTCAATGCAGGGTACCTGGGTTTGATCCCTGGTTAGGGAACTAGATTCTACATGCCTCAAGTAAGAGTTTATGTGCTGTGATGAAGATATTGTGTCCCACGATTAAGACCCAGCACAGCCAAAATACATAAAACTTTAAAAAAATTTTAAGAAATAGATAAGGAAGGGCTGAGTGGCTGAGTGCTAGATCCCTCACCTTTGCTTTAATCAGACTAGCATCTTTTATTGGTTTTATTTGAGATGATTCTTATGCATTTTTTTTTAAGTTTCAATGATTTTTTTAAAAAGTCAATTGGAAATATCAAACCTCAAGTTGACACTAAACAATCTCTAGTGCCTTTGGCAGTTGTCCCTTCACCTTTCTCTGAGAGATCTGGTTTCTGCCAAGGGTCAGTGAGAAGAGATATATTGTTTCAGTGACTGGTGGTACTGAGCAGTATCTAGGGGCATTGATCTCTCGTCAGTCCTGAGGTGAATACATGAGTCTGATTCTTCCCACATGAAGTGCTCAATGAATCTTGGTGAGTTGGGTGGAAAATAAGAAATGAGAGGTTGAAAAGCAGATCAATTTGATGTTAATCTAGGGATGTGGTTAAAGTTAACAATTTGTGAGTATGATGGTGGTTTGGAGTTGAAACATGCAAAGTACTGATGCGATCAAGTTTCATGCCCTTAAAATGAAGTCCCATGATTCACAATATTATAGTTCCTATCTCCCCTTCAGAAACAGCATTTAGTCAATGATTGGTCAGAAATGATCACATATGAGGTGCTTGTTGAACAAATGCTGGACTAACTTTGTGATTAACAGCTAAACATATTCTTTGCTCTATTTTAAGAAGCAAGTTAATGATCTCTAAAGATCTGTGAGTCACATGCATGCTAAATAAATAATCAGGAAAAGGGGTACAATAGAATAGATAAGAATAAGCACAGTAGCCTGGTTTTGTCTGTGAGGTGACACAGTTATTTAAGTAGTTACTTAGAATGTGAGTAAAAGAAGCATAGCCATTATCCTATTGCATAAAACAAGAGTGGATAACCTCATGCTCTAAATGGTAAGTACAAAGAATGAATTTTAGTTTTAAGAATGCAGGAGACAAAATTATAAACCTCAGTCCTATACCCAAGTTGGGAGAGGTGCTTCAAAACCAGGATGAAGAGAAAGGAAGCCCCTAGGGGAACTGACTTAGGGAACAGCTAATTCGTGTAAGTGCTTCGAAGACGTCATCTCAGTTAATACAAACACTTAGACTAGACAGTATTAGTCCTGCACGTGGATAAAGAAGGCAAGCCTCAGGGACTTCCCTGGCAATCCAGCGGTTAAGATTCTACACTTCCATGGCAGGGGATTGCTGATTGGTCATAAAGCTAATCGGACAAGGCAATGGCACCCCACTCCAGTACTCTTGCCTGGAAAATCCCATGGATGGAGGAATCTGGTGGGCTGCAGTCCATAGGGTCTCTGAGAGTTGGACGCGACTCAGTGACTTCACTTTCACTTTTCACTTTCATGCATTGGAGAAGGAAATGGCAACCCACTCCAGGGTTCTTGCCTGGAGAATCCCAGGGACGGGGGATCCTGATGGGCTGCCGTCTATGGGGTTGCACAGAGTCGGACACGACTGAAGCGACTTAGCAGCAGCAGCATAAAGCTAATAGTAAATGGTAGAGTTGGTCTTCAAATCCAGGTCTAATTCCAAAGTGAGTGTTTGTCCAGTACAATCCCAAGGATGTGAAGGAAAGAATATAAAAATATAATCATTTTCAGGGTTAGTCCAGTGTGTGAATCATAGTTCCAAAGAAAACACAATATGAGGAGAGCAAAGGTGTGTTTAGGGGAAAAGTCAGAATCTTGTGAAAACCCATTCAGTCCCTTAAGAGTTCTATAAGTGAAAGGTGAGTGAAGAGGAGAAGATGAGAATGTGATAAAATCTGACATACACACAGCTTCCTATAGCTTCTAGAAAGTTGGGGGACAATTGTTTAATTCACCACAGTATACCCCTCACTTAGCACAATTCAAGTCAGGGACTTGAATCATTAAATAAATAACAAATGAAAGTTGAGGAGATGGAGGTATAGTTGCAGGTACCATCCCATCCCAAGCTCATGGCAAATATGGTTAGTTTTTTGTTTTTTTTTTTTTGCTATGCTGGATCTTAGCTGCAGTGTGTGGGATCTTTGATCTTTGTTGTGGCCTGTGGGATTTTTAGTCACAGCATGTAAGATCTAATCCCCTGACCAGGGATGGAACCCAGGCCCCTGACATTGGGAGACAGGAGCCCTAGCCACTGGACCACCAGGGAAGTCTCCAAATATGGGTTTTTAATGTACATGTATTCTCACCATATGTGTACGAAGAGCAAACATATGACTTTTGTTTAATGATGGCCATATTCTTAAAGCTTCTGCCTTTATTTCAAACTCATTTTCACTTCTAGATTGAAAAGGTAATTGCTTACTGAGTGTGCTTCAATCCCAACACTTCTCCTGACAGGTGTTTCCCACCTGTGTTTGATTATTTCTAGTAAATTTAAATGTAAATGAAACAGGAAATTAAAATAAGATTCCTTCTAACTCAGTTTGAGTGAGACAATAACCAGAATACAGCCCTTGATCCTGCCTTGTCAAGGAAGTCAAGAAACACCAGGAGTAACAGGCAAATTTGGCCTTGGAATGCGGAATGAAGCAGGGCAAAGACTAATAGAGTTTTGCCAAGAAAATGCACTGGTCATAGCAAACACCCTCTTCCAGCAACACAAAAGAAGACTCTACACATGGACATCACCAGATGGTCAACACCGAAATCAGATTGATTATATTCTTTGCAGCCAAAGATGGAGAAGCTCTATACAGTCAACAAAAATAAGACCAGGAGCTGACTGTGGCTCAGATCATGAACTCCTTATTTCCAAATTCAGACTTAAACTGAAGAAAGTAGGGAAAACCACTAGACCTTTCAGGTATGACCTAAATCAAATCCCTTATGATTATACAGTGGAAGTGAGAAATAGATTTAAGGACCTAGATCTGATAGACAGAGTTCCTGATGAACTATGGAATGAGGTTCGTGACATTGTACAGGAGACAGGGATCAAGACCATCCCCATGGAAAAGAAATGCAAAAAAGCGAAATGGCTGTCTGGAGAAGCCTTACAAATAGCACTGAAAAGAAGAGAAGCGAAAAGCAAAGGAGAAAAGAAAAGATATAAGCATCTGAATGCAGAGTTCCAAAGAATAGCAAGAAGAGATAAGAAAGCCTTCTTCAGCAATCACCTTGAGTGGGAGGTGTAAACTTTTCATCACAAGCTTAGAGACAACCACTCAGAAAACTGTGTTCTCTAAGTTGGGAGACACAGAGTCCCAGGGCCTGATACACACATGAGGAAACTTACTGTGGTTCTGGACACGGGCCTGAGTCCCACCTGGGACATCCAGACGGTGAGAGAAGGCATTGATTACTTGGGAAGGGAGGCAGGGAAAGACTGCTCCTACAGGATCATCCAGATTCCCAGAGTTTTGTGGGGCAAAGATATGCTTTCTCAGGGACTGGTGGCATGGGCTGTACCAGGTCTTGCCCAGCAGAGCCCTCTGGAGCAGACTGAGATCTTTTGCAGAAAGAAACTCATGTGGATCTGTCAGTGAACCATACTTGGATTGGCTCAGCTGCACGCAGTAAAGCCAGTCTACTGGTTGTGGTGAAGGAAAGTGCAGCGTTTATCTCAGGGAGTCCAGATTAGCTAGTGCTCAAAGCACCTGAACTCCCAGGTGGGTTTCAGCCAAGCATTTCTAAACACAAGGTGTCGAGAAGCCCCCATCCACCACAGGCAGAGAAAGCCCAAGTACCACAACAGACCCAGTGCAGCTAAAATTAAAAAAATAAATAGAAGGTGAAGGAGGGAAGTCCGAGGGTATATGATCAGCTTGTGCCCAGTTCTCTGGCTGACTGATGATGTGGTAACAGGGTCCTGTGACAGGGGTTAACTTTATCCATCCTCAGCCTTCAGTAGGTCTGTGGGCTGAGTACTTATAGTCATCAAAGAGTTAACTTCTTCCATCTGCTGGAGTTTTTTCACATCTGTAAAACAGCTCAGGAAATGTGCATCAGATAGTATTATCTAGCTACTTCAGAGAAGAGCTAAAGCAGAGGATATGAGGGAGAGGTCTGTTCCAGGAAGGCCCCACAGGGTTCTGCTCGGTTACAGATCCCCTGGTTGCCCAGGCGATGATGAAGGAATCCAGCAAATTTTATCTGTCTTTTCAAGAGCCCTGCTTGAGAGAAGAGCTTAGTAGAGATGTTCTGATTATCAACTGTCAGGCTTGGGTTAAGAGCACGGAGGCACTGAGCCAAGCAGGGCCTGGTGGATTGCCTTTCCTCTCTTTATGCCCTCGACTCACCTTTGGCCCTTATGGGATCCCCAACTGCAACTCACCTGGTGAGTGGAAAGACAATAGAGTGAAACAATCACGTTCATCTTTTTTCTTGCAGATTTTTGTCCTGAGAGTAACCTGGGCCAGAGAAGACAGTGTCCAGGGTTTTAACAATTAAACAAGATGGGACATTCTAGTTACTGATTTGCAACTGCTTTTTAAAAAAAAAAAAAAGATGAGACATTCTAGTTGCTGAATTGAAACTGTTTGGTTTTTTTTAACCATGATCAGGAAAGATACGTCTATCTAAGACTTCATTTAGGATGGTCAGGTATCATTTTCATAAGAGAAGATTGTAACTCTCATATAAGCACAGAAGAAGCACATTAATATTCATATAACTTGTTGATGAGAGCCAGAAGGAAGCTAATATTGGTTCAATGAGCATTTGAGAAACTGAATATTTGTGGGAACTGAATAAGAAGAGAATATTTGGATACTGTGAGATTAGAAACTGAAATGGCTAAACTCCTACAGGGCAAGACAACCATAACTTTTGGTTAATTTTTTTTCATCAGAAATCATTCAGACCTCTACTAGACAAAAATAAAAGTTAAAAACGTAGGTCCTAATCAATAGTAACAGAACATGACCTATCCCCCTAGAAAATTAAGTAATCCTTGGGTAGATCTGTGAGATGATACTGCAGTATGACACAGATAAAAAGTAAAAATCCTCTTGCCTTTGTTCCAACTTTTAAATGATTTTTCTTAGTAAAGATCAGCGGAAATTAGCTCTCCTCTATCCTTAATCGATTTTCAAGAATTGCAGAAGACAGATACAAGGTTGCATTTTGATCATAATCTTATGAGATATGATTGATCAACTGTATACTCTTGTTCAAATATACACTGGATATATATTTTCAGGCTGGAGAAGGTGGCTCATGACTTTCTCTCCTGATCAGAAGAGAAGAGATTTGACAATCCAATTCACCATCAGGGCATAAGACTCAGAGGGCTGGACTTGAGAAAAGAGGAAGGAAGACTAGAGACAAATGTCTGAGTAATCATGGAACCACGAGAGGACAAACGCCTGGGAAAGACTGATCTTCGGAGTGTTTCAGATGTTCTCTGGGGATAGAGGTGGCACCATGAGGGAGCAGGCACAGGAGGGAAACCTGGCTTCTTGCACAACTTTTACTTCTGGCCTTCTCCAAAGCAGAGGTGGGATCTGGGATCTTTCAACTTTAGACTCCATTAAAGTTCTACATTTTCCCAAGTAATCTAACATTTTTTCCTCAAAAGAAAATAGGGGGACTTCTCTGGTGGTCCATGGTTAAGAATTTGCCTGCCAGTGCAGGGGACACGGATTCCATCCCTGGTCCGGGAAGATCCCACAAGCAGCAGGGCAGCTAAGCCTGAGAGCCACAACTGCTGAGGCCCGCATACGTGGAGCCTGTGCTCCACAAGATAAGTCATCTCAGTGAGAAGCCCCCGCCCCACATCAGAGTAGCCTGGGCTCACGGCAACTAGAGAGAGCCAGTGAGCAGCCACGAGGACCCAGCACAGCCAAAAATAAAAAAAGAAAAGAAAAGAAGAATAGGTACCACTGTCTACTTGACCAAAACACTGCTGCATATTTAATCTAGTTATTGACAGGAAACATCAATAAGACAACCCAGCGTTCTCTAGGCATTGCTCTTTGTAATTTAAGATAGCCAAATGTTCTACAATTCAAAATTAGGTTTTATTCCTTGTTACCAATAGACTACACATACCAATAATTCCTCTACAGAGTGTTCCAACTTTGCTGATGTTTGTGGTAGCCAATTCAAAGGAACACAGTGCTTGTTTAAGAGAGTGATATTATCTCCTTTGCTCAAACTTTTTTTTTTTTTTTTGCTTCAGACAAGCAAAATGGCATATGAGAGCCACAAATGTCTTTGTTTTGTTTCTGTATAAAAACGGATCTGCCACATAGGGTTTTTGCCAGGCTACTGCGGTTCATGCTCTTTCTTTGAGCATAGCCGTGAAGAGCTAATGGCTGCATATTATAGTCTGCCATCCTCCTGGAATTGGGCAGCTGACTAAGCAGTGAAGTCTTTTTTACAGACCCCTAAGCTAAAACAAACAAAGAAGCAGATATGTGTTTCCGAAGAAAAATGCTTCTACTCTGAAAGTGATGGGACAGCAGTTGGAACAATAAAACATTGAAATAAAGAAAAAACCCTACACTATACCACAGGACAAAGAAAAGAATGGACAAAATATCTCTAGGATGGAGTGGAGTGAGAAAAACAATATTCAAACGTGCAGAGGATAATCAGAATGTCATTTTTGAAGAATAGGATCTCACCCTTTCTTCTCTAAAATCATTAGGAAAAAAGTTCAGTCTTGCTTGAAAAATAGAAAATACAAAAGAATTTATAAAAGGAGGAGCAATGGGCATAGTCCTATATGTAGACTTTTCAAAAGAATTCCTTAAAATTACAGGAAAAAAAGGGTTCTTAAATGATCCAGTACTTAGTGTTTGTTTATATTGAAAAATCCGTAAATGTTGGCAAAATTTTTTTTCAAAAATCCCTTCCTTTTTCCACACTGTATATAATGAGGAATAGTAATTTTGCCAAGTACTGATCTTGCACTAATGAAAACATTTTTTTGAAATGCTAAAGTGAATGTTTTGAGTCCCAATAACATATACTAAGAGACAAAAATCAGCAATCTAAGTTATATATAACCTCAAATTGCTTATGTATGCCTTTGGAATGAATAAATTTATACTTCTACTCGAATCTGGTTCAAGGAGGGAATTATAATCTTTCAAAAAAGAAAAAAAAGTGAAGTTAACACTGAAGCCTAAAAAGGGAATTGCAGTCCATTTCTCCCATTGCTTCATAGACTTGAGTCAGATCTGAAAGTCTGCAATGTCTAAGTTTCTTTCTAGAAAACACCTTTCATTTGCTGAGATGAAGAAAGACAGGGGTAATTAACTACTATGTTCAAAAGGCTTCTCAAGATAACTGAGATGGGGGTAAAAAGAAAAGGTAATGTAAGTTTCTGAATTGAAATGTGGAACTGGGACACTGTAATATGAACTCTGTTTTCAAATTTTGATGCAGAATGCATTCAGAACGAAAAGCAAAACAGACAAGCAAAAAGCAAGAAAGGTAGTGAGAACAGCAGAGGACTTAAAAGCTGTCTTTTCCTTTATAGAAAAAGAAAAGCGGTATTTTGTATTCTTGTGGAAATCTAAGTATAACCTCTGTATGACAGAAAGAAGGAGAAATGAGCATCCATCTTTGATTGCATAATTGAGGTTTAAGCCTTATTCTCCTTTTTAAGCGGAAGGGGGAGGTTTTTCCGTAAGTTTAGAGGCTAAAAACAATTTTAATTGCTTTTCACACAGGAAGCTGTTGGTGGAAATAATGGCTACCATTTATTAAATGCCTACTAGATGCTGGGCACACTATAGGCATTTTAAGTATGTTATTCCAGAATATCTCAATAATAAACATTTCTGAATTATTCTACAAAGTTCCAGTAGCTAATACTGATGAGCCTTGCCGCTGAAAAAAGCACAATATTACATGTGCTCTGACACATACAAGCTCTAATTGATAATAAGTTTCTTCAGACTTGTTACCCTGCTACATTTTAGGATAACCCAAGTTGGTTGTGTTTTGTTTTTTTTAAACTAAGTTGAGTTTAACTGTCATGTTTTACAAACTTTGGTAATTTCTGAAAATATCTTTCTACTGTTTTTATGAACAATAGAAAAACAATGAAAAAGAATTATGTACTAGGAAGAAAACATTGCTGAATAGGACAGAAACCATCGATGGGTAGTATTAATGAAAACCAAGATTAATTAAAATTGATTCTGAATTTCAAATTGAAAAGTCACTAACAGGCATTTCTTATGTTTACCTAAAATAAATAGACTGCCAGTTAGTCCTTCTGCCAAAAATATGGTTTTATTCAAGATCAGCAAAGAATTGCAAATCCAGGTTTACAGCTATGACACTGCTCAAGGGCTCAGTCGTGTCCGGCTCTTTGCAGCCCCATTGGCTGTGCTCTGCCAGGCTCCTCTGCCCATGGAATTTTCCAGGCAAGAATTTTGGAGTGGGGTGCCACTTCCTACTCCAAGGGATCTTCTCGACCCTGGGATCAAACCCGCATCTCTTGTATCTCCTGCATTGGCAGGCAGACTCTTTGCCACCGTTCCACCTGTCACAGCCCTCTCCCTCAATGAAAAAAAAACTCTTTTAAAGAGGGGGAAAGGAAGTTAGGAAGGCAATAGTAAACAAAGAATCCACTGGAGGAACTGAGAGTTCTGAAAGTATAGCGCCTTTCCATTAGCTGAGTTGTGACAGCCTTTCCTTGGCTGAACTCTTGCCAGGCAAGAAGTCTTTCCTTGGGCTCAGCTATCATCATAGAGTGTGAAAGCTTCACCTTCTGGCCTCCCAACTCTATTTTAATTGAGATTTTTAAAATTAATTTTTACATACATTTTTTTCATAATTTAATAGAAATATCAAAGGCATCAAGTATAAGAGCAGTCAAAATACATTTATATTCAAATTTAGGGCACAGTTTTGTTTTCCAGATGTATCAAATAAGGTGCTTTTCAACATACGGTTTCATCAGTCTTGTATACTGAGAATATTTACACTAAATCTGGTAATCCCTAGGCACCAAAATTAGGATGCTAGGAATTACTGGCCTGGGTCTGTGAACCTTTATCTCTTATCTTTTTTTACACTAGAAAGTACTACTAAAGCCCTCTAATTTGATCTTTTAGTGAGACACTTATTGTTGCCATTCCCTCTTTGCCATAGTTGTTTATTTTTTCAACCTGTATTTAATACATATAATGTGTGGTAAACACTATAGATTCAGAGAGAAAAAGAAACAGCCCCCTTTTTTCAACTGTATTACATATAGGATCAGATAATTTTAACACAATGTGACACGCTATAATTATGGATACAGTTATATAAAGGTGCTTTGGGAATACATAGAAAGAAGCTGTTAGCTGCTTTTATGAACAATAGAAAAACAATGAAAAAGAATTATGTACTAGGAAGAAAACATTGCTGAATAGGACAGAAACCATCGATGGGTAGTATTAATGAAAACCAAGATTAATTAAAATTGATTCTGAATTTCAAATTGAAAAGTCACTAACAGATATGAGGGATTAAAAAAAAATTTAGGATTTAGCCATCGGGTGTCAGGGGAGTTAGAGAAGACAGGCTTGCTGCATTTCAGGCAAAAGCAAATAGCCTGTTCAGACAAGAAGGTGGGGTAAAAGGATATCACATTCTGAAAGTGACAAGTCAAGTCTGTAGCACAGAAAAGGTTAACCTGTGTCTGGAAAGGTAATCAGAACCAGATCACGAAGGCTTATGGTTTTTAACTAAATAGCCAAGTGAAGAGTTTAAAATGGAAGGAAATAACACCGCCAGGTGCTCTGTTTAGAAAGCTCCTTTTCACTGTTTGTGAAAGACAGCTCCACGTGAAGAGCAGAACTCTCACTTTCTCAGCAAGAAAACTGCTGAGAAGTCTGAGTATGACATAGTGAATCTGAGCAAAATTGGTAGCTCTGCAATAGTCAGGGGAAGATAAGCTTGGCAGGTTTTTGGAAGGCAGATACAAAACAGGCTGACAGACTGATATGGGAAGATACCTCTCAGATCTCTAGATTAGGTAGGTGGATACTAATATCATTAATTGAGACCATAGTTTCAGGAGGAAGAAAAGCAGAGTCATGGTCATGAAATTCTATTTGTGTATGTTTATTTTAAGATACCTGGAAGATATGCAAGTAGAGAATTCTGAGTCAGATTAAAACCCTATAAACCCTCAGGCTTTGAAAAATTATATCTAGTGTTCTGGTTCTCTCAATTAAACTAAAAAACAATACACAGTCTTACAAAAAAATATAAGGAAGGCCAAAAATGTTTTGCTTTTTCTAAAAATAATCACTTTGTTACTTTAGTAAAACGTTACCAAAAGTGATTTTTAAAAATATGTTATACATATTTATTTATATAAATACCTTTATTTATATAATGTACTTATTTATGCAAATATAGTCATATAAATGTATTTATTTATACACATATATTTATTTGTTGGGCTTTATTTACTGGGAAGATGCAGGTTCAATCTCTGGGTTGAGAAGATCCTCCTGGAGAGAGAAATGGCAACCCACTCCAGCATTCTTGCTTGCAAAATCCCATAGACGGAAGAGCCTGGCAAGCTACAGTCCATGGAGTTGCAAAGAGTCAGACACAACTCAGTGGCTAAACAGCAGCGTTTCTGTATTACTTTTTTTTTTGTCCCTGTTTGCCACATGACAGAAGCATGTGCACAGACAGACTGCATATTGTGTAATCCAGGCTGGAAAGTGATTAGCAGGCAGTGGTCAAGCCTACTTCTTTCTCAACACTTTCCCATATGCTGAAAAATTTACAAATCTGCCTATGGCAGATGTCCTTGGGGTTTGACACTAACGTAAGCCCATGGAAACCAAGCAGAAAAAAGGAACAGTTCATACATATCTGAACAGAACCATTAGGCATTTTAAGTATGTTATTCCAGAATATCTCAATAATAAACATTTCTGAATTATTCTACAAAGTTCCAGTAGCTAATACTGATGAGCCTTGCCGCTGAAAAAAGCACAATATTACATGTGCTCTGACACATACAAGCTCTAATTGATAATAAGTTTCTTCAGACTTGTTACCCTGCTACATTTTAGGATAACCCAAGTTAGTTGTGTTTTGTTTTTTTTAAACTAAGTTGAGTTTAACTGTCATGTTTTACAAACTTTGGTAATTTCTGAAAATATCTTTCTACTGTTTTTATGAACAATAGAAAAACAATGAAAAAGAATTATGTACTAGGAAGAAAACATTGCTGAATAGGACAGAAACCATCGATGGGTAGTATTAATGAAAACCAAGATTAATTAAAATTGATTCTGAATTTCAAATTGAAAAGTCACTAACAGGCATTTCTTATGTTTACCTAAAATAAATAGACTGCCAGTTAGTCCTTCTGCCAAAAATATGGTTTTATTCAAGATCAGCAAAGAATTGCAAATCCAGGTTTACAGCTATGACACTGCTCAAGGGCTCAGTCGTGTCCGGCTCTTTGCAGCCCCATTGGCTGTGCTCTGCCAGGCTCCTCTGCCCATGGAATTTTCCAGGCAAGAATTTTGGAGTGGGGTGCCACTTCCTACTCCAAGGGATCTTCTCGACCCTGGGATCAAACCCGCATCTCTTGTATCTCCTGCATTGGCAGGCAGACTCTTTGCCACCGTTCCACCTGTCACAGCCCTCTCCCTCAATGAAAAAAAAACTCTTTTAAAGAGGGGGAAAGGAAGTTAGGAAGGCAATAGTAAACAAAGAATCCACTGGAGGAACTGAGAGTTCTGAAAGTATAGCGCCTTTCCATTAGCTGAGTTGTGACAGCCTTTCCTTGGCTGAACTCTTGCCAGGCAAGAAGTCTTTCCTTGGGCTCAGCTATCATCATAGAATGTGAAAGCTTCACCTTCTGGCCTCCCAACTCTATTTTAATTGAGATTTTTAAAATTAATTTTTACATACATTTTTTTCATAATTTAATAGAAATATCAAAGGCATCAAGTATAAGAGCAGTCAAAATACATTTATATTCAAATTTAGGGCACAGTTTTGTTTTCCAGATGTATCAAATAAGGTGCTTTTCAACATACGGTTTCATCAGTCTTGTATACTGAGGATATTTACACTAAATCTGGTAATCCCTAGGCACCAAAATTAGGATGCTAGGAATTACTGGCCTGGGTCTGTGAACCTTTATCTCTATCTTTTTTTACACTAGAAAGTACTACTAAAGCCCTCTAATTTGATCTTTTAGTGAGACACTTATTGTTGCCATTCCCTCTTTGCCATAGTTGTTTATTTTTTCAACCTGTATTTAATACATATAATGTGTGGTAAACACTATAGATTCAGAGAGAAAAAGAAACAGCCCCCTTTTTTCAACTGTATTACATATAGGATCAGATAATTTTAACACAATGTGACACGCTATAATTATGGATACAGTTATATAAAGGTGCTTTGGGAATACATAGAAAGAAGCTGTTAGCTGCTTTTATGAACAATAGAAAAACAATGAAAAAGAATTATGTACTAGGAAGAAAACATTGCTGAATAGGACAGAAACCATCGATGGGTAGTATTAATGAAAACCAAGATTAATTAAAATTGATTCTGAATTTCAAATTGAAAAGTCACTAACAGATATGAGGGATTAAAAAAAAATTTAGGATTTAGCCATCGGGTGTCAGGGGAGTTAGAGAAGACAGGCTTGCTGCATTTCAGGCAAAAGCAAATAGCCTGTTCAGACAAGAAGGTGGGGTAAAAGGATATCACATTCTGAAAGTGACAAGTCAAGTCTGTAGCACAGAAAAGGTTAACC
Organism: Oreotragus oreotragus; assembly: GCA_006410675.1. NCBI lineage: Eukaryota > Metazoa > Chordata > Mammalia > Artiodactyla > Bovidae > Oreotragus > Oreotragus oreotragus. Next base: position 227,846 of record SJYX01001951.1, read on the forward strand.
TGTGTCTGGAAAGGTAATCAGAACCAGATCACGAAGGCTTATGGTTTTTAACTAAATAGCCAAGTGAAGAGTTTAAAATGGAAGGAAATAACACCGCCAGGTGCTCTGTTTAGAAAGCTCCTTTTCACTGTTTGTGAAAGACAGCTCCACGTGAAGAGCAGAACTCTCACTTTCTCAGCAAGAAAACTGCTGAGAAGTCTGAGTATGACATAGTGAATCTGAGCAAAATTGGTAGCTCTGCAATAGTCAGGGGAAGATAAGCTTGGCAGGTTTTTGGAAGGCAGATACAAAACAGGCTGACAGACTGATATGGGAAGATACCTCTCAGATCTCTAGATTAGGTAGGTGGATACTAATATCATTAATTGAGACCATAGTTTCAGGAGGAAGAAAAGCAGAGTCATGGTCATGAAATTCTATTTGTGTATGTTTATTTTAAGATACCTGGAAGATATGCAAGTAGAGAATTCTGAGTCAGATTAAAACCCTATAAACCCTCAGGCTTTGAAAAATTATATCTAGTGTCCTGGTTCTCTCAATTAAACTAAAAAACAATACACAGTCTTACAAAAAAATATAAGGAAGGCCAAAAATGTTTTGCTTTTTCTAAAAATAATCACTTTGTTACTTTAGTAAAACGTTACCAAAAGTGATTTTTAAAAATATGTTATACATATTTATTTATATAAATACCTTTATTTATATAATGTACTTATTTATGCAAATATAGTCATATAAATGTATTTATTTATACACATATATTTATTTGTTGGGCTTTATTTACTGGGAAGATGCAGGTTCAATCTCTGGGTTGAGAAGATCCTCCTGGAGAGAGAAATGGCAACCCACTCCAGCATTCTTGCTTGCAAAATCCCATAGACGGAAGAGCCTGGCAAGCTACAGTCCATGGAGTTGCAAAGAGTCAGACACAACTCAGTGGCTAAACAGCAGCGTTTCTGTATTACTTTTTTTTTTGTCCCTGTTTGCCACATGACAGAAGCATGTGCACAGACAGACTGCATATTGTGTAATCCAGGCTGGAAAGTGATTAGCAGGCAGTGGTCAAGCCTACTTCTTTCTCAACACTTTCCCATATGCTGAAAAATTTACAAATCTGCCTATGGCAGATGTCCTTGGGGTTTGACACTAACGTAAGCCCATGGAAACCAAGCAGAAAAAAGGAACAGTTCATACATATCTGAACAGAACCAGTTTGTTACAGATCTGCCTATGGAAAATGTACTTGGGATTGTACACTAACGTAAGCCCATAGAAACCAAACAGAAGAAAGGGCCAGTTCACCCATATCTGAACAGAACCAGTTTGTGAGTCTCGTCCAGGGCTGTGCTTGTTCTGTATCCATTTAGAGTCAAAGCACTTGGGCCACTCCTTATTTTTTAATTTGATATATTCCCTCACTTCCGCGTCTTCCTGTCCTTTAAGTATAATAAACAGCACACATTTCTCATATGCCAGTATTTCTCAAATGGATTCTATCAGAACCTCCTGAATGGCTTGGTAAATGAGATTGTTGGGTACCACCTCCATAGGTTCTGATTCAGTAGAGCTGGGATGGAGCCAGAGAATTTACTTTCCTAACAAGTTTATAGGGGATCCTTGTGGTTGCTGGTCTAGAATTTAATATGCCAGTTTTCCACAGTCAAAGCAATTAGAAGAAAAATGAGACCATAAATTAATTTTTAAATTCACTGAAGTAGACATAAGAGAAAAGTTCATAAGAGTAGGATATGTGCATTATGAAAGGATAACCAGGGTAATTGGGGTGGGTCACCTTGCTTTTCAATAAAATCTGACATTTGTTGTGACCATCCATTTGGGTTTTGGAAAGCTGTTCCTAAAAATATTTACAGACACGCATAGAAAGCCTCTCTACTTTAACTGAAAATACAACTGATGACAAAGGGACAAAGCAACTAATTCTGCATTTCAAGACAGTCTAGATAGCTATTGCATATAGTGGCATAGAACAAGACTGATCCTTTGAGGGAATAAAAAGTAATTTGAGTTTGCAGTTCTTACTTAAAAAGCTGTCTTTAGTTGCTTCACTTCTGAATTTTTGTGAACCACATGCCCTTCTCAGAGTAAAAGTTAACTTTTTCATCGAGTAAACAATCTTCATTGGCTACTTGACTCAGACTATTATTGCCTTGAAAAAATAATCCTAATAGCAGGAATTTTAAAATGGCGAACAGATCACATTTAAAAAGAGATGTTAGCCCAATTTGCATAGGGCAGGCCTAAGTGGAGGAAAAAACATATAAAAGGAGAAGCCAAAGCGCTTTCTCTCCCTCTTCCTCTCCCTCTTCCTCTCCCTCTCTCTCTCTCCCTCCCCCACATGCTCCTCCACTCTCTTCTCTCCAAGTCTTTGGGTTGGCATGCCCTTTTAGAAACAAGTTCTATCTAAAAAAGTAGAAAGTAATTTGTTTGGAATTTGGAACCATTTACAAATGGCATTATTGTACTTATAACAGTCTGAAGTTTCTAAGAAATTTAGAAATTTCAGAATCCATAGAAAATTAACAAAATCCTTAAGATTAACTGAAATATCAGGTCTCTATTTGGAAAAGGTAGGGAAAATATTTTGTAACGTAAACTTTATAGTTGAAGGAATGTGAAAGTACACAGTGGGACTGGGTCCTATTTTGTTACTAGCTATGTGGTTTTAGACAAGTCATTACCTTCCCCAGCTTCAGTTTCCTCATTAGTAAGCCGGCAGTGTTAATAAGCAGCACTGGAAACATGTTTAACTTGTAGGATAGAAGAGCATTGTCAACAGCATATGTAAACTTTCCTTCTCTCACAGGGCAGAGTGCTGTCAGTACTGTAATGCAGATTATTCGTTTATTAATCATCCACTCTGTATCAGAAAAAATAATAGGAATTTCCATCCTTTCCACTTAATTATCAAAATAATCCTATGCAGTATTTCTACTTTTCTTGTTGTAAGTAAAAATAATTAAAAAGAGTAAATGGTTTAAAATTTTAATATTAAAAACTAGTCCCTATATAAAAAAATAGATTTAAATAGAACAGATAACCCTGGGCCAACATTAGTTATATCGTATTTATAACTATTTTCTCACTGATGCAAAGCTACCCTATGAGATTGGAATGATTATTTTTTCCATGTAATTTATAAATTATATATATGTTATAAATAAATAATTTTATACAGACCTACTTTACATATTAATTAAATATTAAATTAGTTAATTTTTATTTATTATATATTATATGATATATATTTTATATTTATAATATATATACTTTGTGTTTTATATTTGTAATAAACAATATGTGATATATCTATGTATATACTATACTTATATTATTATAAATAGTTATTTATATATTTAATATAATTATTATATATTAAGTAACTTTAGTCATCTGACCACTGGTTGATTAGTGTTCTGTTAGCACAGGAGCAAAGTCAAATGGGAGAAAGAAATGAATAAAGTTTTGGATAGAGAGATTAATCATAAACTCAATAAGAGATCTTGGTTTTAAGGGGACTCCTTTTCAGTTTCACATATGCAACATAGTGGATTTTTTTAATAGATTATATGTATGTGTGTTTAAATTGCAGGTCATTAAAGGTACAGAGTGGATTCCCAGGTGGTACTAGTGGTAAAGAACCCACGTGTCAATGCAGAAGACACAGGAGACTGGGTTTGATCCTTGGGTGGGGAAGATCCCCTGCAGGAGGGCACGGCAACTCACTCCAGTATTCTTGCCTGGAGAATCCCATGGACAGAGGAGCCTGGTGGACTACAGTCTATGGGATCTCACAGAGTCGGACACTATGGGAGTAACTTAGCCCTAGCAGTACATTATATAGTAAATATATATTAAATACTTATGTATAATATATTTATACTATATATTTCTATTATTTATTATAATATTTATTGTTTATTAATAAAATATATTTATATATTTATTGTATACATATTTTAAATATATAATATATGTTTATACTAAATATATATATTTCCATTTTGTTTTAAAGTATTCTTATAATTGGCATATTTCACTGTCTAATCTACAGTAGGTCTTATGGGACCCAGAATTAAGTGAGAAGGATCCAGGTTTATACAATTCCCATATCAGTTTCAAAGCAGTGATTTCAGTAGGACAAGGTGGGCATGGGATAGAATAGTCTATAGAAAGTGGCCAATGGGAAGGTAAGAGGAAAAGTCAGATGTAATCCACTGACTGAATGTACCAATGATTCTGAAATTAGGTGTTTGTAATCTAGAGAACATCTGTACTGATGCACGTAAAATTTGCTGAGATGCTGTAACTCTGTACTCAAAAATTAGCTATTAATCTCCTGGTTCATAAGGAAATTGTTACTTATAAATAAAAGGTGGGTTGTTTTTTGTTTTTTGTTTTTTTTTTTACTGTGGAGAAATAAAATCCTTCTTACTAGTTAAAGATTTCTGGCCAGTACATTACTACCTGTGAAACCAGAATCTAAACTTTTTCTGAAGCAAAAGCAAGTTAATGTTAACTATTTTAATATTATATCCTGACTGATATACATCAGGTTACCAGTTTGCTGTGAAGCAGGAACCCACATGCCTTGATATTATCATTATTATTACTATTATTATTATTAGCTACACTAGGCAGCTTGCAGGATCTTAGTTCCCCAACCAGGGATCATATCCATGGTCCATCCTTACAGTAGAATTGTGGAGTTCTAACCACTGGACCTCCAGGGAATTCCCATCCATATTATCACCAATCTGGATATTGACTGAAGTTAGCTAAGAATTATCTTATCAAATACCAGAGGTTAAGGAAGTTCTGCTTATAGATAAGACTGATCTTAAGGGATAACTTGAGAAAGAACTTTAAGAAAACAGAGGGTATAAATATAACAGTTTTGGCCATTCAAACAAGTTACATTCTTCCCCAGAATGGATTAAAAAAAAAAAAGAATTAATTTACTGGGAATTCTCTGACAGTCCAGTGCTTAGGACACCATGCTTCCACTGCAGGGGCATAGGTTCGATCTGGTTGGGGAACTAAGATCCCCATGAGCCATGGCACAGCCAAAAAAGAAAAAAGAATTAATTTACCAACTGAGCCATTTAACTTGTTAGGCATTAGGCTAAGTGCTGGAAATGCAAAGATGAGTAAGAATGTTTTTACCCTATAGGATTTCACTCTCTAATGAGAAGACATGGATAAACTGCCAGATACAATTCTAGGAGGTATGTACATGCTGCTGTTGAGAGGGCTGAGTCCTGGAATGGCATTATTCATCCTTCTTGGAGAAGGGATAGGCTACCCACTCCAGTATTCTTGGGCTTCCCTTGTGGCTCACCTGGTAAAGAATCCACCCGCAACGTGTGAGACCTGGGTTCGATCCCTGAGTTGGAAAGATCCTCTGAAGAAAGAAAAGGCTACTCACTCCAGTATTCCTGGCCTAGAGAATTCCATGGACCGTTCATGGGGTCACAGAGAATCAGATGCGACTGGGAGACTTTCACTTTCATCCTTCTTGTGGCCTGTCTTGCAAATGAGCTTTCTGCTTGAAACCCAAATCTCTTTATTTTTAAAATTTCTGTTCCTATGTACCCTTCACCCAGTTTTCCCCTAATGTTGACGTCAAAACTAAGAAATTAACGTTCATACACCGTTGTAGCGGGTTGTGTTCCTTACATCCCCAGTCTAACAGTTTCTCAGGTTTGCCTTGACTTACAGAAATTGGACACTTAAAAAAAAATTTATATTAAAGATTACACTCCATTTACATATAGTATTACTCATGTGGCTCAGATGGTAAAAAGTCCACCTGCAGTGCAGGAGACCTGGGTTCAATCCCTGGGTCAGAAAGATCCCCTGGAGAAGGGAATGGCCACCCACTCCAGTATTCTTGCCTGAGAAATCCCATGGATGGAGGAACCAGGTGGGCTGCAGTCCATGGGGTTGCAAAGAGTCAGACATGACTGAGCAACTATCACACACACACCCATTACAAAATATTGACTTTATTCCACTCTAGAGAATTCCATGGACCGTTCATGGGGTCACAGAGAATCAGATGCGACTGGGAGACTTTCACTTTCATCCTTCTTGTGGCCTGTCTTGCAAATGAGCTTTCTGCTTGAAACCCAAATCTCTTTATTTTTAAAATTTCTGTTCCTATGTACCCTTCACCCAGTTTTCCCCTAATGTTGACGTCAAAACTAAGAAATTAACGTTCATACACCGTTGTAGCGGGTTGTGTTCCTTACATCCCCAGTCTAACAGTTTCTCAGGTTTGCCTTGACTTACAGAAATTGGACACTTAAAAAAAATTTTATATTAAAGATTACACTCCATTTACATATAGTATTACTCATGTGGCTCAGATGGTAAAAAGTCCACCTGCAGTGCAGGAGACCTGGGTTCAATCCCTGGGTCAGAAAGATCCCCTGGAGAAGGGAATGGCCACCCACTCCAGTATTCTTGCCTGAGAAATCCCATGGATGGAGGAACCAGGTGGGCTGCAGTCCATGGGGTTGCAAAGAGTCAGACATGACTGAGCAACTATCACACACACACCCATTACAAAATATTGACTTTATTCCACGTTTTCAAATACATCCTTGTAGCCTATTTTATACCCAATAGTTTGTACCTTCCGTCTCGACACTTTGAAGATATCTGGTCAGGTATTTTTGTAGAAGACCTTTGGCTTGGGTTTGACTCATGTTTTCTCATGACTATACAGAGGTTAAAGATTTGGGAAGACTACCATGAAGTGATGTGTTAGTTTCATCATGAAATGTCAGCAGGTACAGATGGGCTTCCCTGGTGGCTCAGAGGTAAAGCGTCTGCCTCCAGTGCGGGAGACCCAGGTTTGATCCCTGGGTCAGGAAGATTCCCCTTGGAAAAGGAAATGGTAACCCACTCCAGTATTCTTGCCTGCAGAAAGAATGGATAGAGGAACCTGGCAGGCTACAATCCATGGGGTCGCAAAGAGTCAGACATGACTGAGTGACTTCATTCCATTTCACTTCTTCACAGTATGTTAACCGATGACTGCCAGTTTTTTTTTTTTTTTCACTGCAAGTCATTGCTTTTCTTTTTGTAATTAATTAATATCTAGGGTTGGGGGTTTTCTTGATGTTTTGACTGAAGACATCATCCAGACCTTTTTTGTTTTCCCTTGAAAATAGTCTTGTTGTTAGCAAAGAGTCATTGAATAGTCAAAAATATAATATCAGTTCAGTTCAGTTCAGTCGCTCAGTCGTGTCCGACTCTTTGCGACCCCATGAATTGCAGCACGCCAGGCCTCCCTGTCCATCACCAACTTTCGAAGTTCAGAAGGTTGTTAAAAGGTCATTGTTCTACAAGAACTTGACAAGGAGATTCTAAGTTTCTATAACTCAGTGGATGCTGGAGCAGGTATTAATAGTTGGTTGGATGTTTAATCACTACATTGATATTTCTCATTTAGAAGCAGTTTACAATGAACAAAGCAAAGATTGAGAAGACTTTGACGGGAGGGGATGGTTCTTTAGCTTTTGCATCTTTGTCAGTTCTGCTCCCAATTTTAAAATTAGGGAAAGGGGGCCAAGATAAAAAACTACATTTTTGTTTGGAAAGTCACTCAATCATGTCTGACTCTCTGGGACCCCATGGACTATACAGTTCATGGAATTCTCTAGGCCAGAATACTGGAGTGGGTAGTCTATCCCTTCTCCAGTGGATCTGCCTGGCCCAGGAATCAAACTGGGGTCTCCCGCATTGCAGGGGAATTCTTTACCAGTTGAGCTGCTGCTGCTACGGGGAAGGCAATGGCACCCCACCCCAGTACTCTTGCCTGGAAAATCCAATGGACGGAGTAGCCTGGTGGGCTGCAGTCCATGGGGTCGCTAACAGTCGGACAGACTGAGTGACTTCACTTTCACTTTTCTCAATTAAAGAATTCATTGACAGGCATGATATTCGCTAAAAGGATGAATGTTTTTTACATAATCATTNCGGCGGCGGCGGCGGCGGGGGCCGGGCGAGGCGCAGCGCGGGTCATGCAGGCTGCGGCGGGCGCCGGGCGCACGGGCAGCCGGGCCGCGGGGCGCGCCGCGCGGCTCCCGGAGCCTAATGCTGCAGGGGGCCGAGCCCCGGCCTCTCGCGCTCCGTGCCGCCGCCGCCTCCCCCCGCCACACTTCCGCAACCGAGCGGCATGGAGCGGGCCCCCGGCCCAGCCAGGGGAGACGCCGAGCGCTCCGGGAGCGGCTGCGCGGCTGCAGCTTGCAGCAGGTCCCTTCCCTGCCCGCAGCGCTCGACTCCTGCGTGAGCGGAACTGAGCCCACCCAGCGAGCCCGCGGAGCCGGCGCGGCTGCTGCCACGGCTACCGCCGCCGTCGAGTCATGTGATAATCCCGTTGCAAGGGCTCCAGCGGCTGCCGGGGCCGTGGCTCAGCCCCTCCCCTGCCGGCCCGAGCGAGGCTCGCACCCGGACCGTGACCTCCTGTGGGAGGGAGCGCCAGGCCGCGTCTGTACCTGGCGGAGGGGATGGGGGGCGCTGTGAGCCAGTGGCTGCACAGGTGTCAGGGGAGGTCACGTGGAGCCGGGCCTCCGGGAAAAGCCAGTAGAGGAATCCACTCGCGGGGGAAGGCTGCCTACGGTTTCAAAAGGGGAAACTTCGGACGCTGGAGGGGAAAAGGTAGGCAGGTGGAATCCCGATGGGGCTGCTCCAGGTACTGGAGCGGAAAAGAGGAGCACCTGGTGTGAGAGACTTTGGAGCAAAAAGCAACAACCCTTAATGGTTGCACAAAAATCATTAAAAGTTTTTCCCGAGGCATTTCTAGAATTACTTTTCTTTTTCTTTCAGTACCACCACACGCATCATTATCTGCGGAGCAGACCCTGTTTCAAACCAGAGTAAGGCTGATGGCCAAGAAAACAAAAGAGCTCTAAGAAATCAGAAGCAAGCACTGTTTT
>SJYX01001951.1:238208-274547 GCA_006410675.1 Oreotragus oreotragus
CTCTTTTTGTGAGTGGGAAAACCCTCTGCCTTTAGTGACTGCCAATACCGTCTCCCCCAGTCCTTGGGGAGGGGGCAACTTCTTCCAGGTGTCTAATGATAGCATTTTGGTAATCAGCTTTGGCGATTAAGTAGAGGTTGAGTGATTTACTATTTCAAGAACCGACTGAGTTATGTTGACGACCTGGAGTGGAACTGGGAAAGGAGAGAGGAAGGATTCTAATGGCCTCCCCACCCCCAACTCTACAGCTGTTCCATTGAGCGCCTTATGAATGGTAGGATATGGACTTTTCCTTTCCCCTATACAGCGTCATAAAACTGGGAAGTTCGGAAGGTAGAATTTAGGAGACCAGAGTTTCGGGATTAATAATGACTCGGTGGGTGCAAAAGTGCACGCGAAACCTTGCCTGGCACACCTGCCCCTTTTCCTTTAACTCCATCCGCTCTATAATCTTGGCCCTCCCCCGCCCGTGCACAGCCTCGCCCGCTGATTGGTTCATCGGGGCACCAATCGGCTCTCCCGAAGCCCGGCGCTTTGATGCTGACCCTGTTCTGGTGGCCCGGATAGCCCCGAGCAGGCATGATCCCTGACGCTCCGGGTTCCGGGGTGACAGTTTGCAAGACGCTCTTCCGAAAACTCCGAATTCTGTTTCCCTCCCCTTTCATCATACAGTTGTTTCCCCACGTGCTGAAATAGAAAATATGTATAAATGGCGGTATGTGACTAGAGGGTGAAAAATAGGAAACAGGTGAGAGTGAACAATAACAATTAACACATAATAAAGGGCAGGCGTGGTAGAGAGCGTTGGGGTGAGGGAGGTACAAAATATTACTATACCTTTCAGGAGAAAACTAAAGCAAAAACACTTGTGTGGTTGAAAAGTGCCTTCCAAAGTGGCAAGTACTATTTCCTGACTAAAATACCACCTCGGACTTCGCCAAACCCTCCATCTTGCTTGGAAGATCATTTGGACTTTTGCAAGGCAAAAATCAACTCGGAGCAAAGTTTGTCCTACAGTTTTGTAAAAGGGGTGCTGTGCCTGTCAGAATGTGTAGGGACCCATTGTCACTCCAGTGGGTTCATCAGAGCCATGGTACTTAGGTCTGAAGGGCAGAGAGATAAGCAGGCAAGTGGTAAGAAAGTTATGAGAGCTAGGAAGAAAGATGTTAAAACACAATGTGGGAGCTGCTTGAACACAGTTAAAGGAGTACCTCAGATAGCAAGAAGGAAGGGGAAAGGGGGAAAAAACGATCAGTTTGAAAACTGTGGCAAGCAGATGATGTGCAAAGGGCTATACAGACTAGGGAATCTGAAATGAGACCCATGGGAGGAGTTGTACCTCCTCCTACCTGGGCCTCAGTTTCCTTATCTCAAAGAAGCTGATCTTTTCCTTGACTAGAACATAAGGGAGGTTCAGTTGGAAGGTTAGAAAGGCCACTGTAAAATGTTTAGTTTTAAAAGCTAGTTATGAAATTAATATATACTTGTGAATTCAAGCAAAGACCTGTATACAGATGTAAGCCACCCCCCACCTCCATCTACCCAGACAATTCTGTGTTTGAGTAGTTNTTATCTCAAAGAAGCTGATCTTTTCCTTGACTAGAACATAAGGGAGGTTCAGTTGGAAGGTTAGAAAGGCCACTGTAAAATGTTTAGTTTTAAAAGCTAGTTATGAAATTAATATATACTTGTGAATTCAAGCAAAGACCTGTATACAGATGTAAGCCACCCCCCACCTCCATCTACCCAGACAATTCTGTGTTTGAGTAGTGGTACCTGCCTTTGTAGATTTAATTGGAGGCACCTATAAATAAATAAATAACCTGCTCTTCTTTTTCCTTTCTCAAATAGACTCAAGCTAAGCATGTTATTCTGTAGTTTCACAAAAGACTATGTCATGGACTTTATTCCAAGAAAATAGTATAGAATTACCTCATTTTTTTGAAATGTATAGTATGTATACATTCATGAAATGTATACATACTATACATTTCAAAAGTAACTAGCATAAAGCTTACTGTTTAGTGATTGTACTGTTTCCAGGTTTGTATCATATCCTTTGATTCTCACAACAATCCTGTGAGGTAGGTACTAACATTTCCATCTTATAGATAAGGATACAGACACACTGAATGGTTAAGCAGCTTGTCCAGAGTCTTACCACCTTAACAGAGCCTATATTTGCACTTAAGCGGTTTGACTGCAGAGCCCATAACACCAGACTACCTCCCTGCTCCATGGACTGTAGCCCACCAGATTCTTCTGTCCATGGAATTTTCCAGGCAAAGATACTGGAGTGGATTGCCATTCACCCAGGTCTCCTGCATTGCAGGCAGATTCTTAACCATCTGAGCCACCAAGGAAGCCCAAACTACCTCCTTCCAGTGTGTTACACTATGGCACATCCATCTGTATCCCGGATTAACCACTGACATTGTCTTGCCACTTCCCTTGTGATGAACTACTTCCTCAAACCTTGAACTGTACTTTATCTTTCTGAGACAATACATCCCGAATGATCAAATGGTTGAAATAGAGAAGGGGAGAGAAAGACAATTAGGAACTGTGGTTATGGTCAGAGGTGGCTGCCAGTAATACTGCTCAGGATCTACTGAAAGGAGGAATTATCTTTGTTTTAGAAGGTACCAGAGAGAGAGAATTGGTAAGAAGATTGCTCAGAGTGGGGATCAGAGGGGTGTGAGTCACAGCCTGAATCACAGGTGATTTGCTTACCTTTCTAGAAAGTGAGCTACTTTGTAAGCCTTCCTGAGGAGGAGGAATTGACATCACTTGGTAACTGAGGAGTTAGAGGAGAGTTGAACTCTAGTGTTGAACTTTTGTATGGTGGAGAAAAGAATAAAAGCAGAAATGGTCTAGTTTTTGCAGTTTACTATTAATCCTTTTCAAAAGGAGTTGCTTTAGATTATGCTGTTGTTTAGTCACTAAGTTGTATACAATTTATTGCAGCCCCATGGACTGTAGCCCACCAAACTCCTCTGTCCATGGGATTTCCCAGGCAAGAATAGTGGAGTGAGTTGCCATTTCCTTCTCCAGGGGATCTTCCCGACCCAGGGATTGAGCCTGTATTTCCTGCATCGGCAGGCAGATTCTTTACTGCTGAGCCACCAAGGAAGCCCCTCTATAGGTTATAGAACTAGAGAATTAGCCTGAGTGATCCCTGTAAGATTTGGGGGGTCTAAAAACAGAAAACCCTCTTTTATTCGGTATTTATTGGCATTGTGCTACATGGAATTTCCTGGCTCCTCAGAAAGCCTCCTAATGTGGTTGAAAAGTTTAGCCATTTGTTTCAGGGCTGTCTGCTAGGCTATAAAACATTACAGTTACAGACAATAATCACCGAGTTAAAATCTTTATGAAAACGTGGATTAGCAAGTTTTATTTTTTAGTTTGGTTTTAAATTACGGACTTAGCCTGTTAGATCAGCTCAGAGAGAACCATGGGAAGCAATGGTATGACCCTGAGACCTCATAGGGCAGCTGCTTCCTTTCTTTCTCCGTAAGCTTAACTACTACCCAAGTGCTACAAGCACTTGGAAATGAGTTCCGTTTTTTAATGGGTTAGGACTGCTTTTTGACTTTCCCTCCCTTTGATCTGTTTGCCCAGCCTCTTTCCCACTGATGGTCAGTTGGACATAGGATCCAAGTGAATATGGAGTTTGTGCCTAAAACTACATCAGTAGATGATGCCAGAGAATGTGCAGTGCTCTATGAAACCATCATATTCAAGTTTTATCAGCGATAGATTTCTTTGCTTGTACAGGAAGAATAAAGCATAGTGTCATTTTACTTAGATTATAGCTGTAACTATGCGATTTTTTCCCAATTATTTTTCTTACAAAACTGCCCCAGACATGGGTATCTAAAGAAAGCTACTTTGAGAGCTTCTGTTAAATATACATCATATGAGTTCATTTTGTTTCATGAAGGTAGTGAAAATGTTAATGAAATAACCTTATTTAAATACAGCAAACAGCCCACAAATATTTGGACTTAGTTTGAAATCTGTAGGTGGTTCCATCTCCCACGTCGCTGGCCCTAATTAGCAATTACAAATAAATCCCGTTAGTTGGCTGTGTCTTGGTGATGACAGAGAAACCACTATTTCTCCCTGGCCGCAAAGCTCAGAAACCCCCTGGCCTTGTTTTTCCCTTCTGACCTCCGCCACACCCACCCCTCTTGTACCTGGTAGCAGAGCTGTTCCCTGGGGACCTCCTCTTTGACTTGGAACTGAAGAGCTTGAGGTTCTCAACGTCTTGTTGGATAAGGGGGGACGATGAATGGGGTGAACTATTTGTGTGTGTGTGTGTGTGGTGGGGGGGAGATTCACTTAACAGAGCTCTCCTTAGCAGTTTTCTGAAGACCAGTGCAAAGTAGTCTAAAATATTTCCCCTACCTTTCCACTAACCTGCAGAAAGTGTTAATTTCCTCCTTTAAAGCAGGTGGCTAAGCGCTCTTCCATTTTTCAGATTATAATGAAGTCATTCCCTCTGGGGTGGAGCTCCTGGGCTGTTCCTTTTCTTAGAAAAATGGCTCCACTTGGTAATGCTCCAGACAGAAGATTTAATTCTTGTGATTTATCCTGTGTTTCAGCCCCAGTTAGACAGACATCATCTCTGATTTTGCTCCGCCACACAGTGCTTCCTTGTTATAGTTACATCAGTGTGCTATGCTTAGTGGGTCAGTCATGTCCTAGTCTTTGTGATCCCATGGACGGTAGCCCTCAAGTCTCCTCTGTGCATGGGGACTCTCCAGGCGGGAATACTGAAGTTGACTGCCTTGCCCCCCTCCAGGGGATCTTTCCCAACCCAGGGATCAAACTGGGTCTCCCGCATTGCAGGCAGGCTCTTTACTGTCTGAGCCTCCGGGGCAGCCCAGTTACATCAATATTGGCAGATAATTTAAAGCTGACTACATAATAGAACTGACTTCTAAAAATGTGTTATTCTAGACAGTTTAAAAAATTAACATATAATTGACATATACTGACTTCAAATGTACAACATAATGATTCAATACCTGCATGTACTGTGAAATGATCACCCCTTGTTTTGGCCATTGTGAGACAGTCAACACCCGTCACCAACTCACAGATAAAATTTTTTTCTTGCAGTGCAAACTTTTAGTAGCTTTAAAATATACAGTACAGTGTTATTGACTATAGTCACCATGCTGTACATTACATTCCCAGGACTTATTTTGTAACTGGAAGTTTGTACAATTTTACCACCTTCATTTGAGGCCCTGTCTGTGGCAGCCATCAACCTCTTCTCTCTGAGTTTGGTTGTTTCTTCTAAGATTCTAAATATTAGTGAGATCATATGGTGTTTGTCTTTCTCTGAATTATTCCATTTAATATAAGGCACTAAGGTCCATTCATGTTGTCGCAAATGGTAGGATATCCTTCTTTCTATGGCTGAGTTTTAAATATATATATCTTATGTATATATCGTATTTTCTTTATTCATTCATCTATCAGTTGACACTTCGGTTGTTTCTTGGCTGCTATAAATAATGGTGCAATGAACTTGGAAATGCAGATATCTTTTTGAGTTAGCATTTTGTTTCCTTCAGATAAATACTTACAAGTGAAGTTGCTAGATCATATAATAGTTCTATTTTTAATTTGTTGAGAGACCTCTCTACTGTTTGCCATATTGGTCTCGATAATTTACCATCCCATGAATAGTGCACAAACGTTCCCTTTTTTCTACATCATTATCAGCACTTGTTATTTCTGATGTTTTTGATAATAGCCATTCTCAGAGGCATGAGATGGTATTTTATTGTGGTTTTGATTTGCGTTTCACTCATGATGAGTGATACTGAACATTTTCTCTTGTACCTATTGGCCACGTGTATATCTTTGGCAAAATGTATCTTCTGCTCATTTTCAAAATTAAGGATTTTTTGTTTTGTTTTGCTATTGAGCTGTATGAGTTCTTTATATATTTTGGATATAAACTCCTTATCAGATATATGATTTGCAAATATTTTCTCCCATTCAATAGATTTTTTATCTTACTAATGGCTTCCTTTGTTGTGCAGAAGCTTTGAGTTTGATGTAGCCTGTTTTGTTTATTTTTACTCTTGTTACCTTCGCTTTTGGTGTCAAATCCAAAAAAATCATTACCAAGATCAATGTCAAGGAGATTAGTGCCCATGTTTTCTTCTAGGAATTTTCAAATCTTACATTCAAGGCTTTAATCCAGCTTATGTTAACTTCATGTATGATGTAAGTAATCTAATCCAGGTTATGTTAACTTCATGTATGATGTAAGTAATCTAATCCAGCTTATGTTAACTTCATGTATGATGTAAGTAATCTAATCCAGCTTATGTTAACTTCATGTATGATGTAAGTAATCTAATCCAGTTTATGTTAACTTCATATATGATGTAAGTAATCTAATCCAGCTTATGTTAACTTCATGTATGATGTAAGTAATCTAATCCAGCTTATGTTAACTTCATGTATGATGTAAGTAATCTAATCCAGTTTATGTTAACTTCATATATGATGTAAGTAATCTAATCCAGCTTATGTTAACTTCATGTATGATGTAAGTAATCTAATCCAGCTTATGTTAACTTCATGTATGATGTAAGTAATCTAATCCAGTTTATGTTAACTTCATATATGATGTAAGTAATCTAATCCAGCTTATGTTAACTTCATGTATGATGTAAGTAATCTAATCCAGCTTATGTTAACTTCATGTATGATGTAAGTAATCTAATCCAGTTTATGTTAACTTCATATATGATGTAAGTAATCTAATCCAGCTTATGTTAACTTCATGTATGATGTAAGTAATCTAATCCAGCTTATGTTAACTTCATGTATGATGTAAGTAATCTAATCCAGTTTATGTTAACTTCATATATGATGTAAGTAATCTAATCCAGCTTATGTTAACTTCATGTATGATGTAAGTAATCTAATCCAGCTTATGTTAACTTCATGTATGATGTAAGTAATCTAATCCAGTTTATGTTAACTTCATATATGATGTAAGTAATCTAATCCAGCTTATGTTAACTTCATGTATGATGTAAGTAATCTAATCCAGCTTATGTTAACTTCATGTATGATGTAAGTAATCTAATCCAGCTTATGTTAACTTCATGTATGATGTAAGTAATCTAATCCAGTTTATGTTAACTTCATATATGATGTAAGTAATCTAATCCAGCTTATGTTAACTTCATGTATGACGTAAGTAATCTTTTTCTTTTACCTGTGTTGCCCATTTCCCCCAACACCAGTTATTGAAGAGGCTGACCCTTCCCCGTGGTGTATTCTTGGCTGTTTTGCCCTAAACTAATTAACTGTATAGTTGTGAGCCTGTTCCTGGACTCTCCACTCTGTTCCATTGATCTGTGTGTCTGTTTTCATGCCAATACCCTACTGTTTGTATTACTGTCACCTTAGTTTTAAATTTGGAAGTGTGATGCCTCCAGTTTTGTTCAAGATTTCTTGGTTATTTGAGGTCTTTTGTGGTTCCGTACAAATTTTAGGGTGGTTTGTTCTATTTCTGTGAAAGATGCTATTGTAATTTTTATAGGAATTGCATTGAATCTGTAGATTGCTTTGGGTAGTGTGGACATTTTAACAAAATTCTTTCAATTTATAGAATATCTTTTCATCAACTTGTATTTTCTTCTACTTAGTTTGTTAGTGTCTTATAGTTTTTAGTGTACAGGTCTTCCATATCCGTAGTTAAATTTATTCTTAGGTATTTTTTTTCTTTGACGCAATTGTAAATGGAATTGTTTTCTTAATTAAAACATTTTAAAAATAAGTTAATTTAAAAATTAAGTGTCTTTATGATTTTCTCTGATTTGCCTAATTTTAACAGATGACTGATAATTTTTCCCTTTGAATTTATGAGATTTTCCCTCAGGAAATAAATAACATTCAGCTGCTTCCTTTATTTTTCTCATCCAGTCAATAAAATCAATGCATTCCTGTGCTGGATCCATAATTATGACATAGTCATCATCCTGAAGGAAAGTTTATGGCATAGTCTTTCCCCCTTTAGAGTTATTCTTTGAAATTAAGTTGAAATGAAATGTATTAAGATTCTAAGAGACCAAAACTTGGGGGTGAGTGAAGTTGTTTGTTTTCTTTTGAATGTCTTAATGCTTCTGGAAAATTTCAAACCTCAGTATTTTGAGCATTAAGGTCACACTATTGCTAAGTCACTTCAGTCGTGTCCGACTCTGTGTGACCCCATAGACAGCAGCCCACCAGGCTCCCCCGTCCCTGGGATTCTCTAGGCAAGAACACTGGAGTGGGTTGCCATTTCCTTCTCCAATGCATGAAAGCGAAAGGTGAAGGTGAAGTCGCTCAGTCTTGTCCGACTTAGTGACCCCATGGACTGCAGCCTACCAGGCTCCCCCGTCCCTGGGATTCTCTAGGCAAGAACACTGGAGTGGGTTGCCATTTCCTTCTCCAATGCATGAAAGTGAAAGGTGAAGGTGAAGTCGCTCAGTCTTGTCCGACTTAGCGACCCCATGGACTGCAGCCTACCAGGCTCCTCCATCCATGGGATTTTCCAGGCAAGAGTACTGGAGTGGGGTGCCATTGCCTTCTCCGTAAGGTCACACTAGGGAAACAAGCAAATTTTTCTTTTCAGCAAGTATTATGCTTAGGTGCCAAGTTCTCTGTACCTGAAGGTCCCAAGACCTTTATACATACCTATACAAAGGTATGATCAAGGAAGAAATTATCCTGGCACTTAAAATGGTAAGAAAGACTTTATTCAAGACTGTTGGCAGTAGGGACATTGTAATGGGGAGAAAGATAAGATTAAACTCCCAGTACAGTAAAGACAGCTGGAAATTTATAACCAAAGAACGGAGCAATGCGTTCAGTGGATGGAAAATTACTAAGAGGAAACATCAAGGGTAGGGGGATTCTTGCTGAAGGTCAAGACAGGAGATGAGGACATTGATCAGAAATCAAGGGTGACCAGATTTGACTGCTAAGTGAGGACATAAAGAGCCAAATTTCTTATCTACTATACTAACCTTTTGTGAAATAAAGGATATTTTGAACCAGAAATGTAGACACATACACTCTCAGAAAGAAAAAAAAAAGTTTTTAGTTTCTTTGGAAATGTTATGCTCCTATTTTTCTCATTTTTCACAGACTCAAAACCATGTATTTTACTTGTTCTGGAGGATTCCCAAGATCCTTTCCAGTTTTAAACTTTGTGAGTTCCTGGAGTTAGGCTGAGAACCAGTCTTCCCTTCCAGACTGAGGTTTTTCCCATGGGGCCTGCTGTCTCCTTCACTGTGATTTTAATTTTGAATAACTTTCCTCCAGCATTGTTATGAAAATTTTCAAACATCCGGAAAACTTGAAACTGTTGTATACTTAGCACACATATGCCCACCATCTAGATTCCAAAATACCCATTTTGCTATATTTGCTTAATCATTTGTCTATCCATCAATCCATTCTTGTTATATATATATATATATGTATATATATATTCTTTATTTGTTTTGGTTGGTGCACATGGCTTTCTCCACTTGCGGGGAACAGGGGCTTCTCATTGCAGTAGCTTCTCTTGTTGCGGAGCACAGGCGCTATGGTGCGTGGGCTTCAGGAGTTGCAACACCCAGGCTCAGCAGTTGGATCTGAGGCTCTCGGGCAGGCGGCTTCATAGTTGGGCCGCAGGCTCAGTAGTTGTTGCTTACAGGCCCTAGAGTGTGGGCTCAGTAACTGTGGTTCGTGGGCTTTGGTTGCTCCAAGGCATGTGGAATCTTCCCAGACCAGGGATTGAACTCGAGTCACCTGTGTTGGCAGGCAGGTTCTTATCCGCTGTACCACCAGGGAAGTCCCATTCTTGTTATTTTTAAGTGTATATTTCCTTTAGTCCAGTGGCTTTGATTCATGCTATTAAGTTATTTTCCATAGTAAATTAAAAGATAGGTTTGAGTAGCTTTGACTTTCTCAGTGGAGAAAACCACCAAACCATCAGGTCCTCATCCATGTGAGGCGGGGGGACCTCAGACTGAACTTCTACGTTGGCCTCCTGCAAAAGTGCTCACTGAATCCATACACTTTCCATAATTTAATACTCACCCAAAAGAGAGTTTTACATGGGGTCAAATTGAAAAGCAGAAATAGATGACACATCTCTTTGATGTGCTCTTGTTCAATTAAATCAATAGGAAAAATTGGCTTGAAACTTGAATCACTCCTCTTTTCAGCGGGTAGCCAGTCAGGTGAATATTAACTGAGGAGCACACTGTTCAGAAAAGATTTCAGAATCCGTTGCCTGAAAAGTGCTTCTGAATAAGAAAGACTCCATTGAGCTATGTTTACCTTACTTCTGAAGTGGATATAATCTACTAGCAGGCTTAGGGAAATTAAAGCACCTGCTTAATTGGTCTTTTTCTGGTGTGGAATGTGAATCCATAGTGCTTTCTTTGTTATACTATTTCTGACTTAGTTTTTTCTGAATGACTGTAAAATTTAAATGTTTTCTTTCTATGTTATTTGTGAGAAAAAATATTACTACTAAGTTGCATTTGTAGAGGTCTGTATGACCCCATGGACTATAGCCTGCCAGGCTCCTCTATCCATGAAATTTTCTAGGCAAGAATCCTGGAGTGGGTTGCCATTGCCTCCTTCAGGGGATCTTCCCAACCTAGGATTGAACCCGAGTCTCCTGCACTGCAAGCAGATTCCTTACTTGCTGAGCCATCAGGGGAGCCCCATATAGTCCCTGCCATGTATATTTAAATATAAGCACTTGTTATGCATTTTAATAAAAGGAGAATGAGCCCCAGAGAGAGCTTATGTTACTTATCTCATGCAGTCCCATGATCCTAGAGACCATGGCTGAATCATTGAACCTGACCATTCGTTGTGTGAAATTATTCATTTATGGACATCTTATTCTCATAAATAAAATGCCACAGAAGAGAGTATAATATATTTTATTATTCAGAGGAAACAACCTCTAATCTCTAGGTGACTTAAAATTCCATAAGGACATATTAATTAGCACATCAAATTTTATATGAAAGGATAAGTTTCAAAGCTTTTAAAAATAGTTCTGTTGAGTATAATACACTTAAAAAAATTAACTTTTATAATATATGTGCATTTCCTATGTTTAAAAGTCCAGACATTTTCAAAATTACCATTGTTTCCTAACTTCAATTAGCCGCCCCCCCCCACCTCATTTTATTGTTTTGGGAAACCCTGTAAGTCTTAAAACCACTTAATAGTTCTTTCTCATAGTTCATGAAAGTCTGTTCATTTTACCTAGTGGTGTTTTTCTAAAGTGAATAAATAGGTTATGTGTTTTACTATTAACAGCTACTTAAACATGAGGAAGTAAACAAAAATTTTAACTACCGGGGCTCAACTCCTGAGTCAGGTTTGATGAGACAGTCCCTTTTAACATTTATTTTGGGAGTGCTGTTGTGCTTGGTTTTGCCCCACACTTTGCTGCCCCATGAGCTGTACCCCGCCAGGCTCCTCTGTCCATGGTATTCTCCAGGCAAGAGTACTGGAGTGGGTAGCCATTCCCATCTCCAGAGGGTCTTCCCGACTCCGGGATCAAACCCAGGTCTGCTGCATTGGCAGACAGATTCTTTACCACAGAGCCGCCTGTGCAGGAGATGCAGGCTCAGTTCCCTTGGAGAAGGGCATGGCTACCCACTCCAGTATTCTTGCCTGGAGAGTTCCATGGGCAGAGGAGGCTTGCGGGCTGAAGTCCCTCCGGTGGCCAAGAGTCAGACATGACTGAGCGTGGGCATACGCTGGGAGTTCTGTCACCCAAAGTTCTTACTCTTTACTTCAGCACAGTCAAGTTTGAATGGAAGGTTTCAAGTCAGTGAACTTTGGGGGTCAGCGAGACCTGCTGCATGGGCTCCTGCAGGCACGTCTTCGTGCCTTGGCGTCTTGGACTAGTCAGGTCTCATGGAGCCGTGCTAGCTGGCTGGGCCGTGCAATGAATGTTGCAGGGCTATAGGGCCAGCAGAGAGTTCAATTATTTGCCAAGCCGCGAGGACCCAAGTGATTCGTGCACTCTGCAGTCCTTTCAGAGAGTTGACAAATAGACATTTAAGCTATTGAAAACTGGTGCGTCTCTACCAGGTAACCTTTTTCATATAAGCATAGGAGGGGGAAAATATCTCCGATGAAACATTGATTTTTTTAAATGAAAGTGCTGTGCATTGTTGAAAGACTATATTTAAGTAGTCTGCCACAATGTACTAAATAATCATTCTTTGCCTTTTTTGAAAAGGCAAACATTGACAAGTTATATTTAGAACACAAAACTGGCAAAAATAAAAGAAAATAAATGCTTTGCAGGAAACAGATTTTTAGGTATGAGAAATATGAATAGCTCATAGGAAGATGTGAGGGGAAGGAGGGAACCAAATCGGTCTGACTCCAGAAAGCACTATTAAGCGGGGAGTTCTGTTTTGTTATGGTTGGTTTGGGGCCTCAGCACACCACTTTCAGGATCTTAGTTCCCCGACTAGGGATCAGACCTAGTCTCCCTGCAGTGCAAGCACTGAGTCTTAACCCCTGAACCACCAGGGGAGCCCACTGTTTTCTTCTTTTTTGTTTTTATAAGAGGAAGTAGCCACAGTATTTTGTTGCAAATAAATAGCCTATGAGAAGGAACTCTAAAATATATGTTTGGAAAAACTGAGCAATTTTTTCAGCCCTTCAGGACAGCTTTTACCCTGTAAATAGGGTTTAAAACAGAGCCAATGAGCCAGATTAGATGGGCTCTTGGCACCGGGCCCTGTGATTATTAATAATGGGGCCATGCTGCCTGGTTGTTAGAACCAAGTGTCCAGAGTTGGGCTGGTGAGTCAGTGCAGCAGCCAATGGGGAGAAAAGAATTGGCGACTCCGGCTACAGCAGCTGGCGTTTATTTTCTAAACGATCTAGGTGCTCAGATGGGGATTGCAGGGGCCTGTTGTTGAACCCCTGCCCCGCCTCCTCTCTCAGTGGCCCCCGGTCATCAGGTCGGGACTGACAGTGCCACGTGGCCACGCTGTCCCGTTCCCACCTCGCATACCATCTGAAGCCCTGCCCACTGCCTTGCCATCCTCTGGGGCACCAAGGGGTGTCAGTGGTCTCGGGGGCCGCTAAAGGTGCCTTCCAGTCTTGGTTCCCCCCACCTTCTCACTATTACAGATCCTTTTATTTATTTTCTTGGATGGATCCCTCGTGGAAGATTTTACCCAGCAAGCTGTATAAAATAAGTATTGTTGCCCCTTAACATTTTTTTAACCAGGCGCAATATTTTCTAATCAGTAGGAAGGTTGGGTGTGGTGATGATTGCAATGAACTGCTAGCATTTAAGTCAAACTCAAAGGATTAACCATTGTGTTATTGCTGTTATGAGTCCTTATTATCAAACTCAAAGGATTAACCATTGTTTTATTGCTGTATGAGTCCTTATTATCTACAGCCTATTTTTCATTAGTTTTTTCCTCTTCAGTGTAAAACAGCTTACGTCTCTTACTGCTTCCTTCCCTGATGATTTTTATTTTTTTAACGTGGACACTTTTCTGAAGTCTTTATTGAATTGTTTCAGTATTGCTTGTTTTATGTTTTGGTGTTTTGGCCATCAGGCGTGTGGTATCTTGGTTCCCTGACCAGGAACTGAGCCCACACCCCCTGGATTAGAAGGTGAAGTCTTAACCCCTGGGCCGCCAGGCAAGTGCCCCCTTCCCTGATTCTTAAGAAGCCTGGACACGCTGGAACTCTGCTGACAAGCTTGGCTTTTGTATCTCTGGGTTTTCAGCTCATATTCATGTTGAGATTATTTTGTTTGGGATTCACATGTGTAGCACATTACTTCAAAGTCCCTGACGTCCTTTTCCTTGTTGAAAAACGATGTTTTAATAGTTTTCTTTTCTTGGCTCACAAAGTGCTGCAAGTTACCTGAAAAGTCTGATGCTTGTCAGCTGTAAATTTAATTAAACTCCTGCTGAGAATATTTTTATTTTCTAACAGAATTTTGACCCTTGGGCAAAAGTTGATCTTGAAACAGTTTCTATCATCCCCTGACTGTGGGTGAGAAGAACTTAAAAACATCTTTAGATGGCTTCTGACCTGCCAAGGTGGTGAAAGGCATTCATCAGTCAGGAACATAGAATTAATATTTTTATAATGATATACGTTTTTCTTTTATTGCAGAATTGATAGGTGTTCATTGTAGACACTTTCAGAGTCTAAGTACTATGAAAAACATAAACATTACTTATAAATTCTATCACTTAAAATTATCTTAACTGGTAATTTGTATCTCATTTGTATTTGTTTACAAAATGGGGTAATTCTACATACTGAGTAGTAGTTTTTTCACTTGAAATGGAGTTACTGGAGTGACTATCTCCTCATGTCAATAAATATTGTACTCTGTTGTTTTTAACAGTTACATTGTATTCCATTTATGATTTTAACATACATTTTTCTTGGGTGATAGCCAGTTTTATTTTTTAAACTACTAAAACAGTCCTGGAATGAATAGCCTTGTAGCTAAAACTTTGTTAAACTATACTTTTTAAAGTGGCATTTTCTTCTGGGGAAAGTTTTCAAATTGGACTTCTCCAGTATTTCCAGTGACTTCAGTAGTGTGAAAATATCAGCGTTCAGAGTGAACATTGCTTCACTGTTCATTGTCATATCAGTGACGCTGAAATGTCATTTATGTCCTTTATTTTAAAGTACTTTACCAAAGTAATGTTTTTGTTGACCCAGACTTCTTTTTCAGATTTAGGATTAAATTATGAGGTTTAGAAAAGTGACCCTTAAGGACTAGTTTAAAACCCTACTCTGAAGAACTACTCAATGCTTTTGTCTGTCTCCAGAGCTAAGGCACTCATTGGCTGTCATGCATGTGACGGATAAATGATGACATCTCTTGTTTTTAACTGTTGTTTTCATGAATAATCTTGAGGTCATGGGCATCAACATTTTAATTTCTTTAATACCTAATACAGAGTTGTATACATTGATGCTCAAATATATAGACCAGAAATAGTGGGGACATAATCAGTAGAGTTCTTTTAATGTCAAATGAAGCAAAGATCACCTTTGTTCTATAGGCTGATTTCAAATTAGGTGCGCAACACCTGGGAATGTAACAGTTATCACAGTATTTACAAATTTCAGACCTGAATCTCTGAACATAGTAAGTGTTTATTGGAGGCATCACATTGTATTCCCTGCATCTGGACTGCCCTGTGAGGAAGCAGGGAAAAAGTACATCTAGCTTTCTGACTCTTAGCTGGAGGTAAGCAGTAAGAACAGATTCTTCTAGAAAAAGTAGATTCCTTGGTATATGAGTGGCTGGAAATGAAAATCTGTTTGCATGGACACTAAATTCGGAAGCCCACTGAAGTTTCTGAACATTATCCGTCCTTTCTCTGCTCTCTCATCTGCTCAGCTTACTTTTTTTCTTTCCTTCATTTTCTTTCCTTCATAGTTTATTTTGGGAGATGGAGGTAGGGATTTGGTGTATTCATAAGATTCCTATTCATTAACCCTTTCTCAGTGCACAAGCTAAAGCATTATTGAATTAAGCACAATCTATTAATATGATTTAGTTCACCTATGGATTATTTGTGCTGAACCTTACACTTTTTGTTTGATATGAAAACTCAAAGTCATATAAAGTAATTGATCCATTTCCTCTGTCCAACCCCCACCCAATATCTTCTTATTTAAAGTTATGTACGTATACACCAGTTAGAATAAAGAAATTTCTGTACTAAAATTTAATTTCGTTCAATTCTACTCCTAAACTGGCATTGGTTCCCAAGTTGATCCCAAAAATAGTTTTTCTTTTTGTCAGCTATACAGGCATAACTCAGAGATAGTGTGGTTTTAGTTCCAAACCATTGCAATAAAATGAATATCACCAATACAATGAGTTACATAAATTTTTTGACTTTCCAAATGCATATCACGTTTATGTTTACACTATATTGTAGCCCACTGAGAATATAATATAGGATTATGCCTGAGAAAAATGGACACACCTTAGGTTAAAATTTTTTTTTTGTTAAAAAATGCTAACCATTTGTGAGTTGTAATCTTTTTTGCAATAGTAACATCAAAGATCATGATAGCTAATATAACAATAATGAAAAACATTGAAACTTTGCAAGAATTACCAAAATGTGACACAGATATGAAGTGAGCAAATGCTGTTAGGGAAAATGGCACCGATAGATTTGCTTGATTCAGGGTTTACATTTCAATTTGGTTTTTTTTTTTTTAAGGCAGTATCTCTGAGACAGTAAAATGAATACAATAAAATGGAATAGGCCTCCATAAATATATGTTATATTTATTGTACTTGGAAATAAAACTGAGAAATTTTTACAAATATTTATAAATTCAGTTAAAAATACACATGGAAACATTTTAAATAAAAAATACCATTTGTTTTTTCAGAACAAAACCCAGTTTAGTAAAAAGAGTGGCATTACTATACACTTGCAAGTCCACTGACGGACAGCTCTGTGACTCAGTTGTCTCCGACTCTTTGTGACCCTATTGACTATATAGCCCAGCAGGCGCTTCTATCTGTGGGATTCTCCAGGCAGGAATACTGGAGTGGGCTGCCATTTCCTTTTCCAGGAAATCTTCCCTACCCAGGGATCGAACCTTTGTCTCCTGTGTTGCAGGTGGACTTTTTACCCCTGAGCCATGGGGGGAAGCCTCTGTCTTAATAGCAGATAGCTGTGTTCTTATCTGCTTCTGCGTTTAATCGGTTGTACTGTCACACTCATGAGTAAACTCCACTCATATTCATGAGAGAATGAGAGTGAAAAAGGAGAGTAACATCATAGCATTATGATGAAAATAATTTTGACCTCATGTATCCCTTGCAAGGGTCTTGGAGATCCCAGGGGTTCCAACCATACTTTGAAAACTGCCCATGTGGAGAATAAACAGCGTAACTTTCTGTCTTTTTGAATGCTGTTTTACAAATAGAAAACTATAGAGCACTTTTGAAAGTTCCAGTGAAATGTCGATCTTCCACTTCCAACGTGAATGTTTGTACTGATTCAGGAGGACACTTCTTCACACTGTCTGCGGCCTTTGTTTCAGACAGTAGAGGACTTTGCTCCATGTGTCGTTTGTTGGGGCTGTTTAAGACTATTAGACAATCGAGGGTGGTCAGGATTGTCCACCTTTAATAGACGATGAAAACAACAGGGGCCAGAATTTGCTAGGGTTAGGGCTAAAATTACGAATCTTTGAGCAGTTTAGGTTTATGGCAATTCTGGGATTATTTAGTAGTGGGTTGTACTGGTTTTCCTTGTACCATTTATCATAGATTTGCTGTATGCGTCACATGGGCTAAGGCACAAAAGATACAGAGATTTTAAGAGGCTCACATTTTTTTTTCCTGGTGGCTCAGATGGTAAAGAATCTGCCTGCAACGTGGGAGACTCGGGTTTGATAGGTGGGTCAGGAAGATCCCCTGGAGATGGGAATGGCTACGCACTCCAGTATTCTTGCCTGGAGAATCCCATGGACAGAGGAGCCTGGCAGGCTCCAGTTCACGGGGTCGCGCAGAGTTGGACATGACTGAGTGACTGACACACATTCTTGTTGGGAAGAGAAGATTAAAACCTCGGCTTAGTTTGACAGAGGAATAGCATGGTGCTGGGGGTGTTGCGTACCTTGAAGAAACAGCTTGAGGTACCCTCGCTCTTCTGCCCAGGTCATGGCTTCACAGGCTGGTTCACTTTTTAGCTCTCAGTTAAGGCACTGCCTGAGTCCTTTCAAGCTCTGAAGTGCTGAGGAAATAAGAAGCGTAACAGAGGCTGAGCACTGAGAAGTTAATGTCTACTGACTTGTAAGGTACTTATATACAGTTCATAAAAGTTCATGCTTTTTCATTTATCTTGTTTGTATTATCATAAAATCTCTGGAGGTTCTGTTGGCTGATTCGCATGTTAGCAGAGGCAGTAGTAAGTTGAAAATCTAATTACATGTGATTTAATTGATGAAGGTGAAAGAAGAGAGTGGAAAAAGCTGGCTTAAAACTCAGCATTCAAAAAACTGAGATCATGACATCTGGTCCAATCACTTTTTATGGCAAATAGATGGGGAAAAAGAGTAAACAGTGTCAGACTTTATTTTTCTGGGCTCCAAAATCACTGCAGATGGTGACTGCAACTATGAAATTAAAAGATGCGTGCTTCTTGGAAGAAAAGCTATGACAATCCTAGACATCATATTAAAAAGCAGAGACATCACTTTGCTAATGAAGGTCCGTATAGTCAAAGCTACTCTTGCCTGGAAAATCCCATGGACGGAGGAGCCTGGTAGGCTGCAGTCCATGAGGTCACTAAGAGTCGGACACGACTGAGTGACTTCACTTTCACTTTTCACTTTCACGCATTGGAGAAGGACATGGAAACCCACTCCAGTGTTCTTGCCTGGAGAATCCCAGGGACAGAGGAGCCTGGTGGGAGGCCGTCTATGGGGTTGCACAGAGTTGGACACGACTAAAGTGACTTAGCAGCAGCAGCAGCATAGTCATGTATGGACGTGAGAGTTGCACCCTAAAGAAGACTGAGCGCCAAAGAATGGTGCTTTTGAGTTGTGGTGCTAGGGAAGACTCTTGAGAATCCCTTGCACAGCGAGATCAAACCAATCAATCCTAAAGAAAATCAACCCTGAATATACATTGGAAGGACTGATGCTAAAGCTTCAATACTTTGGCTCCCAGGTGCAAAGAGCCAACTCTTTCAAAAAGACCAGATGCTGGGAAAGATTGAAGGCAGGAGAAGAAGGGAGCGGCAAAGAATGAGATGGTTGGATGGTGCCATCGACTTAATGGGCATGAGTTTGGGTGAACTCTGGGAGATGGTGAGGGACAGAGAAGCCTGGCGTGCTGCAGCCCATGAGGTGGCAAAGAGTCAGAAACAACTGAGTGACTGAACTGAAAGATTCAAAGTTCTGAATCTAACAGCCTGGTAAACCCAGGATGGTGGAATGGAGGCTGAACTTCTTGCCTGGACATCACCTTTCATCCCTACATCCTGTGCAGCAAAGGGGTGAGCACCAAGCACAGACTGTAACATTGTTTCTAGAACAAACAAAAGCACTCTAAACAAATAGTTTATCCTGGATTAAAGAGACTCAGTTTTTAGGCTCCCCCCATCCAGTGTTCTTGCCTGGAGAATCCCAGGGACAGCGGAGCCTCATGGGCTGCTGTCTATGGGGCTGCACAGAGTCGAACACGACTGCAGCGACTTAGCAACAGCAGCAGCAGCAGCAGCAGCAGCATCCAGTTCTTTGAGAGTGATAATGCAGTTACTGTATCTGTTCAGAAAAGTTTCTATTTGAATTTTTTGTCTAGCAGGATACATTTTTATCAGTGAGATAAAACTAATAGTGGTGATGATTTCAGCATAATTGGTTCCTATTCCACTCTGGGATATCCTTTTTAAAGGCATGATTCAGTTACAAACTATTATTTGTAAAGTATGTAGATGTCTGAATAGAGTATATGAAAAGTTGACAAATGAAATTGGATGAAACCTACTGATCCTTTCCAGAAAAAAAAAAAAGGAATGCAGGTCACAACCAGTGCTGAGGTTAGTCCCTCTGGTTAGCCCCAAGTTTCCCGAGGGTGGGTGACCTGAGGACATCACCAGTGCTCTCAGAATTGTGCTGTCACTTGGTGCAAAGTTTAATATCCTCTACTTTGGCAGTTAAATTGCTGTGGAAAGCAGCTGTCCTTGACGCAGTTTAAATCAATATCTTGTACTCGTATGTGGCCCTGCAGCCACTGAAATCACTTGACTCTTGTCAGCAGCTCTGACCTAAGAGTAAAGGACATGTATCTTGCCTAAGATTTGGTTTTGAAAACTCGTGGAAATCAAATTATATTTTAAAAGCACTGGGAAGCTGACAACTTAAAGTTTGTCCCTGTAGGACATAATTTCCCAGTGTTGAGAATAGTTCTGTTAGTCAATATTGGTTCTTTGTGAGTTGAATATGCTACATTTTTCTGTAGTGGAGGATAAGTACAGTGGTAGGTCTATTTCAGAGGTCAAGTGACCAACTGCTAGCATCAATAGCTCTTTGAAGGTCATCAAGGGCAAGTGGCTAAGGATGAGTGGCTGGATCATTACCTACTTCAGCTTCCTTTCTGTTGTGCTTTCTGATACTCTAAGAGGATTGATTTACTTTCCGTATCTTTGTTCCTGACAGAATTGCTTCAGTATCCATTTCTGTAGTAGGGCTATTCCAGTTTAAATATAAACCTTTCAAAACAGTATGTACCACTAATTTTTCTCACAAGAAACACATACTCTTAGTTTTTTAACTTAAATTACATGTCCTTTCCTGGGATATATTTATTTTTACCATATCTCAAAGCAGGAGTTTACCTCATCTGTAAAGCTAATTTTGCAGTATTGTTAGGAAACTAGTTTTTCTGTTCCTTAAATGTAATGCTTTAGTTATTTATAAATTGAAGGGTGAGTTAGCTGCATTTCATACCATATGGCATTTAAGCTTTTTAGAATCTGTTATGGGATACACACCAAAAACAAAACAAAAAATGTTTAGATTGTGTTAAGTTAGTAAAATAGTTTCTTTTCTTTAATAAACATCATTTTAACAACCTATGGTCAGTAATGCCCACTATAATAAGCCATAACAGATTCGAGTAAAACTTAAGATTATCTCAGCTAGGTTGGCAGGAAATATTAATTCAGTTTTCAGTCAGTTAACATTTATTAAACTCTACTGAATGTGAAGCGCTAAAAAAGCTTCCGCTATCTTCAAACAGTTCACAGATTAGCAGGGGAAATAGTAGGTATCTAACCATAATACAGTGAACTCCTGGGATAATGAAATTGAACAAAGGCATTGGGAACTCAGCAGGGAGTTGGCAAAGCTGACACTGGTTTAATTCTTGAGGAATGGGTTTTGGATGGAGGAGACATATGAAGGAGACAACAGGGTGAATAAAAGCATGTTGGGATGCTAATGGATGTTTCTGGGAACTAGAATAATCTTTTGTGACTGTTAGGTGTACACTTGTTGAGGCTTCTCAGAGAAAGTCTTCACCTGGAGCCTGAACCCCCTGGCACTAGACATAGAATGATCCTGTATTCTTTATTTTTTAATTTTAATATTTATTATCTACTTATTTGGCTGTGCTGGGTCTTTGTTGTGGCACAAGGGGGCTTCCATATTCATTGTGACATGTGGGATCTAATTCCCTAACCAGGGATTGAACCTGGGCTCATTGCATTGGGAGCATGGAGTCTTAGCCACTGGACCATCAGTGATCTTCTCTTCTTATGGAAAGAGTGGGTGCTAATAAAATGTTGACTGTTTTTTATGTTTGCCAGGCATACCTCTGGAACCTCCTGTAAGACTTGTGCTTCCCTTCATTATGGTAAAAATATTTGAATGATGCTTCTGTATTTGGAAGTCCTGCTGGGCTTCTCTTAGGATGTGACTCTCCACAGTATATATTGAGGAGTGGAGGGACAGTGGGAGGTTAGACCTTGTGGAATATATCATGGATGGAGGTCTAATGTGAATTCACTGTGGACTACAACTCTTGCTACAGGAAAGATGATAATGATGAGGGCATCCTCCTCCATTTGCTGGTAGTATCGCTTAGATATGTCCTGCAGAAGCTCTGCTACAGTCTGTGCCGGATGCTCCTTGGTCTACTTAACTGAATCACCAAGGATATAGAGCATGTTATAGAAAACAGGACCGTGGAACTTGAAGGCCCTGCCTAAGGCACAGGGCTGCAGACACTGCTGGTACTGCCTACATTTAACAATACATTAGAGGACCATTCAAACTCTAAGCCAGTTTCTTTTGCCTTGAGATTTCTGACTGATTGCAATTAAAATCAAGGTAAAACCTAGTCTAGAAAGTGTCAGACCAGACATTAAAAAAAAAACAACCAAAAAGCGAAGACCACCCATTTTGTAGAAGGTGGAGATGCTGGCAACAGGGAAGACCAGATCAACAGGCTTATTAGAANTAAGCCAGTTTCTTTTGCCTTGAGATTTCTGACTGATTGCAATTAAAATCAAGGTAAAACCTAGTCTAGAAAGTGTCAGACCAGACATTAAAAAAAAAACAACCAAAAAGCGAAGACCACCCATTTTGTAGAAGGTGGAGATGCTGGCAACAGGGAAGACCAGATCAACAGGCTTATTAGAAGGATGAACTAAGGTATCTACCAGGATTATTTCTGTAATCTGGTCAGTAAATAAACAATTGAAACAAAAAAAAGTAGTGCACAGAGGCCAAGGGCAGGGCTGAAAAGGTAAATTGAGATGAAGAGAATGAAGGCCCTTGTATATCCTGATAAGGAATTTTATTCCATAAATAGTAAGTAGACACAAACAATTTTTTTAAAGTAAGCAGACATTTCGAGTAACGTGATGAGATATTTTGGAAAAATATTTGGCAGGCTTAGGAGAGAAAGAGGTGAAGGTGAGGTATGATGGTGAGATGAAAGAAAAGGGGACTCTTGGAGGGCTTCTGGATGTAAAACTGGCAGGCTTCAGAGGCCGATTGGGAATGAGGGGATAGTATGCAATAGAGACACTGAGCACTTACCCTTCTCTGACTCATTTTGTCAGCACACGTGGGAGTCTTAGACTTCCCGCTTCCTGTTCAGCTAGGTGAGCCATATAACTAGTGCTGGCCAGTGTGTTTTGAATGAAAGTCAAATGTCACTTTCAGGCTGAAGCATTTGAACTGTATTCTGAAGACCTTCCAACATCATCTTCCTCTTACATAATAACGAGGAGACTGTGTTTTCAGATGGTTCAGCTACACGTTGGTGGAGCCCCAGTCTGCTAAGTCCTTACAGCTGGAACATTGCCCTGTAGAGTTGTTCACGTTTACAGTGATCAGTATCTGTTGTGTGAAGCTACTAAGATTTGGGGGACATTTGTTACATGTCCTAGCCTATCCTGACTAATGCATGGTAGTAGTTTATAGCCTACATTTGTAGATGGAATCTGCAGTGGAAAATCATGCTTTCCTTATTGTATTCTATTATATATTTAATAGGTGCCATCTCAGAAAGAAGCTGCACCCATACTGGGTTAGAGTTAGGTAGCTTTCTTGGTAGGATTTCTTAGAGATTTTAATTCACTGTGGAGAATGTTGAAACCCCAAGCAGATGGAGAATATGTGTTGTTTCCTAAGCATATCTGGCTATGAAATCCATTTACTCACCTTTTTTGGTAAGTGCACTTATTAACATTTTCAGGAACACAGTTAAGGAAATACTGAATTGCACAATCATAATGGTCTAGGTCTGACACTAACTGTGTAGATCAAGAAGAGTCTTCAACTGGAAATGAAAGATAGATTTGAGGGGAAAGTTGAAAGAGGTGATGGGAGTGGGATGACTGAGTATTTAAAGGAAAAGGGATTATATTGCTTCTGTTACCATCTCACTTATGATTGATTCCTTACCAGTCTGCTTAGTGCCTTTCCAGACCTTTTCTTTTTCCCTCCAACTAACAATCCCATTCCCGCCTCTTTTTGTGTTGACAGAGGGTCTTACCTTCCATCTTATTGGATCTTAGTTCAATACCAGCTCCTCTCTCACTTCGGGACCTCTTTAACACCGTCGTTCTTATTCTCTGCCAATTTAGATAGACACATATTTTGCTGAAAGTGGTAACCCCCCATCTCCCTGCCACATACACCCATATGTGCCCTGCCTTCCATTTCCTCCATTTGTGATCCCAGCATCTTGCATCTCCTCCCTTTGCATAAAGGTGTGCAGAGTCATTGCTATTGGGTCAAATGGCACATCCCATCTTCTAGTCCATATAACCCCCTCAAGTTACTGGACACACAGTTGCTCTCTTTTCATAAGCTCTTTATTGCCTGCCTTATGGAAACACACATGGAATGCCTACTGGATGCCAAGAACTCTTTGGGTGCTAGGAGCACAAAGACAGGTTAGAAGGCACTTCTTGCAAGCCTATTCCCAGGCTCTCCAGACCTCTCCCCACTTCTCTCTGCCATCTCCATTGGCCATTTTATCCATATGACTTTCTTTGGGATTTAAATTCGTCTTTAGCCTTTCCTTTCTTCCCAGCACTTCTCATGCTCCCCTCCGCCATGATCGTCCCTTCACTGTGCCTGCCTATGTTGTGTGCTGTGCATGGGTCTGAATATAGATTTACTTTAAATGTGAGTGCAAATTATAGGAGTTGTAAAGGACGTAGTAAGTAGTCCTTGCTCATGTATCACTCACGAGCTAATGGTTTTTGACGGTGCCAGGTGGAAACAGTTGGATAATGCTGAGACCTCACTGTGCCAATACCTATGAACAGCTGGGGAACAAATCTGCCTGTAGTTTTCAGAGCTACCCTGGTGTATTAATAAAATTCTGTTGTGTAGGTTTTCTGGGAACATAGCTTGTTCTCTTCTTGTTCAATTACATTACGGTGGTTTTTTCTTTTTTTTTTTTTTTGGTGAATTGCCATATCGTTTGGAATAACCTACATTTGTCTCAGTAGTTTTTAATTTTGGCCATGCTGTGCAGCATGTGGACCTAAGTCCCCTGCCCAGGGATCAAACCTGTACCCCCTGCATTGGGGGTGCAGAGCCTTAACCATTGGACTGCCAGGGAAGTCTCCTGTCTTGTTAGTTTTATTAAAGAAAAAAATTAATTAAGTGTGTACACGGATTCAGAGTTACCTTTTGGGATGCCAGTGGGAGAAAGTTAATTACTACTCTCGTAGAATGTTTACATGTCTGCCATCTCTCCCGTGGTGCTTGCTAATGGTGTTCACCAGTTATTTCCACTTCTCCTCCTGGGACATGGCTGCTCACTTCCCTTCCTCACCAAACTCGGGACCCTCAAGACCATGGAGGCTCTGTCCTCCCTGAAGGGGAGACTTGGAGCCAACCTGAAATGAGCATGTAGTTTGTGACAAAGGAGCCTTTGTGACCACAACATAATGTAGCCCATCCTTCCTAATGTACCTCTTTGCAAATTGTGTCAGTATTTGGAAAATTAGTCAGTGGTTTCCTGTGGTATGAAAGTGGTTCTAGATTTTCTTTCACTTTCTTAATTGTATTTATTTAATTGAAATGTAGTTGATATATGCATTCTAAATTTTCTTAGTACCTCAGGCAGTAAGTTGGGACTGTGAAGAAATAACTCTCTGGGAAATGAATGAGTTGTCTAGATTATAAAGTGGATTTTACTACATTGTCTGAAGTTTTAATTAGAGTCCTTTAGTATAATCACCATTTTGTGGCATTAAAGCTTACAGGGATATTATGAGATAGATGTCATCTTTTCCTTTATTATTGAAAACAAGTGAGTTACTCAAAGGTTTAATAAGGTTAGTCAACAGATGTTGCCAGGTGCTGTGGAAGACTTTGGGATTAAATGGTAACCAAGATAAACCTAGGCCTCTAAGAATTTAATCTAGCAGAGGAGATAAATAGCGATTTGTGTTATCAAGTGATTAGTACTGGTATAAGGGGAGGCTTGGGGTGTTAGAGGCAGGAAGTTGGTTCAGTTGAGGTTAGACACTTACTCTGTGCCAGGTAATGTGATAGGTGTTGGGGATACAGCAGAGAAGAGAAGCCTGGTCCCTTCCCTCGCGGAACTTGCAGTCAAAGCTGAGACTGAAAGATGAGTGGTGATTAGTGGGAATCAGCCAGTGGATCCCCTGAAAGTGGAAAGTTATGTACAAAGGCCTAGTAAGCAAATGCAGGAGCCTGGGAGAAGCTGGAAATGAGGGGCTGAATGGCCTCACACACAGGGAGAACTCCAACACTTGTGAAATAGTTCTGAAGAGCAAATTTAGGTAAATAAGGCCTGGTAGGCTGCAGTCCCAGAGAAGGCAATGGCATCCCACTCCAGTACTCTTACCTGGAAAATCCTAGGGATGGTGGAGCCTGATGGGCTGCCGTCTATGGGGTCACACAGAGTCGGACACGACTGAAGCGACTTAGCGGCAGCAGTAGCAGCAGCAGGCTGCAGTCCATGGGGTCGCTAAGAGTCGGACACGACTGAGTGACTTCCCTTTCACTTTTCACTTTCATGTATTGGAGAAGGAAATGGCAGCCCACTCCAGTGTTCTTGCCTGGAGAATCCCAGGGATGGGGGAGCCTGGTAGGCTGCCATCTATGGGGTCGCACAGAATCAAACAGGACAGAAGTGACTTAGCAGCAGCAGCAACAGCAAGGTCAGTAAATGACTTATACAAGATCACGTACACATTTCCTGGCAATATCTTATGCAAAACAGCAGCAACAACCCCCACCCCAAACCCCAACAGCTTTTGAATTTAATCTTTGATTAAGAAACTTATTAAACTGCAAGTTCCCTTTTGAAAGAATAAGAATTTTTAAATAGCAGGATTTTAAAGTTAGGCAAACTAGTGTAGTTTGCAGCTTGTAATATTATTGGGGAGCAAAAGAGGAGTTTAGGGTGACTCCAGAGTTTGGGGCCTGAGAAACAAGATAACTAAGCAAGTGGTGGCTCCATTTTCCAATAGTAAGTCAGGGAGGCCCAGAGGAGCTGGGTAGTCCTGTCCTGTGAGCAGCGGGCTCCGGAGTCACTTGGCCTGAGTTCCAAATCAGCTCTTTCTAGCTGACACTTAAGGACAGTTTCCACATCTGTGAGCCAGGGATTAGGCCTAGGGTGCTTGTGAGGATTAAACAAACGTGGAAACAAGAATCATGGTAAATAGTTATTTGTCATTGTTTATTTAATGTATACTCCACTCTTACTGTAAGCTCCTTCGGGGCAACGTCTGCGTCTGTTTCGTTTACTGCTCTATTCCCAGCCTGAGCCCATATGTGAGGCAAAACTTCCAGTAGTGATTTAAAGGGGTCCTGTTGGGGAGGAAAAATAATTTTCTGTCTACCCTTCTAGGTTCTTGGCTGAGACATTGCCCCCTCACCCATTCCCATAATAAGACATATTTGCAGGAGTTAAAGAGAAAATTAGTCACATGTATACTTCCTATCTAATGTTCCCAGGTTGGCTTGCTGCTGCTGCTGCTGCTGCTGCTAAGTCACTTCAGTCGTGTCCGACTCTGTGTGACCCCATAGACGGCAGCCCACCAGGCTCCCCCATCCCTGGGATTCTCCAGGCAAGAATACTGGAGTGGGTTGCCATTTCCTTCTCCAATGCATGAAAGAGAAAAGTGAAAGTGAAGTCGCTCAGTCTGTCCGACTGTTAGCGACCCCATGGACTGCAGCCCACCAGGCTACTCCGTCCATTGGATTTTCCAGGCAAGAGTACTGGGGTGGGGTGCCATTGCCTTCCCCGCCAGGTTGGCTTAGTGGTAAAGAATCCACCTGTCAAAGCGTGAGACATGGGTTTGATCCCTGGGCTGGAAAGATCCACTATAGAAGGAAACGGCAACCCACTCCAGTATTCTTGCCTCTAAGATCCCACGGACAGAGGAGTCTGGCCGTTGCAAAGACTCAGACATGACTGAGTGACTGAGTGTGTGCACAGACATACACGTATTTCCGGTATATGTTACAAGAAGAAGGCTCCCTTCCAGGGCCCAAGAGTGGGCTCTTCTCTAACACTCTGAAATGAGTTGTCGGAGGAGACACATGTGCTGACAAAGCAAGAGGCTTTACTGGGAAGGGGCACCCGGTGGAGAGCAGTGGGGTGAGGGAGCCCAGGAGAACTGCTCTGCCACGTGGCTCTTACTCTCAGGTTTTATGGCATCAGCGTTAGCTTCCAGGTTGGCTCTGGCCAATCGCTCTTGACTCAGAGTCCTTCCCAGTGGCATGTGCATTGGTCTTCAAAGACGGATTCCAGGGAGAAGGATTCTGGCGGGTTGGGAGGACATACGGACTGGAGTCTCCTCTGTCTTTTTGACCTTTCCTGAATTCTTTCAGTTGGTGGTAGCTTGTTAGTTCCGCATTCCTTACCAGGACTTCCTGTTGTAAGATAACTCTGCAAGTGGTTACTATTGGTGGTTTCAGTCAATGATCCCCTTAACATATACGTAGGACTTCCCTGGTGGCTCAGAGATTAAAGTGTCTGACTGGAATGCAGGAGACCAGGGTTTGATCCCTGGGTCGGGAAGATCCCCTGGAGAAGGAAATGGCAACCCACTCCAGTACTCTTGCCTGGAAAATCCCATGGAGGGAGGAGCCTGGTAGGCTACAGTCCATGGGGTCACAAAGAGTCGGACACGACTGAGAGACTTCACTCACTCAGGAGTTACCTAAGAAAGCTAACCAAATGGCCCAAGCTATCACCTTAAAGATAAAAGAAGACGTGGAGAGGGTAACTTGGAAAAGCACAGTAAATAAGGGTAGGGTTGTTGCATAGGGTTGAATTGCTGCCTTCTCCACTGATAAAAAGTTTCTAGAAATTTAGATTTACCTCTTCCTGGTTCCAGGAGGGAGACATCCTTACGGAGATTTCCCTTATACACATTGCTGCTGCTGCTGCTAAGTCGCTTAAGTCGTGTCCGACCCTGTGCGACCCCATAGACGGCAGCCCACCAGGCTCCCCCGTTCCTGGGATTCTCCAGGCAAGAACACTGGAGTGGGTTGCCATTTCCTTCTCCAATGCATGAAAGAGAAAAGTGAAAGGGAAGTCGCTCAGTCGTGTCCGACTGTTAGCGACCCCATGGACTGCAGCCCACCAGGCTCCCCCGTCCATTGGATTCTCCAGGCAAGAGTACTGGGGTGGGGTGCCATTGCCTTCCCCGCTTATACACGTAAATGTCTCTTATGAATGTTAACTTCTGTTAGGGTTTCAGAGCTTCTCTGGTGTTTGTTTTCCTTTAAAAAAAAAAAAAATCCAGCTCAAGATAATCCTTATGCCAAAGAGGCATTTTCTGGCGGCAGCATAGTATACTCCCCATTAGTTCCAAAGAAATTTCATTGCCTAAAATCAAGGAGTCATTATTGTAAAGGTCAAAAAATAGCTGAGACAGCTCCATGAAGCCCGCTAGCTGAAAGTTCCTGCATCCGGCTACAGATCCCAACCCCTCTTGGTCAGGACTCTAGCTTGGCGGTTGTCTATTCCAGTGTAAATATCAGGTGTGTTAGCCCTGTGTCCTCTACCAGCTCGAGACTTTTGGGCCAGAGGAGCAATGTCTTGGAACTTTATTGTACGTGGAAAGTCTTTGTTAGATAATGCCTAAAGTATTGGTTTCCTAGGGCTGCAGTAAATTGAAAAAAAAAAAAAAAAAGGCACCAAATGGGTAACTTAAAGAAGTAGAAATTTTTTTCCCCACAGTTCTGGAACCAGAAGCCTGAAATCTGGATATTGGCAGGGCCACCCTCCCTCTGAAGGTGAAAGAGAATCCATTCTTTGCCCCTTCTAGCTTCTTCCGGTGGTTGCTGGCATTCCTTGGCTTGTGGTTGCATCACTCTAGTCACTGCTTCCAGGGTCACATTGCCTCCTTGTGTGTCTGTGTCAAATTTCTCTTGTCTCACCCTTATAAGGACACTTGCATGGTTGACCATATTTGTATTATTTAGGAAGTCTACAAAGTGTGGCTTTAATTTTGCCTTGATTTCCATTAACACTCAAAATTTTCAGTCTTCAGTTGCTCAGTTGTGTCCAACTCTTTGCAATCCCATGAACTGTAGCACACCAGGCTTCCCTGTCCATCACCAACTCCTGGAGCTTACTCAAACTCCTGTCCATCAAGTCAGTGATGCCATCCAATCATCTCATCCTCTGTTGTCCCCTTCTCCTCCTGCCTTCAATCTTTCCCAGCATCAGGGTCTTTTCTAGTGAATCGGTTCTTCACGTCAGGTGGCCAAATTATTGGAGTTCTAGCTTCAGCATCAGTCCTTCAATGAATATTCAGTACTGATTTCCTTTAGGATTTCCTTTAGGATAGACTGGTTGGATCTCCTTGCAGAGGAGATCCCTCTCCTTGCAAAGAGTCCCTTGGACTCTCAAGAGTCTTCTCTAACACCACAGTTCAAAAGCACAGTTTCAATCTTTGGGCTTTTATATTCTGAGACATTTTCTTAGATTGCAGTTTTTATTACTGATTTTGCTCTATTGGGTCCACTGTCTTATATATGATTAAAATACATTTATGAATCCTTGCAGAATGTGATGGTATAATAACAACTGTCCTTTACTGAGAAAGCTTGTATTCCAGGGGTGGATTGCTAGGACTCTTTCATTTGTATGCGAGCTTGTATCCTTTTAGTTTCTTTATTCACTTTTCCTATGTACTGGAGTAGTTTCTCAAGGTTGTCTGTTGCTTACGGTATTGCAGAGAGGAAAGAAATTTTCCTCTGCCCTTCCGGGTGCTTCTGGCTGGTCTAAGAATTTAGTTGACATGAGAAAGATTAACAGGAGAAGCTTGAACAAAAGTTTAATAGCATGTATACATGGGGAAGATTGAAGGAAACTGAATAACTCATCGAAATGGGTGAAACCTCCCCTTGAAACCATCTTCAGCTAAAGACAAAAGAGGATGTTGGAAGTAGAGGCTTGAGACTTCCAAATGGAGGAAGGCAATTGCTGTAAAGATGTAAAAGCAAATGTTTGGTCAGTGTTTGCTGGGCCTTGCAGAGACAATGGGACACAGAAGGGACTCTGATCTCTAAGAATCCTCCCACCCCCGACACCCAGTCCGCCAGTATCTGGTGATAGCTCTGTTCTGCAAACAAGCTCTCTGTCTAGTTAGGGGAAGTTATGGAGAAGACAAAAGTTAATTCCCGAATCTTTTGGGTCATGATTGTTTTCAACTCAAAAATAATCTAATGCCAGACACGTTTTGAGGTCCCCAGTCTTGCTTCTCTGGAGTACTAATTTAGCTTTTTGTGGTATTTGCTTTTCGCTACTGAAAATGAAAGTTTTTATTTCAGTGATTACCTTAAATTTTTTGTTCTTTTCTTGTGTCATCCAAGCAATGTTTTTTGTGTAAGAACAAGAAAGAATTTTTTTTTTCCCAATTTGGCCTGTTTCATGAGGCTAACTTCTTTTGGGAGTGTGAGAGTAAAAGAAGGTGTTTCTCAAATTTTGGTTTAAATTATCTTTGCTTGGTAAAAGTAAAACAAACAAGTCCATCTAGTGATTCTTTTTCTGCATTGTGTATTGTGATCAGGGTATCACTAGCTTAGATGCAGGTCCTGCTTCATAAGTGAGCAATTCATACATGGAGAAGAGTCCTGTGCTTGGCTAAATGCTTGCCTTCTTGAAATTTGTATAATTTTCGAACAGAGACCCCCATGTTTTCATCTTGCAAATGGACCTCATGAATGATTCAGCTGTTCCTGGCTATGTGGAACCTATGTATGAGTTTTAAAGAGGAGTCTATTCCTTCAGGTGAATGCAGTCCTTCCTATCATCACAGCTTGGCTCCTCAGCATTTGTGCAGTCGACATCCTACCCAACCTTATATGGCATTCTTGGGGGTTTTCCCCTCCGTGTGTGTATTCAGAATGTAGATAATGAATAACTCTTGGTTAGTAGAAATATGTTTTTCTTGCCTTTTCAAATAGGCTTTTGAAAATGAAATAAATAAGCACAACTCAACTCCAAGTGACCTGTGAGCTATGCATGCTTGTGACTTCAGCAAATTAGTGAGCAGGTTGTCCTCTGCTTGTCCTCAACAATTTTCTCCTATATTTTAAAATAAGTGGAATGTTAATTTTTAAATAAGTGGAATGTTAATTTCTCTTCAGCCTCAGGCTTTAAAAAATGATCTTAATTAATGTTGCCCTAATAGCTTCAGAGGTTGGTTTTAAGGTCGTTGCACTCTGCCCTGATTGAATGTAGAGAGAGTGTGGCAAGAATGGTCATGAAGAGGAGGGAGGAGGTCTGTCATCTGAGGGCAGGTGGGGGTTGCTAGGCACCGTTTTCCAGACCTGAAGCTGAAGGGTAGGCTGGTTTGAAGAGCTCATTGCCCTGTGTCTGGCTGTAGACAGCTTAGCATGAGTATTCCTGCCATTTTTTGGTACAGGTATGACATAGTTTTTTAAGTTGCACAGGTAGCTGTTGAGATCCAGGCTGGGGTCGTTACAGCCCTTTATGTGAGAAATATTCATTGACTGAACAAAGAAGAATTAGACCAGGGGCTTATTTATTGTGCTTCTACTTTAGTTTCAGAATCAAGGCTTTTGACTTTGCAGTTCATCTGAGAAAGAACTGTTAGGCAGCCCCAGTATAAAAAAAGGGGCAGAGGACCCGAAGGACAGAACGGTGAGAGAGCAGGCGGGCTTTGGCAGCAGGCCTGGACATGTAATTCCTCTGAAGTGTAGTTGGCTCATTTCCTCAGAACTCCAGTTTCTCCATCTGCAAAACCAGGGAGATGATATCTAGCTGCCACGATTCATGGTGGTGAAATGAGATGACAGTGGAAATTCCCGCACATGGCGCCTGGCACTCCATGCTCTCAGAGTGCCTGTCTTAGGTGGCGGTGGGGACGCAGGGAGGGGTGCAGGAGAGAGAGCTGTAGAAAGAATATTCTCCAGCCTCTCCAAAGAAAAGCACTAGTTTTGTAAAGAGAGAAGTTGCCAGGGATGAGCAGTCCTGAGGATTAGGAGGTGATCTGTTTTGGTTTAACCCCTTCTTTGGGAGAAATGGGTCAGTGGAATCTTCCGAGACTTTCTCAGCTCCAGCGTGCCCTTTTTCACATCTAAAACTTCATGTGGCATTTAATTGCTCTAGGCACATTAGCATTCCTGATCAGTTCAGACTCATTTTATTGCAAAGCTGAAAGAGAAGGGATTTGTTGTTATGCTATACATGTCTGATTACATTTATACAACGACCTGACCCTTGAGTCTGTTGTGGTTCATTTCCAATTATTCCCATTCCTACTTGTAAGAGACCAGCTATGGACGAACTCGTACCCTCTGTGTAGCATTTCTTTCTCCTGTTTTCTTCTGTTGTTGCCTTATCTTTTGTTTCCCTCAGGCTGTTGTGCAAGAGGTAGACTGCTGTATTTCTGAATAGCCTTTCCTGTGGAGGAATACAGTTTACACCCTCTGGACCTTCTGTTGCTGACCTACTTTTCTTGTCTTTATTGCCCAAAGACTTTTGTTCACCGATAGAAGCACCTTCTACTATGGGGACTTGAGTACTTAAACTATTAAACGTATATCCAAAATCAAATCCTAAACTCAGTTTCTTAAACAGTTCTTTAATCTACTTAAACATGCTTACAGACTTAAATCTTTTGAACAATGTAAACTACAATGACTTTTGAATACTCCAAACACTGTAAACAGCACACAAAGATCCAGTGTTTATGAAATAGGGCTTCCCTTATGGTTCAGCTGGTAAAGAATCCTGCAATGCGGGAGACCTGGATTCGATCCCTGTGTTGGGAAGATCCCCTGGAGAAGGGAAAGGCTAACCACTCCCGTATTCTGGCCTGGAGAAGTCCATGGACTGTACAATCCATAGGGTCACACAGAGTCAGACACGACTGAGTGACTTTCACTTTCACTTTTCAACACAGTTATACCTATTTTAAAATATTAATGCCATGGGTATTCATTTATTGTTCTTGTTCATATACTCTCTGGGGTTTGAGCAACATATATTTTGATAACTTTTAGTGTTAGAGCAAGGCCCATTTTGACACTTTCCAAGGGATATAATAATGCCCTTGTACAATTTCACAATTATAGAAACCTTATCAGAGCTGGAGAAATAGTCTAATCAGCTGAAATGACAGGATCTAGTTATCAGCTGGTTGAGTTTTGGTCATCCATATTTATCAACTGCAAGCCGCTGGTCTTCTGGCTAAGCCTCTGTTTGTTCCATCAATAAGGCTTTGGATCCATGCTTTCCCTATACGCCCTAGGTTTCCTGCAGCGTGGTTCTGCCCCGCAGAAAGCTGTATTCTCCAGACTCTGCTTCATTGCCCGGTCACCCTCATGTTTGCCAGGTCTCTATGCATCATTGGAAGCTTACATGTGCTTTATTACTACCCACCTCCAATTAACAAAGCCGTCTAGGGGTATCATCTAGGATGTGAGGTGTGAAGTCTGCAGTTAGTGCCCCTTGTAAAACACTTAGCTAATTCATCACCTCTCAGTTTTCTTCCCCCAGTTATAAAGTGCACTGACGCTTTTTTAAAAAATTATTATTGGTCTACTCTACCTTTGCTAGGACCAGTATTAGGAAGTTCCCCACATCCACCCTTCTCTACTTAAAGGAATACAGGCACACCTTGGAGATACTACAGCCTCAGTTCCAGATCATCACAAAAATACTGCAATAAAATGAGTCACACGAACTTTCTGGTTTCCTAGTGCAAATAAAATTATATTTACATTCTCCGGTAGTCTGCTAAGTGTGCCACAGGATGATGTCCTATACACATACTTGCATCTTAATTTAGAAATAATGGAAATAATGCTGTTGGGAAGATGGTACCAGTAGACTTGCTTGATGTGAGGTTGTCACAAACCTTCAGTTTGTAAAAGTGCAGTATCTCTGAAGCACAGAAAGACAAGTGTGCTAAGACAAGGTTTGCCTGTATTTAATAGAAGAAACCGTACATCTAGCACTCTCGTATTGTTACGGCCTTTTTTTAAAAAACAAAATCATTATTTTGGCTCTTCTGGGTTTTCTTCGCTGAACATGGGCTTTCTCTAGCTGCAGAGAGCAGGGCTACGCTTCGCTGCAGTGCACGGCCTTCTCCCTGTGGTGGCTTATCTTCTTGCTGAGCACAGCTCTAGGCGTGCGGGCTTCAGAAGTTGCAGCATGCGGCCTCGGTAGTTCTGTCCGGGCTTTGGTTGCTCCACGGCAGGTGGAATCTTCCTGGACCAGGGATTTAACCCCCGTCCCCTTCACTGACAGGTGGCTTCTCATCTACTGAGCCACCAGGGAGGTCCCTGTGTTGCTGCCTTTGATGTCCATGTTTGTCCCGTCTTGGCCAGATTTGTCCTTTCAGCACTACTCGTAATCTCTTGGAATGCCTTCTGCCTTTCTGACAGTAACTGGTTGGGCCTTTCTCGTTGATTTTCCCTGCCCTAAGATACGTAATTATTTATGTATTTATGAATACATATTTACAAATAATTAAATCTGCATTGCAGGCAGATTCTTATTGTCTCAGCCACTTGGTTCCTTCCTTTGGAGAATAGTTTGAACCCAAATTCTGGGTGCCCGTTTTATGTAACAAGTACTTATACAGTGTCAACTCTGTTCCAGATATTATCCCAAACTATTGTGTCATTCATTTCTCATAACAACCCTATAAAATGAGTACTATTATCCCCATTTAATAGATGGAGATACTGAAGCCCAGAAAAGATAAGTAGCTTGTGCAGGGTCACACACCGAGTAAGCCACACCACCATTTGAAGGCAGGAAGTCGGTCTCTGAAGTCATCTCTGCTACTTGGGGGTGACATGACGGTGGCAGGCAGGCGTGGCAGAAAGTCATTGCAGCTGTTGGACTCACTGGAAAGTTTTTCTTGTAAAATTTAGAGGTCTGATTTTTCCAAGAAATTAACATTTCATATATTAGAACAACATGATTTTAGACACACTATTCTTTTATAAACTACTAAGAAAAAAAAC
The DNA here is from genome assembly GCA_006410675.1 of Oreotragus oreotragus. Classification (NCBI taxonomy): domain Eukaryota; kingdom Metazoa; phylum Chordata; class Mammalia; order Artiodactyla; family Bovidae; genus Oreotragus; species Oreotragus oreotragus. Next base: position 273,777 of record SJYX01001951.1, read on the forward strand.
AAGCACTGCAGACTTAACTGGAACACAGTGCTCACGCTGATGATCCTGGGCGACTCCTGCATAGGTCCCACCAGCCTCTGTGACTTTGAAATGTCTTTCCTCTGTTACCAAGGGAGGCAGTTTCTCCTGCCATCATTTTTGTTGCTTGGCATCTGTCTGCAATGCTTTGTACATGTATCATAACAAAGTATGCAACGCTTCATCTACTGGTGAGTTTTCTTCCTTTCCTATGTCCCTTGAAGCAGTTGGTTGTAGCATGCAAGAAAATAGGGCACACGAAATGTTTGCTTTACTCAAAATCAATTCTATACCCCACAGCTGTCTTTGTGTGCCTTAGTGTGCACACGACCACTTTTTGTTTCAGTGCTGAATGGAGTATAGCCTTGAAGGCTTTTTTTGTACTACCTTAGATCCACAGAGGTAACAACGTAATTACCACATAATTCAGCACATAATTCAGTTGAAATGGTGGTAGAAAGAACAGTTTTAACCAGTTCACATTTGTATTATGTTTCTTTTTCTTTTTTTTTTCTGTTTAGTTTTATTTATTTATTTATGTTTTACTCTACAAGATTGTATTGGTTTTGCCATAAGTTGACTTGAATCTGCCATGGGTACACATGTGTTCCCCATCCTGAACCCCCCTCCCCCCTCCCTCCCCATCCCATCCCTCTGGGTCATCCCAGTGCACCAGCCCCCAGCACCCTGTATCATGCATCGAACTTGGACTGGCGATTCGTTTCACATGTGATAATGTACATGTTTCAGTGC
>SJYX01001951.1:274640-297584 GCA_006410675.1 Oreotragus oreotragus
ACATGAATCAGCCATGGGTGTGCATGTGTTCCCCATCCTGAACCCCCCTCCCCCCTCCCTCCCCATCCCATCCCTCTGGGTCATCCCAGTGCACCAGCCCCCAGCACCCTGTATCATGCATCGAACTTGGACTGGCGATTCGTTTCACATGTGATAATGTACATGTTTCAGTGCCATTCTCCCATATTATCCTGCCTTTGCCCTCTCCCACAAAGTCCAAAAGACTGTTCTACGTATTATGTTTCAATGTCCTATTCTTATGGTGTCAGGTTTCATCAATCATGAAGACTTTTCTGTTTCAGAGTGACTCAAAAAGAAATGTATTACCCAGTAATTAGATTGAATGTTCACATCTCAAGTGTACCCCATATTTTAGAGTTGCCCTTATATTTCCCACTTCTCTTCTAGAAACTGATGGCCCTCTTACAAATTTTTTGAACTAACATTCTTGTATTACCTGGCCCCTAAATAATACTTTTGGAAGTGTTCAATTCTTTTAGCTTTTGCACCCCTCTGCTCTCCCTCCCTGCTCCTTGCAGCGACAACTAATCATGATACTGGATATTTGGTACTTTTCATATTTGCAAATTTAAAGTTGATAGTGTTTCATTTTTTTCTGTCACTGGAGAAGCTGGGGTGGCTGGAAATTCTCAGTCATCTTCTATCCTGCTGGATCTAAAAATGTGTACAAAATTCTTATCCTCAGTGGTTAAGTAATGCCTGATTCTTAGGCCTAGTTGCTACTTAACTAGAATCTGTTTATCTACCATTGTTATTTTCCTACTTCTTCCTTCAGATGTCACAAAATCATTAAAATATGGAGGATGTGACTGCATCGAGGATGGATGTCTTAAAGTAATAATTCACGGTATTTTTGGACCAAGCGTGTAATTGACTCCCTGTTGTTTTGTCTTGAGCCAAGCTCTGTGATCTCCTTTTAGCGTATTTGCACTGACAGGCTTCCACCCCTTCACCAGCTGTTTTTATCTTAATTTTAAAGCATTAAAGAGGCTTTCAGATTTGAGGTTGGTTGATGGAGGCATCTCCAAAGGAATGAATCATGCTGGTAACTTTAAGTGGAAAGAACTAGGATTCTGATGGTTTCTGAAATGCAGTTGACTCTCCCCAGTATATATTACCTAGGCTGTCTATGTTTCATTCAGGAAGGGGTTAGCAGTAGCCTTTAGAGTTGACTCACAAAGTGAAATAGCCGTGAAATAGCCATGATGCACAGTATGGTCAAGTTCCCCCCCAAACCCACCAATTTGGCTGCTACCTAAGGACCATTAAAAAGTGGTGACCAAATATGTAGTCTAAGTAGATGATTTCAGCCCCCTTAATAGGGAGATGCTCGTTTCCCCAGGGGAAATAGACCTGCACCCGTAGAGTTATTACCAAACTGTGGCTGCTGTTTCAAATCATGAGTGGATCCTCCATCTCAAGTAGATCCTTACCAGTTCAGTTTCCACTATCATTCTGAGGAGTGACAATATATGCTACAGTCATGAGGACCTCAAGTTTTGAGCCCTTCCTATGTTCCAGGCACTGGGTTAAGGATTGTACTTGTATTATCTTTCTTAATCCTCAAAGTAGACTATGAGGGCTATTCCATGTCTTCTAAGGGATTCTTGCCCACAGTAGCAGATACAATGGTCATCTGAATTAAACTCTCCCATTCCCGTTCATTTTAGTTCACGGATTCCTAGAATGCTGATGTTCACTCTTGCCATTTCCTGCTTGACCACCTCCAGTTTACCTTGATTCACGGACATAGCATTCCAGGTTCCTATGCAGTATTGTTCTTTACAGCATTGGACTTTACTTCCAGCACTGGGCACACTATGGATTGTTTCCGCTTTGACCCAGCTTCCTCTTTCTTTATGGATCTGTTTCTCCACTCTCCCCCAGTAGTGTATTGGACACCTACCAACCTGGGGTGCTCATCTTCCAGTGTCATATCTTTTTGCTTTTTCATGCTATTCATGGGGTTTTTGAGGCAAGAATACTGAAGTGGTTTGTCATTCCTTACTCCAGTGGACCATGTTTTGTCAGAAATAAAGAGCCTCTTAATGACGGTGAAAGAGGAGAGTGAAAAAGCTGGCTTAAAACAAAACTCAGCATTTAAAAAACAAAGATCATGGCATCAGGTCCCATCTGCTGCTGCTGCTAAGTCGCTTCAGTTGTGTCCGACTCTGTGCAACGCAATAGACGGCAACCCACTAGGGTCCTCTGTCCCTGGGATTCTCCAGGCAAGAATACTGGAGTGGGTTGCCATTTCCNAAAACAAAGATCATGGCATCAGGTCCCATCTGCTGCTGCTGCTAAGTCGCTTCAGTTGTGTCCGACTCTGTGCAACGCAATAGACGGCAACCCACTAGGGTCCTCTGTCCCTGGGATTCTCCAGGCAAGAATACTGGAGTGGGTTGCCATTTCCTTCTCCAATGCATGCCTGCATGCATGCAAGTCGCTTCAGTCGTGTCTGACTCTGTGTGACCCCACAGACGGCAGCCCACTAGGTCCTCTGTCCCTGGGATTCTCCAGGCAAGAATACTGGAGTGGGTTGCCATTTCTTTCTCCACAGGTCCCATCACTTAATGGCAAATAGATGGGGAAAAAGTGGAAATAGTGATTGATTTTATTTTCTTGGGCTCCAAAATCACTGTGGATGGTGACTACAGCCATGAAATTAAAAGATGCTTGTTCCTTGGAAGAAAAGCTATGACCAACCTAGACAGTGTATTAAAAAGCAGAGACATCACTTTGCCGACAAAGGTCTGTATAGTCAAAGCTATGGTTTTTCCAGTAGTCATGTATGGATGTGAGAGTTTGACCATAAAGAAGGCTGAGCGCTGAAGAACTGATGGCTTTGAACTGTGATGTTGGAGAAGACTCTTGGAAATCTCTTGGACTGTAAGGATATCAAACCAACCAATCCCAAAGGAAATCAACCCTGAATATACATCGGAAGGACTGATGCTAAAGCTCTGATACTTCGGCTACGTGATGCAAAGAGCTGACTCATTGGGAAAGACCCTGATGATGGGAAAGGTTGAGGGCAGGAGGAGAGGAGAGCAACTGAGGATGAGGTGGTTGGATGATATCACCGACTCGATGGACATGAGTTTGAGCAAACTCTGGGAGATAGTGAAGGACAAAGAAGACTGGCATGCTGCAGTCCATGGGGTCACAGAGTCGAACATGACTTAGTGACTGAACAAAACAGTCCTCAGAGTGGCTGTTGGGAGTGTTACCATATAGATGACGGACTGATTCTTTGTGACTTGTCCAGGGCCTCGGCCAGCAAGGGAAAGTCAGAATTCTGACCAGATGGGAGTGGGGACACCCTGTTAGCTTTCAGTAAAGGTTCTCAATAAGCTGTGCTCAAGAGGGCGAGGAATAAACCCTGAGACCATGTGCTTAGTCTGGAAAACATTCACGTGTTGGGCAGTCACAAACAGTGCCACAGTGTCCCTGCTTTGTAAATATTTTAGAAATCCTACACATTTAAAAACACATTTATTTGGTTATTCAGTGCTCTAAATTGGTTTATGAGGAACCCTCTAAAGTAAACAAACCACGGTATGCTGTTTTATTTCTCAATTGTTTGTCATTTAATTGTCTCCTTTTGTCTTAATCTTGAGAGTTTGTGTCAGAATTCGTCGCTTATAGAATTCCCCTCTTGGCCTTAAATGGAATCAAAACCTCCCTGCTTGCACTTGCCCATCCACCTTCACCTCCAGAGTGAATGACATTCAAGAGCCTCTGGGATGCCTGGAGCAGAGGCTCCCTATTCTCAAAGCCCCTTGCCACCGTGTGTGTATGTGTGTGTGTGTCTGTGGTAGTTGCTCAGCTATGTGTGACTCTGTGCAACCCCATGGGCTGTAGCCTGCCAGGCTTCTCTGTCCCTTGGATTCCCCAGGTAGGAATACTGGAGGGGGTTGCCATTCCCATCTCCAGTGGATCTCCCCTACCCAGAGATCGAACCTAGGTCTCCTGCATTGCAGGCAGATTCTTATTGTCTCAGCCACTGGGGAAGCCGCACCAGGGCAGCTACAGTATGTAATAGGCACTAATTGAACAGTGTGAATAATAACAACACTAAAGGGACTTCCTTGGTGGTCCAATGGTTAAGACTTCATGTGTTTCCGTTATAGGGGGCTCGAGAGTGGATTGGGGAGGCTGGGGGTGAAGGTTGGGAGAGTGGCGGGTGGGCTCCAGTGCATAGGAAGGGTTTCCTTTCCCTGTTAGGGCTGTTCAGGATGCATCTCACTTGGAGAACAGCTCTGCTCTTTTAATGCAGCTTGATAGCCTTAACAGGAAGTGACTGTATGAAACTGTGGTTGCACTTTTGCCAGGCAGCTTCTATAAAGACGTGTATCATTTTGGAGCAAGTGCCGCTGGCAGTTCCTATCAGCACAAAAACGTAATTTCCCCCAAATGCTTCTGTTGCCGGAGGACATAAACTGCCGTGGCTTCCCTTTGGCTTACTTCAGATTTTTGCCTGTGAGGTGGCAAGCTTTTTATGACACCTGACACCAAGTTTCGTTATGGATGGTCCTAAGTCATTTCCTCCAGTTTGAGTAATTTAAAAATAGAAGCAGGAGAATGGATTCAGTTGCTGATAATTGTTCCTTCACTGTAAATGTAAAGTCACCTCCTAAGGGTTTTGAAAAGTGACTTTGGAGACTTGGGGACATGTGGTGTCAGTGAAGACAAATACTCACTGTGAAATAGGCATGTCTCCATGATGTTTCACAGGCGCCAAACATGCAGGCCTGGAGTCTGTGTTGTTCTGATCTGAGCAAACTGCCTGTCACAAAAACCTGACGGGTGACGTGGAGAGTGGTGAGTGACCCCACTGTGTTTAGCCTCCACATCCTCTGCATTCTGTGGATGTGGGATTTTTAGTAACCCTGAGAACACAAAGGGGCGACTCTTGGTTTAGGGGTGGTGGTGAAGGGGAAAGGTTGAGACACTGCAGGAGAGGATGAGAGCGGAGACGTGACTTGGAAACGCTGTCACAACACGGAGATGGAAATGTGTGGGAGCACGGAGAAGGGTGCCTAAGTTTGGTCCTTACTGTGGAAACAGAATTTGTGAGGTACGCTTGGCCGCTGGGCAGGAATGCTTTGAAGCCAGAGTTGAGAGTTTGCATCCCATCTCTGCTACCTCCCCTGGCCCCGCCGCCCTCTTTGTGAAGTTGACAACTGGTGTGAGGCTTAGATGAGGTCATGTAGGGAGGATGCCGGTCACAGAGGAGATGCTCAGAGGACATGAGCTCCCTCCCTTTCCCACCACACCCTCCACACATGTCTTTCCTCTCTGATCCAGATGAGGAATCGTTACTCAGAGAAATTACATGGCTTGCCTGACAAAGTTGGGGTTACACTCGCATCTTTTTAGTCCTGTTACACCTCTTCCTCTTCAAGACAGTTGTACACACTTTATAAATGTAAGGTGTTGGGCTGGCTGAGGGGGGGTGCAAGGCTGTTTGAACTTTGTCTTCTTCCTAGTTGCATCTGGTTGTGTTGCTTTACATATTGGGTTGGCCAACAAGTTCATTTTTCCGTAACATCTTATGGAGAAACATTTTGGCCAGCACAGTAAAAATAAAGGCAGTTGATTTGTCTCAGCAAAGCTGGCCTTCCCCTGTGGTTCCCTACGATTGGTACCCCTCCAAGAGCTCTTCTAATACCTAAATACTTGGATATTCAAAAACACTGTCAAAATATGTCCTTTTAAAAGAGAAGGGGTTGTGCCTCCAAGGAATATCTGTCAACTTCTTGTAAAAATTTAACCATTTCTCCATTGATTTACATTCTAATTTCTGTTGATTTGGGGTTTTCAGTTGTCAGGGGCCCCTGTTATCCTTTTGTTTCTTTTCCTAGGCCATCTGTCAGGCAGGTAATAAACCATAAACAAACACATAAGTACACTCAGAAATTTTAAGGGGAAGAATAAAGCTTTTATTATACTACAATTCTATAATTTATATGTTTTAACAATGTGATATACTGTATGACCCCTTACTAAATTAAGGAGCAAGAAATTACTGTTATAACATGCATTACTGTTAGTAAGTATTACCTTCTCCGGTTTTATATATTTATGCTTTGGTTACAGTTTTTCCCCAATTGTGATCAACATACCTTGAACACGCAAAGCCTTCCAGAAGCCACTTAATTGTCTTAAAACCAATTAAAGGACCATTTCTCTTTCAGTTGAAGGTTGACTTTCCTATCATTTTCCCGTCAGTAAGAAGTAAAGTGATATTACAAATTTTAATGTGTATAAACCAAGGAAGCCAGGTGACTGGAAATGATAAATATTGACGTTTGCATGAATTTTCCAAGCATTTGAGAATGTATTTCAAGAAGTTGTTTGGGTTGATCATTACCAAATAAATTTTTTTTTTCTTTGTTAAGTCAAGTTTATTAAGGTATAATTGACACATAACAAAATTCACTCTTTTTAGTCTATAGTACTGTGAATATTGATAAACACACAGAATTAGGTAACTATCTTTGACCATCTAAACAAAGAAAAATTTGTTATCACTCCCAAAAGTTCCATAATGTTTGGGTTGATCATTACCAAATAAATTTTTACCTCTTAAATGGCTGGTTTTTTGAAGCTTCTTTGCAAGTCCGCCTGCTTTCTAAATTTGGAAAAATCTGTGTATTTGAATCCTAAAAAAGACAGTCTCTTAGCAACACAGAAGGAAGGACCAAGAGGAACAAATTAAGTAAGAAGTGTGCTATTATTTGTGTATGTTCTCATTGTTTTGAAAACCACTCCACGCATAGGTGTGTTTTAAGCTTTTGTAACATTTGATCTGCTTAAAAAGCAGCAAAAGCAGGAGTGGTATGCTTTTCCTCCTGTGTGCCTTTTATTCTTTGTCTCCCCACACTTTTATTTTTACCCACTTGGAGGACGTTCATGGGCATTCTTAATTAAGAATTAATTTAAAATGTCTGCCTGGAGGACTTTCTGCTCCATATTCAATTAACTTAGAAAACATTGCCTTGATACGCAGATGGATTGGTTTTAAAGAGAAAACAGAATTCACCCTCATTTTAGACATCTACAGTAATTCGTTTAATTAACCTTGGAAGCATTTTGCATCCATTATGTATCCATAAATAAGGGAATGCTGAAGTGACTACTGCTCCCATTTAAGGCTAATTATGTGCTTCTATAGCTTGGTTCCTTTGCTTGTGTGGAATTTTGAGTTCGAACAGGAAGAGAGGTTTTATAGTGAAGTTGTTCCCTGGGCTGAGCTAGGATATCTAGCGGGGACCCTGGCTATTCTGCCATGTTCGGTTGGTGAAAGCAAGCCACCAGGCCAACCCAGTAGAAATGGATTGGGGGATGTGAATTTCTCTCTTGATGGAGGGAGTGGCCTGTGTACATAAAGCGTGGGAGGAATTTCTGGTTCCATTTTGGAAATGATTTTTTACATAAATGAAAGGAGTATTCACTTATGCCTCAGTTCCTGTGTTCCATCAATTTGGGGATGTACATTCCTTTCACCCCTATACATACTTTTTAATATCTCTAAAACCAGTGTCTTACAGTGGTAGCATCTTGTCACCACTGGCTGGACAAAACTGACACATTGTGGTCATTACTGATGATTGTATAGATGTGGACATAGCAGTTTTGTTTATATATATATTGTTGGTTTAATATATATGATGAGATTAATTGCCTATGAAAGGTCTTCCAAATAGTCCATCATGATTCAACACTGAAATAAAAAATATTTGTGTACATAGAAAGTTATAGAACTATATGAACAAGATGTGACTTTAGTATCGGTGAAAAACATTTTTGCTAGAGAAATGACCACAGCTACTGTTTTTCTGCAAAAAAAAAAAAACCCAAAACCAAGAGTTTTGGGACATCTGAGACAGAAGATAAGTAGCTGAAATTGTGTTATACAGTTGTGGCAAAAGTATAACCTTCCAGATAATAAATTATGCAACTTGAAAACAGGAGAGGTTGGTCAATCCTTTCAAAGAGATGAACTTCAAAGCTGGTATGTCCAATTCATAAACTGTGTAGGACTGTACAGCAAATAGGACTGTTGCTGAAGTATGGAACATTAAGTTATCAAGCTTTCTGCCAACTTAGAGCTCCAGCTGCTTGTTTTCCAGTGATTTGCGATTTGGAGAAAAATTAATTTTAGACAGGAAATGCTGATACAATCTCAGTTTCCTTAAAAGGCTCTGAAGTTTTTCTGTCCTGTTAAAGATGCTGAAGAGAAAGTCATGCACATGGGGCTGTGAGAAGTGATTGTTGCTATGATTCTTGCACAGTTGCTGGCGGCTGAAAGTTGTTCACTTTAATCATAAGCTGAAAACATTTCCCAAGAACTGAGTTCTTCTCCAAAGACAGTATTGTGCGTGTGCACATGTGTGCATGGCAGTTTTGGTCAGCAAGGAGATGAATCCTAGTTCTCTGAAAGCCTTCTGCTGTGACACTCAGTAAGAACAAGAAAGTTGTAGTTTAGTTGCTAAGTTGTGTCTGACTCTTTTTCGACCCCATGGACTGTAGCCCACCAGGCTCCTCTGTCCGTGGGATTTTCCAGGCAAGAATACTGGAGTGGGTTGCCATTTCCTTCTCCAGGGGATCTTGCCGACCCAGGGATCGAACCCTCGTCTGCTCTGGCAGGCAGATTCTTTAAACGGAGCCACCAGGGAAGCCCAAGAATAAAAAAGTACCAGCCTCCACATTGGCATATCGGGTGTCTGGCAGCTGGAAGAATATTTCAGAGAAACAGTGGGGCATCAGATGGGAAAAAATGGACATCAGCAACTGAGTTAAAAATATTCAAAAGAGCAAGAAGGTTTGTTAGGAATATCTTAACCAGTTTGTTAGTTTTCTTTTTACTACAGAAGTACATGAGTGTAGTATGATAAACCTATCTGAAAGCTTTTTCAGTCATTATAAAATAGCTCTAAGTAACAAGACAGCATTATGTTATGGTTTACTTGGCAGCATTTTTCTCAGTGGTGTGTAAACTGAGGGTTCATCTTAAAACTGATTGCGTCTTAGACTCAGTAAGTATGTGCTAGGCACTGAGCCTAAAGCTACTGTCATGGAGTTTCCAGTTTAAGGGGTGTTGAGGGTATTTCTGCTTGAGCCCCAAAATGCATTTTCAAATGTGTTTTCATAGAGTATATAAGAACAAAATTATTAAACACTCATGTCACTTTTATGGAAAAATAAGCTCCAAACAGCCAAATCTTAAAGGATTTAAGTGTTATTTTCTTTGCGTTTTATAGATGTATATTCCCGGCTAATCAGTAAGTTCTGAGTGTATTGTACAGATTCCTTGCATAAAAGTTGAAAGACATCAATCATCAAAGTAAGGCGTGAGACCTTTAGTTGTTAATGGCTGTTTATCTTCCAGGGGCTTCTACGATTCATCCTCATTGTTTCGCAACAGTAACTACACATGGTAAATGTTATGCAATCTTTTGGTTTTTTTTGTTTGTTTGTTTTTAAAGTAAACCTTGCCTCTTAGAGCACGTTTAGGTTCGCAGCAAAATTGAGAGATTTCCCATCTATTCTCTGTCCCCAGAGATGCATAGCTCCTCCCACTGTCAGCATCCCCCACCAGAGTGATACATTTGCTACAATCCATGAGGCTACCTTGACACACCATAGAATCCATAGTTTACATTGAGGATTCACTGTTGGTGTTACACATTCTTTGAGCTTTAACAAATGTATAATGACATATATCCACCATTATACATAATGACAAATGTATACATCATACAGAATAGTTTCACTGCCCTAGAAATCCTCTGTGCCCTGCTGATTCATGGCTCTCTCCCCTCTAGCCCCTGGCAACCAGTGATCTTTTCACTGTCTCCATAGTTTTGCCTCTTTCAGAATGTCATTTACTTGGAATCCTTCAATATGCAACCTTTTCAGGTTGGCTTCTTTCACTAAATAACGTGCATTTTTCTTCCACATCTTTTGATAGCTAGTAGTTCTTTTTTAGCACTAAATGATAAAACATTTTCTGGATATACCACAGTTTATCCATTCACCTTCTGAAGAACATCCTGGTTGCTTCCAAGTTTTGGCAATTATGAATAAAGCTGCTATTAGCATCCATATGTAGGTTTCTGTGTGGGCATAAATGTTCAACCACACTGGATTCCAAGGGTTGTGATTGCTGCGTCATATGGTAAGAGTATGTTCAGTTTTATAACCAATCACTCAGTGGTGATCTGAAGTTAAGGTACTGTTTTGCATTTCCACCAGCAATGAATGAGAGTTCCTGTTGTTCCCCATCCTCACCAGCATTTGGTGTTGGCAGTGATATGGATTTTGGCCATTCTCACAAGTGTGTAGTGATACCTTGTTTTAACTTGCATTTCTCTGATGACTTGTGATATGGAGCATCTTTTGTATGCTTATTTGCCATCTGTGTATCTTCTTTTAGTGAGGTGTCTGTTAAGGTCTTCAGCCTGGTTTTTTTTTTTTTTTTTAATTATTTTTAATTGGAGGATAACTGCTTTACAATGTTGTGTTGGTTTCTGCCATACAACAAGGTGAGTCAGCCATAAATATATATATGTCCTCTCTCTATTGAACCTCCCTCCCACCCCCCAACCCTCTAGGTTTTCACAGAGTACTGGGTTGAGCTCCCTGTGTTATATAGCGCCTTCCTGTGAGACAGGTATTTTATATATAGTAATGTATGTGTTTCATACTTTACTGGATGAAGCACAAGCTGGAATCAAGATTGCCAGGAGAAATATCAATAACCTCAAATATGCAGATGACACCACCCTTATGGCAGAAAGCGAAGAAGAACTAAAGAGCCTCTTGATGAAAGTGAAAGAGGAGAGCTTGTAATGTATGTGTTTCATACTTTACTGGATGAAGCACAAGCTGGAATCAAGATTGCCAGGAGAAATATCAATAACCTCAAATATGCAGATGACACCACCCTTATGGCAGAAAGCGAAGAAGAACTAAAGAGCCTCTTGATGAAAGTGAAAGAGGAGAGTGAAAAAGTTGAGGTAAAAGTCAACATACAGAAAACTAAGATCATGGCATTTGGTCCCATCACTTCATGGCAGATAGATGGAGAAACAATGGAAACAGTGGCAGACTTTATTTTTCTGGGCTCCAAAATCACTGCAGATGGGACTGCAGCCATGAAATTAAAAAAGATGCTTGCTCTTTGGGAGAAAAGTTATGGCCAACCTAGACAGCATAAAGCAGAGACATTACTTTGCTAACAAAAGTCCGTCTAGTCAAAGCTATCGTTTTCCCAGTGGTCATATATGGATGTGAGAGTTGGACCATAAAGAAAGCTGAGCACCAAAGAATTGATGCTTTTGAACTGTGGTGTTGGAGAAGACTCTTGAGAGTCCCTTGGACTGCAAGGAGATCCAACCAGTCCATCCTAGAGATCAGTCCTGGGTGTTCATTGGAAGGACTGTTGGTGAGGCTGAAACTCCAATACTTTGGCCACCTGATGCAAAGAACTGACTCATTTGAAAAGACCCTGATGCTGGGAGAGATTGGGGGCAGGAGGAGAAGGGGACGACAGAGAGGATGAGGTGGTTGGATGGCATCACCGACTCGATGGACATGGGTTTGAGTGGACTCCGGGAGTTGGTGATGGACAGGGAGGCCTGGCGTGCTGCAGTCCATGGGTTGCAAAGAGTCGGACACGACTGAGCGGCTGAACTGAGCTGAATGTGTTTCAGTGCTACCCTCTCGATCTGTCTCACCCTCCCCTTCCCCGTCTGTGTCCACAAGTCTGTTCTCTGTTTCTGCATCTCTGTTCCTGCCCTGCAAGTAGGTTTATCAGTACCAGTTTTCCTCGATTCCATATATATGCATTAATATATGATATTTGTTTTTCTCTTTCTGACTGACTTCACTCTGTGTAACAGGCTCTAGGCTCATCCACCTCACTAGAACTGACTCAAATTCATTCCCTTTATGGCTGAGTAATATTCCATTGCATGTATGAACCACAGCTTCTTATCCATTCATCTGTCAGTGGGCATCTAGGTTGCTTCCATGTCATGGCTATTGTAAGTACTGTTCAGCCTAGTTTTTAATCAGATGGTCTGTTTTCTTATTATTGACCTCTCAGGGTTCTTCGTATATATTGGATTACAGTTGTCAGTTATGTCTTTTGCAAATATTTCTAAACTTTTAAACACAAGTGATATCTAAAAATCAAGCCTTTTAAAAAATATTGTAAAAATATCAGCATAGAAAACTCTGAGGAAGAAATACTTGCCCCATGTTTGGGGCAAGTTGTCTCCCATAGTACCCCACAGTGCGCTGGAGCAGAGCCCTAGTCTCTGCCCCCCAGCTCTGGCCCCTGTTACACCCCTCACACCACACAGAATTGACAGGGCACCATCACTTAATCAAGATGTAAAGCCCTGCTAAAATGGAAGGAACTGGGACTGTCCGGTTCACTCCAAAATCTAGCAGCACTCCTAGTACATAGAAGGCAGTAAATGAAGTGTAGATTCTCAATACACAGATCTTTGCTATAAATAGCTTCCCTCAGTTTTGCATATGTATATTTTAATTGTGTGATTAGATTTAAACATTTCCCAATATTTGATTCATTTTATTTCAGAAATGTCTATTTATCATGTTTGCAGTTTTTTAGAACAGTAGCCCTAGATATTGTATTTTTAAACATAATAGCCAGTAACTACATGTGGCTCTCTAAATTTAAATGTAAATTAGTGAAAATTAAAATGTCAGTTCCTCAGTCTCACTAGCTATATTTCAAGGACTCAGCAGCCATCCATGGCTACTATATTGGACAGTGCAGGTCTAGAACTTTTTTATGATTTGAGAAATTTCTGTTAGCCAGAGCTGACCTAGAGGGTGAATTGGTGGGGAGAGAAACCAGAGGCAGGGAGACCAGTTAGGTGGTGTTTGCCTAATGTCAAACAAGAGATGACAGCTTGAACTAGGCTGGGACAGGGTTTGAGGTGAAGCAGGCATTGAATTAAAACTGTTTAGAGCGAGGATCACGGAGGAGCCTGGTGGGCTGCAGTCCATGGGGTCGCTAACAGTCGGACAGACTGAGCGACTTCACTTTCACTTTTCTCTTTCATGCTTTGGAGAAGGAGATGGCAACCCACTCCAGTGTTCTTGCCTGGAGAATCCCAGGGACGGGGGAGCCTGGTGGGCTGCCGTCTATGGGGTCACACAGAGTCGGACACGACTGAAGTGACTCAGCAGCAGCAGCAGCAGCAGCAGCAGAGCGAGGATCAGCTTGATCTGGGCTGAGGTGTGAGGCAGAAGAGGTGTAAGGTTTTCGGGGTTTTCTAAAAACTTAGTTGGTCATGTTGGGTCTGCCTGTCTTGGGCCACGTTGTGGTGCAGGGGCTCATAATTGCAGCACTCGAGCTTAGTGGCCCCAGGGCATGTAGGATCTTACTTCCCTGACCAGGGATCTAACCCCCATCCCCTGCATTGGAAGGCAGATTCTTAACCACTGGATCACCAGGGAAGTCCAGAGGAAGAGGTAAGGTAACTGTGTGGATACTGAGTTAGGTGAACTGAGAGTTACAAGAGGAAGACATTTGAGGTAGAGGGGAGCAGCTGATGCATTCAGGTGTGGTTTGCTGAGGTTTGAATACTGTGGCTCATCACCCATGCTGCTCATAAATCTGGGCCCAGGAGCTAAGAGGGGTCTGGGGTGAGGACGCCGATGGTGGGTCCTGAGTGCCGGCCCGGCTGTGAGAGCCAAGTGCTGCGCGAGCACTGCGAGAGCCGGGAACAGAGGATGTCTGCACCTGAGGGGCTGAGGATGGGAGTAGAATCAAAACAGAACCTGAGCTAGAAGTGTTCCAAGGTGGGGCTGAACATGGACAAGAGGATCATGGTGGTGTGCAGAGTGGCATGGTGCAGAGGAGCAGCCCACGTCTGAGAACGACGTGGAGGGAGTGGAATTGAGTGTGTTGATCTATGCCCAGGAAGATCCCCCAAGAAAGTCAGTGGGTTGCGCAAATGCACCAAGCAGGCCTTACCTGTGCTGCCTCCAGGCCAAGGGATGCCAACCCAAATGCCCGCTAGGCTCTGGCAGGAAGCAGAAACCCTGAATCCAAACCTGGAGCCCAGGCTTCACAGAATGAATAATGAAAGTTAAGATATCTGGGACAGGTGGGAATTAGCCAAGTAGATAGCAAACTTAATACTCTGCCTCCCTCCCTAGTAATTCTGGTCAAACCCGATCTTTGCAAAAAAAATTTGTTTAAATTTCTTTACAGTAGGTTTCATAACCTAGTCTGCTCTCTACTGGGATGATGTCTGTTTCCCACTAAATTTTATCTTCTAAGTTCTATCATAGAAGGATATTATATATATAATTTTGTGTATGTGTTAAAATTGTTCCATTTTTTACCATTCTTTCTTTCTCATCAAGAAGCATGCTTAAATTATTCTCCAGTGATCTATTTTTAAATTTTTTATTGGAGTATAGTTTACTTACAATGTTGTGTTAGTTTCTTCTGTGCAGCAGAGTGAATCAGCTATACACACACACACACACACACACACACACACATATGTACATATTTCCCCTCTTCTTTGGATTTCCCCCCAGTTAGGTCACCACAGAGCATTAAGTAGAGTCCCTGAGCTATACAGTAGGTTCTCATTCGTTATCTATTTTATACATAGCATGAATAGTGTATATATGTCAATTCCAATCTGCCAATTCATCCCACCCACTGCGTTCCTCCTCGATGTCCATACATTTCTTCTCTATGTCTGTCTCTCTATTTCTGCCTTGCAAATAAGATAAACTAGACCAGTTTTTCTAGATTCCACATATATGTGTTAATATTTGATGTTTGTTTTTCTCTTTCTAAGTTATTTCACTATATATGTAAGTTTCTAGGTTCACCCATGTCTCAACAAATGACCCAATTCATTCTTTTTTTATGGCTAAGTAGTATTCCATTGTATATAATACCACATCCTTGTTTGTCCAGACCTCTGTCAATGGACATCTAGGTTTCTTCTGTGTCCTGGCTATTATAAACAGTGCTGCAATGAACACAGCGTTGCATGTGTCTTTGGGAATTATGGTTTTCTCTGGGTATATGCCCAGTAGTGAGACTGCTAAGTGATATGGTAGTTCTATTTTTGGTTTTTTAAGGAGGTTCCCTACTGTTTTCCACAGTAGCTGCACCAACCTACATTTCCACCAACAGTGGTTCCCTTTTCTCCATACCCTCTCCAGCATTTATTGTTTGTACATTTTTAAATAATGGCCATTCTGACAGGAGTGAGGTGATACCAGAGGTCCAGTTTTAAAGCTGGTAGGTTTCAACAAGTACAGTGTTTCAGTAATAGAAGTTGTACAGACCTGTGGACATTTGGCCCTAGCAGAGATAATGAAGAATAGATACCTAATCCAGACTCTCCTCCCTGGCTGTCCGTCAGGGCCACTTGAAGCGTGGCCAGAGTTTCCAGTTTAATTGGTCTGCATAGCAGCCTGGCTCGCGATACTAATTTTAAGTGCCATGGAATATCCTAGCATGCAGCCAGGGCTGAACCCCTGGTTTAATCATACCGTTTACATCCACAATATTTTAGGTAAGGGAAGAGAAGCTCCACCACAGCCTTCTGAGTAGGACGGGGGCGGAAACCAGTACACACTTCCTCTGAATGGTAGCTCAGTGGAGCAGCCCACTTCTCCCTCTGCGCCCCACTCCAGAAGGACAAGACGCCGGTTCCCATTGGCAAGGTCAAGCCTGGGTAGCAAAACAAACCTGTGTATGAAAGAGTCGCTGCCAACAGAACAGAACCCACCAGCCGGCCGTCCCAGGTGACATGTGTGAGAGAATGTATCCTTGTCAGGTACCTTTCAAGTAATGGTTCTAAGTTTGTTTGGTTGGTTGGTTGGTTTCAAACAGCAGGACCATTACTTCAAAATAAATATTTTCTTCAGGCTCTGTCCTCCACCCACCAGCCACCACCGCCCTGAGACCTTTCTTAGGAATACTTGGGTTCCTCAAAACCGTGTAAAACCCAAAGCATCAAGTGTTAAAGCTACTTCAGTCTTCGGTAGATGCTAACATGAGCAAAATAAGCATGAGATTGAAACCAGCTGTGCCAACACGCAATCAAACCATGGCCGATTGCTCCCTCTTGAGGTTCCCCTCTGGCGGGGCTCTGAGAACACTGCCTTCCATCTCAGCCCTGTGTGACAGCCTGACGGGGCTCAGGAACATTTTTCGCCTTTCAGTAGAAATAATAGTTTTGAAAAGGAAATACATACTGGAAAGTAAATGAAATATAGTTTTAGACATTAAAATGGAAAGTATCAGACCTACTCTTTCACTTCCTTGTTCTTTATCTGAGATACCTGAGCTAGCTTCCCTGCAAAGACAAAACAGTAGTCATCAATGAATGGTCTCGACCGGGACTTCATGTCTGATAGAGCAGACCTCTGTTAACCATTCTCGTGCATTCTGTGCGGTTTCAGTTTGTGAGCATGACTGTGACTCTTTCCCTACCCCTCAGGGTGGCCGCACAAGGTGCAGGAGTGGACAGTGCTTTAAGATGCTCACATAATCTGGGGTCTGAAACTGGGCCTCTGCTGGGCCACCTACAGAAGCATGACCTTGGCCAAATTACTTAACCTCCCCCAAGACTCCACTGCTTTATCTCAAAATGGGAATAATCATAATATAACTCATGTAGCTGGGAGAAATCAAAGGAGACAGTTCCTCTAAAGTGTCTAGCAGAGTGTCGTGCATATGGAAAGCTCAGTTGATGTTAGTTAGTTACTATTATTAATACATATTGTACCTTGGAACAAAATGCTTTCTGTCCTCAGGGAGCTTATCACCTAGGGGAGATAAACAGTTGGGAAGTATTGTGTGTGTGTGTGTGTGTGTGTGTGCAATAAATATTTCTTGTTAGCTTGCTCTGGTCCAAGTTGTGGTTGAAGGGCTGGCAAGGCAGCTATGGCACGGGACAGAACGGAGCTCTGCGAGAGAAGCCTCAGTTTTGGACCACACGCACTGGGAGGACAGAAGCAGGTGGGCTGCGTGACTAGGGGGCAATAGCTTGTGAACCCAGCCCCTCAGTAGGGTGGGGAGAAAGGGGCAAGGAAGGCATTTCAGACTGCCAGGCATGACCAGAGTTGGCGGGGAGATTCATGAAAAGAAAATCTAAGAACAGACCGGCAGTGAGGAATGAGGTTGAGAAGTAGCTCAGGCAGTGATGAAAGCCAAGGCTGAGAGCACTGGCCTTGTACTCGGTGAGGAGCAGCCATTCTCTGCGAACACTGCTTTGTGCCCGATTGCCTGAGGATGTGCTAATAGTATCTCCTGGTCTCTGTTCAGTAACCAGGGAGCCCCATGCATCTGTGGACACAACAGCCGCAAGAATAGCCTGTAATCGCAGGCTGCTCACACAGTATGTTAAATCCCTGGAGGGAGATACTGCCAAGATTTCAAAAGACTTGGCTGAGAATACCCCACCAGAATGGTTATCTCAGACTGAGCATAGACTGTATTTCTAATCAGAGCAAAATAGACATAGTCTAGGTCAGGGAAGGCCATATGCCCGTTTCTGACATAGGAGACTGCAAGAAGTGAACTGGGTAACAGCATGTATGCAGGAGCAGAAAGACCTCGCACTCTTACTCAGGCTGGCCTAAGGGTTGACTTGAGCTTGACCTGTCACGGTGCTAAAGGAACGCCATAGCACGTGAGTATATGCTAAAAGGAGAATGGGAAGTTGGCAGTTACAGTGTCAGATTTGGCGGCTGCAGGGAACTAGTCACTGAACTTCTGTAACAGAATGTTGGTTTTGCAAGAGACTGCTAGGGGTGTCCCCATCTCAACAGGCTTTCTACGTTATTAATGTCCAATGGCACCCCACCTCCACTGAACCCTCAGACAGTGGAGAACTCAGACACTGGGGCAATGCCTCTGTAGGGACAGGTGACTCTGCTCTTGGAGACAGTTCTAGCTTTTGGAGACTTTCAGGTGAGGTACTATACACACCCCTGCACATCATTCCAAGACCGCTTTCCTGCCTACTTGCATTTTGATTTTCCTGAGTGGAACATCCTCATGGAACATGGTTTTCAGTCTTTTTACCGTCTAGATTACTTGTCTCCATACACGAGTTTTGCTGTTTGTTTGTTTTTTTTTCTTTCACTCCTTTCATGAGTGCTCTTTTATGGGTGGGCCACTATAACAAAAACACCATAAACTGGGTGGCTTGAGTATCGAACATTTATTTCTTACAGTTCATGAGGCTGGGAAGCCTAAGATTAAAAACTCCAGCATATTCAGTCTGATAAGGTCCCACTGCCTGGGTCACAGATGACCTCCTTTCACTCTGTCTTCACATGGAGGAAGGGACAAGAGAGCTCTTGGGATCCCTGTTACAAGTACACTAATTCCACTCAAGGGAATTAATTCCCTCATGAGTTCATCACCTCCCACAGGCCCTATCTCCACATGCCATCACCTTGGGGGTTAGGATTTCCACATATGAATTGGGTGGGGGGGAGCACAAGTCTTCAGCCTATAGCAGTGGCATAAGGCACTTCCTGCACTGTTCAGCAGATGACCTGGTTGGGCTTGAATAGATCAAGATCATGGATAGCCACTGTCATCATCCTAAGCCATATTTCTGTTAGTGGAGGCTAAGGCCACACCAGAGGTTTTGGTGCTGGCATATTGAGTTTACTTGTCTTCTACAGCTTGTAGAGGTGGTTTTGTTTCTTGGTTTCTTGACCAGTATCTCCTAAGTTTCTGCCCTCTTTCCTGTATTTGTACTGTTTTTGACAACCCAAGTTCAGATCTTTTTATTGATCCCTGTTTTATTTCTCCAGCTTCAAAGATGATTGAATTCTGATTCAGTGGGACAGGAAATTCACTCTCACCCTGCGTTCTCCCAACCACACATGTGGTCACCTTGCCTGCTGTGTTACTCTTCAAGTCAAAGATCATATTCGTCAGGCTGGGTGGAAAATGAATCAGCCCTCTTCCTATGTCCCCCAGGTTGGGGACGCATCAGTAGGCTTTGGAAATGCTTATTATTAATTCTCCACATTGTTCTATCCCAGTTTACCATCTTGTCAGTAAGACTATCATGAGAGCCTCCTCAGAGGTCTAGTGAGGCCCAGTTCTCCTTGATTTCTTCCTCTAACTGATCGAACAGTGGAAACAACACAGTTTCCAAGTTGTTGGAATAAAGGATGAAACCATGCCAGGTGACTTGAACTCATTTTGAGTCAGCTAATTGCTCTTTGTTGTTGTTCAGTCGCTGAGTTGTTTCTCTTTGCAACCCCATGGACTGCAGCATGCCAGACTTCCCTGCCCTTTGCTATCTCCTGGAGTTTGCCTGGGTTAGGAAGATCCCCTGGAGAAGGCAATGGCTACCAACTCCAGTATTCTGGCCTGGAGAATTCCATGGACAGGGGAACCTGGCGGGCCTACAGTCCATGGGGTCGCAAAGAGTCAAACATGACTAAGCTACCAACACCTAACTGCTCTTGACAATCGTTGTATTCATCTTGGACTTTTATTCTGCCTTTCTAATGTTTGTTTTCTTTTTTCTAAGAACATTTTCTTTAAAGAAGCAGAATATAATTCCATAACTCCAGGCACCAGAAATGCCCCTTCCTTGATTTGCTATGCAAAAATATTCATGATCTTTGAACAAAAGAGCCCACTCTTTGAAGACTGACTTTGTTTTCTATAAAATTTTTGCAATCCCCAGTTCATTCTGGCCTTCGAAATTCCCCATCCCATCCTCCTATATTCAACCTAAGTGCTTTTCCTTCAAGAAGTTGCTTTTGGTTCTGTGCCTTCCTAACTTTTAGTGTGAGCTCTTAAATCTGAGCAGCCTTATTGGTTTCTATAGCAACGTTCACTTTTTTCTCATCAGGATTGTTTACAGATTGCCTAATCAGACCTTCTAGACTTCGGGGTCTTCCCAGGTGACTCAGTGGTAAAGAATCTGCCTGCCAAGCAGGAGATATGGGTTTGATCCCTGGGTGGTGAAGATCTCCCTGGAGTAGGAGATGGCAGCCCACTCCAGTATTCTTGCCTGGAGAATTCCATGGACAGATAGATGAGCCTGGCGGGCTACAGTCCATGGGGTCACAAAGGCTTGGACTTGACTCAGCACAAACACAGACTTCCTGAACACGCTTCTCTTTTAGCATCTCATGCTCTAGAGTCATGTCTGTATAGTGAGAACTTCGAACCGAGCTTTCCCTCTCACCCAAAATGGTGCCTCAGGAAACCATAAGATACCTTCCAGGCTTGAATCTGTGTATATATTAAAGAGGGTCTCACCAATGCTTGGGTGCGAATGGCTGTTACAGTCCTGAGAGCAGTGTCTGTGGGGACTCGGCTGTGGCAAAAAGATCCTTGCCTTTTTGCAGAAGACAGAGGTGAGAGCAGCTGTGCTGTGGCTGTGAGTTTTTGTGGTTCTCGCCATGCTCCTTCCTACATGCTCTTGCCATTCCTCGGTTCTTGGGGTATAGAAATGCAAGGGTGAGTGTTCAAGTGTTCCACAGTTCAGTATTGGAACTGAAAATGGCAAGGTGGCTGATTTTTCATTCTTAAATTAACATAAAGCACGGAAGCTATATAAATGTGTTCCTGCTGTTCTTAAGATAATGTCATCTGAATTTTCTTTGAAAGAAAAAGACATCTGAACGCTTGCCTTTGTGGAATGAGAATGGTTTTCAATTTGGTCTTAGACTTCACTGAATAGGAAAAATCTCTGACCTTGGGAAATGGTTCTCAGCAATCTAGTGTCAGCTCTGTCCCAGTTTCTCCGGTCCCAAGTCTTGGTAAGAGGTTAGAAAGTCTGCTGTAGCAGCGTTTGGGGAGTGCCTTCTATATTTGGCTCAAAGTGATGTGGAGACCGCTAACTTATGAAAGGTAGCCAGCTGCCACAGCCAGCGAGAGAGCTTGACTGTCTCCTCACTTCAGATTCATGCCCTGCTTTTAATATTTACTTGAGGTTAAGATGTTGAAGGTGCATGCTCAGACCTTCAGACATCCACTTGCCTGGTCCTTTGGATTTGCCTAATCAAACGTCTTTATCTTTTCACAGTCCCTCCTCTCTGTCAGTGTGGTCCCTACCCTGTACCAGCCACCACCTTGCATGATCTAAATGGTGTCCTCACCATGATTCCTTTAGTTGCAGCATGTGGGATCCTTCCTTGCGGCCCAGGCTCCAGAGCATGGGTTCAGTGGCTGTGGGGTGCAGGCTCTCCAGTCGCAGCTCCAGCTCGCTGGCCGCATGGCATGTGGGATCTCAGTGACCCAGCCGGGGATCTACCCCGCGTCCCCTGTTGTGGAAGGTGAATTCTTAACCACTGGACCACCAGAGAAGTTACACCTCACTATCATTCTTATCTCCCTCCAATTCATTGCCTAGACTGGACAACAGTCAAAGGGGTCTTCTAAAAATGCAAGTCAGGTCACAGCATTAAAACGCTTCTGTGAGTGCCTCCTAGATTTGGGTGAAACCCAATTTTTTTTTCAGTCTACACTGAGGCTATGTGTTCCTCTGTCTCTGAAGTATCTCTTCAGCTCTGTCTCCTAGCACAAGGCCCTCTTTTCCGAGGTATTTTCTGCCTCGGGGCCTTTGCGCCTCTTTCCCTCTGCCTGCTTCCCTTTGCAAGAAGCCCTCTTCTCCCTCCCCCCTCACCTGACTGACTTCCTGTCTCAGCTTAAACATAACTTCCTCAAAGAAGTTTTCTCTACCATTCTCATCTAAGTATGGGCTCCTTGTTCCATTTGCTCATGGCTCTTGATTATTTTCCTTCTGAGCCATTGTCACAGTTTGCGATTATGTCCTTTAATCTGTGTCCTCAGAAACTGTCAAGTTAATGGGGCTAGAGACCGTGTTATGTCCTCTACTCCAGCTCCCCGCAACCTTCTACACATCCTTATATGTATGTGCCCTTAAGTATTTGTTAAATAAATCTATAGATACATGAATTAGTGCTGTGTCATCCCACTAAATGTGGTAGAATGGAAAATGCTGTGCATTGCAATAAAGAGATGTGGATTCTAAACCCCGGTCTACCACTTAGCAGTTCCATCTAATCTCTTGACCTCCTTGTGCTCCAGCTGTCTTTTGTTTAAGTTAGGGATAATGATCTTGACCTACCTACCTTGGGGAGATGTTGTCAAGATCACATGACTCATTTTGTAGGTGAACCTTTTGGGGAACTGCATAGTAAAGTACCTTTCTGTCCTTTGTCATTGCTTGCCAGTGACTTAACAGAGGATACAGGGAACAGAAAGACTTGGAACTGGGCCTGTGTGAAAACGTGGGACAAAGCAGACACCAGGCACAGGAGGTATACGTGTGGATGTTTAACTGAAGAAGATGCACAGAACTGCCTGGGCCCATCCAGCCAGGAGCCTGTGCTGAAGATGTCTTTGTAGAGCACAAGCTTGATATAAGAAGGGTAGTAATGCTTCAGTTCAGTTCAGTCGCTCAGTCGTGTCCGACTCTTTGCGACCCCATGAATCGCAGCACGCCAGGCCTCCCTGTCCATCACCATCTCCTGGAGGTCACTCAAACTCATGTCCACTGAGTCAGTGATGCCATCCAGCCATCTCATCCTCTGTTGTCCCCTTCTCCTCCTGCCCCCAGTCCTTCCCAGCATCAGAGTCTTTTCCAATGAGTCAACTCTTCGCATGAGGTGGCCAAAGTACTGGAGTTTCAGCTTTAGCATCATTCCTTCCAAAGAAATCCCAGGGCTGATCTCCTTCAGAATGGATTGGTTGGATCTCCTTGCAGTCCAAGGGACCCTCAAGAGTCTTCTCCAACACCACAGTTCAAAAGCATCAATTCTTCGGCGCTCAGCCTTCTTCACAGTCCAACTCTCACATCCATACATGACCACAGGAAAAACCAT
>SJYX01001951.1:297807-309789 GCA_006410675.1 Oreotragus oreotragus
GCTCAGCTTTCTTCACAGTCCAACTTTCACATCCATACATGACCACAGGAAAAACCATAGCCTTGACTAGGCGGACCTTAGTCGGCAAAGTAATGTCTCTGCTTTTGAATATACTATCCAGGTTGGTCATAACTTTTCTTCCAAGGAGTAAGCGTCTTTTAATTTCATGGCTGCAGTCACCATCTGCAGTGATTTTGGAGCCCCAAAAAATAAAGTCCGACACTGTTTCCACTGTTTCCCCATCTATTTCCCATGAAGTGATGGGACGGGATGCCATGATCTTCATTTTCTGAATGTTGAGCTTTAAACCAACTTTTTCGCTCTCCTCCTTCACTTTCATCAAGAGGCTTTTTAGCTCCTCCTCACTTTCTGCCATAAGGGTGGTGTCATCAGCATATCTGAGGTTATTGATATTTCTCCCGGCAATCTTGATTCCAGCTTGTGTGTCTTTCAGCTTTAAACATCCTTATTTATTAAAAATGATTTTCTTAGGTTAAACTGAAAATTCCTCCTTGGGTTGTCCAGGCACTGGTCCTAATTCTGTGCTCTAGGAGTAACAGGGACAAAAAAAGTCTCTTCCATTTCAAATCCAGTCTTGCCAGGATTGAAGACAAGTGAACATGGTATTCTAAAACTGCTTCTTTCTTTCTTTGTCTTTTGCATGGTTTACAGTTACTTCTCCAGCCTGGTCAACCTTCCCTGGACATGCTGAGTATTGATTCTTTCTGACCATTGGTTGCTAAATAGAAAGGGTGTAGCCCTGCTGTTTTCTCACTGTGGCCCAAGAGCAAACTAATTTTTGGCAGCTAGCTCACACAAATGACTTCAGTTTGCCATTAGCTAAGGCCTTTTTGTCTGCTCAGCCCTCCTGCTGTTAGGCCAACAGATTCCTTTTAAGCATTCCACAATCCTAATTTTGGATCCCAGGGTTTTTGTAAATTTCTTTTGAATTTTGTCTTATTGTGATTATTTATCCAGGTGAGATCTTATCTGTAGGCTTCCATTCAATCAGTTAGAAATCTTTTTTAGCTTTTCTTTATCTAGAAACTTGATTTGCATGTCATCATTTTCCTCACTCAAATTATGGATAACCAATGAACTTGGCAGGACACATGGCAGAATTCTAAAATATCTCGCCAGAAACCTCTTGCCAGGTTGGCAGCCACTGTTACTCACCATGGGGGAGCCATTGGATTAGTTTTATATCCAGACTACATTTATCTGTTCTCATTTTTGAAGTGTCATAAGTATAGTCTTCTCATGATATCAGCCTTGTGCGTGTGCATGCTAAGTTGGTTCATTCGTGTCTGACTCTTTGTGACCCTATGGAACATATAGTCCATAGACTCTTCTGTCCATGGGATTCTCCAGACAAGAGTACTGGAACGGGCTGCCATACCCTCCTCCAGGGGACTCTTCTTGACCAGCGATTGAACCCACATCTCTTATGTCTCCTGGATTGGTAGGAGGATTCTTTACCACTAGTGCCACAGAGGAAGCCCAATCCTATCAAAAAAGTACAGGTCAAACTGTACAGCACAGGGAACTCTACTCAATATTCTGTAATAACCTGTATGGGAAAAGCATCTGTTAAAGAATGAATATGTGTCTATGTATGATTGAGCCACCATGCTGTACACTTGAAAGTAACAACACTGTAAATCAACTATACACCAATACCACTTTTTAAAAAAGTGAAAAAAGTGCAGTCAGTTTAATGTGATTTATTCTTGGTAGTTAAAAACGTCCTGTAATGTTTAGGACATCTTCCTTTGGTAAGGTGTGTAAGTGCTTGCAAAAAAGAGGGGCGTCTAGAATGTTTAACAACCAGAAAAGCCAGGGCGCCAGCCGAGCAGTCAGAGGAGACGTC
The DNA here is from genome assembly GCA_006410675.1 of Oreotragus oreotragus. NCBI lineage: Eukaryota > Metazoa > Chordata > Mammalia > Artiodactyla > Bovidae > Oreotragus > Oreotragus oreotragus. Next base: position 299,678 of record SJYX01001951.1, read on the forward strand.
AGAGCAGCCAGCAGCCAGCCGATTTATCCCTCAGCCTTGCGGGTTTCCCAGAAGCCCACATGCTCTTGATCTCCAGTGGCATTTCTTTTCTCCTTTCTGTAAGTTTCTGCTGCTTATTACTTGGACTCTGAGCACGAGTCTATATCTCACAAATGAAGATATATTGTGAAACAGCCTGAAAACTGGGAGTGGGTGTGATTTGTTTAAGAGCTTGATGGGAAGGGAGGGTTTATTGAAGGGAGAGCTGGAAATATTTCCAAATACGGGACCTGGAGCCCTTCTGTAGAAATGGGTCACCGAAGCAGAGAGGGTGGTGGTGTTTCCGGGCTGAGCACAAATCCGTCAATCACAAGCTAACCAGAAAAAGTCTAGAAGATGAAGACCAATCAAGACAGATGCTATCTTTTGAGAAACAGTGAAGAAATGTTGCCAAGGGCACTGTAAAAGGATTGATTATTTCAAGGAAGGTATGAAATAATCATGGAGGGTTATGATCTCATGGAGGGTATGATCTTAAGCAGAAGGAGATAAAGGAGCAGGGTATGGGGGTGGGTGAGAGGAGGCATTTCTTTGGAACCTGAGGAGGTCATTGATACTGAGGTGAGTGTTTCCATAATGGTGAGTATGTACATACAACTTTATTGAATTTTAGAGAAAATGAATGATGAACATTTGAAGCTGTACGGCTAAGTCACTTCAATCATGTCTGACTCTATGTGACCCCATAGACGGCAGCCCACCAGGCTCCCTAGTTCCTGGGATTCTCCAGACAATAACACTGGAGTGGGTTGCCATTTCCTTCTCCAATGTATGAAAGTGAAAAGTGAAAGTGAAGTCACTTAGTNCACCAGGCTCCCTAGTTCCTGGGATTCTCCAGACAATAACACTGGAGTGGGTTGCCATTTCCTTCTCCAATGTATGAAAGTGAAAAGTGAAAGTGAAGTCACTTAGTCGTGTCCGACCCTTAGCGACCCCATGGACTGCAGCCCACCAGGCTCTCCATCCATGGGATTTTCCAGGAAAGACCTCAATCTTTCCCAGCATCAGGATCTTTTCCATTAAGTTGGCTTTTCACACCAGGTGGCCAAAGTATTGGTGCTTCAGATTCAGTATCAGTCCTTCCAATGAATATTCAGGGTTTCTTTAGGACTGACTGGTTTGATCTCCTTACTGTTCAAGGGATGCTCAAGAGTTTTCTCCAGCACCACAGTTCGAAAGCATCAATTCTTTAGCGCTCAGCTTTCTTTACGGTCTAACTCTCACATCCAAATGTGTCTACTGGATGGACTGTTGTTGACAAAATGATGTCTCTGCTTTTTAATATGCTGTCTAGGTTTGTTAAGGCTTTTCTTCTAAGGAGCGAGCATCTTTTAATTTCATGGCGACAGTCACCAGCCACAGTGATTTTGCAGCCCAAGAAAAGAAAATCTGTCATTGTTTCCATTTATTCCCCATCTATTTGCCATGAATTGATGAGATTGGTTGCCATGATCTTAGTTTTTTGATTGTTGAGTTTCAAGCTAGCTTTTTCACTCTTCTTTTCACCCTCATCAAGAAGCTCTGTTGCTTTCTGCCATTAAACTGGTATCATCTGCATATCTGAGGTTGCGTATACTTCTCCTGGCAATTTGGATTCCAGCTCATGAGTTATCCAGCCCAGCATTTTGCATGATGTACTCTGCATAGAGGAAAGGGAAATAGCAATCCACTCCAGAATTCTTGCCTGGAAAATCCCATGGACAAAGTAACCTGCTAGGCTACAGTCCATAGGGTGCAAAGAATCGAACATGACTGAGTGCACGCACGCGCACACACACATATGTACACAATGTATAGAAGTTAAATAAGCAGGGTGACAATATACAGCCTTGACATGCTGCTTTCCTAATTTTGAACCAGTCCATTGTTCCACGTCTGGTTCTAACTGTTGCTTCTTAACCTGCATACAGGGTTCTCAGGAGACAGATAAGGTGGTCTGGTATTCCTGTCTCTTTCAGAATTTCCCAGTTTTTTTGTGATCCACACTGTCAAAGGCTTTAGTGTAGTCTGTGAAGCAGTAATAGATGGTTCCCCCCCTCCCCATTGGAATTCCTTTGCTTTTTCTATGATCCAATAAATGTTGGCAATTTTACCTCTGGTTTCTCTTCCTTTTCTAAATCCAACTTGTACATCTGGAAATTCTCAGTTCACATACTGCTGAAGCCTAACTTGAAGGATTTTGAGCATCACCTTGCTAGCATGTGAAATGAGCATAATTATATGCTAGTTTGAGGATTCTTTGGAATTGCTCTTCTTTGGGATTGGAATGAAAACTGACCTTTTCCAGTCCTGTGGCCACTGCTGAGTTTTCCAGATTTGNTTGAGCATCACCTTGCTAGCATGTGAAATGAGCATAATTATATGCTAGTTTGAGGATTCTTTGGAATTGCTCTTCTTTGGGATTGGAATGAAAACTGACCTTTTCCAGTCCTGTGGCCACTGCTGAGTTTTCCAGATTTGCTGACATATTGAGTGTAGCACTGGTTAGTATTGCAGTTTCATTATTATGAAATATTCCTTCATTACAGAGAATAATTAGTATATCAGTGTGAATGCACATTTCTGCCTTAAGTATTGTGCCATACCTTGCTTGGAAGACCCTTACAGCTTTGTTATTCCAGTGGTGATTTATTTGCGGACTATCCTCTACGCAAAAGTACAAAGATTTGTGTCCCTCTGATTTTAGAAATATTCAGTCCTGCTGGCCATTTCTGAATCTGTGAAGGGAAGGAATATTGAATAGAAGGAAGAGGGAGGGTAAGTGTGAGGACGCAATGTGGAAAGTTTTCTGTGGACCATTGTGAATCCCAAATATGACCTTTCAGAAGCTTGTAGGCTATCATTTCACCTCATTTTAATTCTTAAACTGCAAAAGGGAAAGGGGGTGGGGAGAGAGATATCTTAGGAGGTTGGTTATAGGTATAATATATAGAATATATTATATATATAGAATAGATAACCAACAAGGAGCTTATTATAGATTATATCTGGTTATAGATATAACGTATAGAATATTATATCTATTCTATATATATAATAGAATAGATAAACAACAAGGAGCTTTGTGTAGCACAAGGAACTATACTCAACATTTTGTAATACCTAAGAAGGAAGAGAATCTAGAGTTATATATATAATACTGAATGTCTGTGCTGTACACCTGAAACTAACATATCAACTATACTTTAATTAAAAATAATAAAAAAAAATACCTGAGTTAGGGAGTTCTTCTTCCCTAATGTTTGCCTTGTGTTTATTTTACAGAGTTAGCATTCTTACTAAAAGAAATACTGAGAGGGAAGACAAAGGTTTGCAACACATTAATCAGGTTATTTTTGACTCATTCATAGAGATGATTTAACGGGGGAGAGCAGAGTCTGGTGTTAGCTGTGGATCAGTTGGTGTGCATGTTGTGGTTCTAAAATCCTTAGAAGTGTCTGTGTTGTGAGGGATAATATCAGACAGTTCCCCTGTTACCAGCATCCATTTCCCTTTCTGTCTGATGGTCTGAAGGTCTGAGAGTCTGAGGTTCAGTTGGTTGGTGGATCTATCAGTTGGTTATCGATTCATTGCCTCTTTTTCTTTCTTTCATCTTAGAAAAAGTATCTCTAGAATGGTTTATTATTCTGTTATTTGCATAAGTAAGACTTAGAAAATATCCTAAATGTTCAGTATTAGAGACAAGGTTGATATTTGCATTGATTATGCAATGGCATTAAAAAATGGTGTTTAACAGTAAATGTGTCTTTAGGTATAAGTAGAAAATAGTAAACAAATTTATATATATAAATGTTCATGTCAAAATATTCAAAGAAAAAAGGATACAGTTTAAAAACTTATTGCTTAGGAAATGAGTATTTTATAAATATGGTATATTCCCTTCTTGGCCCTGTTTAATCGTTTTTTGCCTTCTATTTTATGTGATATGCCTATTTTGTTTTATTAGCATTTTCCTAGTGAATTATTTCTCTGACTGCTTATTTTCAACACTAGTTGTCACTGAATTTTAGGTGGATTTCTTATAAGAAGCATATAGGTGGACTTTAAAAAAGACATCTAAAATATTTCTAAATTCTAAATAGTCAAATTTAACTTGTTAAATTTTATTGTGACTGCTAATATTCTTACCTGGAGAATCCTGTGGACAGAGAAGCCTAGTAGGGTACAGTCCACAGGATCGCAAAGAGTCAGACACGACTGAGCAACTTCACCTCACCTCACCTAATATGTTTGAATTCTTTCTTTGCATCTTTATCTTTCTACGTCTATCTTGTTTTCTTATTCTTTATTATAATTGTTACTCTTAGTTTTTCCATCTTTGTTTGGAATTAATTAAGTTTGCTTCATTTTCTCCCCCTACCAATTATCTCTGGAAGTTACATTCTTCTTTGTGTGATAGGGATTACTATTACATTTCTATATATCAGTTAAAACTTTTATTTTTTTTTTTTACCATGGGATAGCCAGTTGAGATCTATCCCTCCCCTCCAAATAACTTACTTATCCTATTTACATGACTTTTATCACCTTCACTGCCCTCCATACCCCACCCCACAGCCAGTACCCGATTTGAGGGTTTATGTTTTATTTCCAGAATGTTATTAATGTTTTTTCAGTAACAACATTATATTGAAGTTTTTTATTTTGAAGGAATAGTTATTGGAGGGTGGCATGTTCATTGATTTTTAAGAAAATTTCTGTTTCACAACTAGTTCTTAGTTTTATCTTCTAGTGATTTTTTTTTTTCAGAAATAATAGACTTTTGAGTTCTTTAATCTTCAAATGTTCAAAATGTTAAAAAATGAAAGTAGCTTTGGTGAAGTCCAAAACTATTTTCATGCATAACTTTGAAGATTTGGATCCATTATCTTTTGGCTTCACTTTTGTGCTAAGAAGTCTGCAGAAATCTGACTTTTATTTCTTTTTATATATCTTTTCTATGCCCACCCTCTCCCACTCCCCCTACCTTAGGATTTTTTGCTTTATCCTTTGAAATCTGATTTTTCACTAATACTGCTCTAAAAGATCTTTTTCCTCCCTGTTCAAGCAATTTGGTACTTTTGTGACCCTCTAAATCTGAAGATCAAAATCTTTATTTAGCTCTCAAAGCTTTTATTTTACCTTTTCTTACATTATTTCTACACATATATCATTGTATGTTTTTCTTCTGAAAACTTTTTAAATATTTTGTAACATCTGTTTCCTTTTGCTTGTGGTCTGGTAAAATTCTTCAGCTTGATTTTCCATCTAGGTGCTTTCCTCTTCAATTATTTTCACATACATTTCTGAATATGTTAATATCTGTATTCAAACATTCTTACACACATCTCTAAATATGAATGACATCTAAGCTAGTCTTTTTCAGACTGTTATTAGCTCTGTTTCTATTGGTGTTAGTTACTATATCTTCTGAGTTTGTGGGTTTCCTCTATGGTGCTGTCTTTTTTTATCATTCACATCTTTGTTTTTGCAATTTCGTATTTACTACTGTATGGGTGTTTTTTCCATTTATTGTAGCTTACCCTCAATGATTGTGGTTTGTACTACATACTGGTGTCATGTCATCTGGACATGCTTATCCCCTGTTCCTCTTGGGTTTGTTCATGGTGAACCTGAGTCAAGCTCTGCCCATCCAGTCCAAGAACCCATAGCTTCCCCAGGGATCCAAAGGAAGAGCTGCATAATGTCCAAGAAGCCATGGTTAATCCTCATTTTGTCCACCTCTCTCAGAGTGTTTTTCTCTTCCTGCTCTGAGAACCTTCCATCTTTGAGCAACCCTGCCTCCCCAGCAGTATAGGCCGTGAAAATCTGAAAAGGCCACATCCAGTGTTACTCTGACAATGTTACTCTAAAGTACCTGCAATTGTGGAAAAGAACAAAAGTCATTTTAGCACCTGCTTTATTACTTCTGTTCTGAAGTGAACATTCTGGAGCAAGCAAATATCTGGACAGCTATAATTGCCCCCTTGGGCTCTTGTGTGATGTGGCTTTAAGGATATTGTTTGCAATTTCTTGTGAATAGCATTTGGATGTTATAGGAAAATTAGAACATCTCCTTTTGGATAATGTCTGACATATTGTAATTCTGAGTCTGCTCTTGGCACTTGCTAGAGAAATGTCAGTTTCCCAACAGGAACAAAGTCCAGTGCAGCTGTTTCTGCTTTCACCATGGAATTTGAAAGTCTGTGTAAGAGACTGGATGTAAGCAACCAGTTTGGGAGTGAACAATGGGAGTCATGAGAGTTTCCCACATCATGAATTTCTTGCATTGTAGATGATAAATTTGATAGTAATAATACTGTCTTGAACTTGGGCATTATGATACCTTTGAGGGCTCCTTTCTGTAAGATTTTTAATGAATATTTAATAATTATAATTTTAATTATAAATATAATCATTTATAATTTTATAAATATATAATAACTCAGTCTCTTTATCACACTTATCTCACATTACAGGGACTTAAAGATATCTTTTTAAACACTTTCCACTGATCTCATTTGCCAAGGTGTGGACCAAAATATTTATGAAGTAGAATGATTTCTAGTTCTTTTGGGCTGGTTTTCCCTAGGAAATATTCATTATTTACTCATTTTGAAGTATAGTGTTGTCATTTTCCAGAATACCAGGGATAGTTTTATTCAACTGTAAGAATGAAGCATACAGCTCAAATGCACATCCCCACTGCTCTCTGCTATTTAAGAATATCTAGACTAGTTTTTACCGCCATGGAGAAGGAAATGGCACCCCACTCCAGTGCTCTTGCCTGGAAAATCCCATGGATGGAGGAGCCTGGTAGGCTACAGTCCGTGGAGTCGCTAAGAGTCAGACACGACTGAGCAACTTAATTTTCTCTTTTCACCTTCATGCACTGGAGAAAGAAATGGCAACCCACTCCAGTGTTCTTGCCTGGAGAATCCCAGGGATGGGGGAGCCTGGCGGGCTGCCGTTTGTGGGATCACACAGAGTTGGACACGACTGAAATGACTTAGCAGCAGTAGCAGTAGTTGGCAGAAAATAAAAATTTGACAGTGGTATTTGTTGGTAACATTTGTGTGTATGTGTGTTGAGGAGAACAATGTAAAATAGTTTAAGAAATCTCACATTTAAGGATCTGAAACCCTACTGCAAGCATTCAGTTGGGTCTGTGTAGATCTTGTCATTTGTTTAGAAGGAGGACCATTTTCAAGGGTTTATGTTTTGGTCTCATAGGTTAGCAATAACAAAGAAATACTTTCATGAAAAGAGATCACAATGATATTGTTCATATCTTTGAAGCTCTTTGAATGTAATAGAAATAGGTATGTTAATTTTGATTACAAAATACTTATAGAAAATTCAGAGTCTATTAGATCTAGTAGATCTAATTTGGAACAATGAGGGAAAAATGATCTTTTGGAGGAATTTGTTTTAAGAAGCTACTTATTAGCCTTGTATTTAATGGAACAAATCATTCAATAAGTCATTTGAGAGAACAGAATTGTAGCCAATTTGAAATGGAAGTGCTCTCCAGCTCACTCATCTTTTCCCCCTGGTTTGATAGAGGATATGCTGAAGTCCAGCCAGCCTTGTTTTCTTGCCCAGATTCCAACAGTATCTTCGTGACCTTGCTGGGTCTGGGACACAGATGGTCCAGCTGCCAATACAGTCCTTTTTTCCCTGCACCTGGCTGAATATGGCCAGGAAGGAACTGAATATTGTTGACTCATCACTTTAAAACAAGTAACTGTTATTGAACTCAATATAATTTTTCTTTAATTAACAAATGCAGGATGTTCATCATTTTCCATGTCAGAGCTTCCTTTTATATGGTAAAAAATTGTACACTAGTGTATTTTGGAAGATGGGCTTTTCATTTTCCATTCTTTTAACACAGTCACATTTTATTTGGTTCTCTTGAATGTCAGGATGGTAGATTGTTCACGTTAGCTCTTTTTTTCCCTCAGGAAACATCTCTGGCATACCTAATGAGACAGTGGAGCCATCTGGGAGGTTAATGAAGATGTACTACATGAGACATTTACTTGTTACTCTTAGCTGTTTAGCAAGCATCTCCCCCATAGAAACAAAAGGCTGGCTTTTGGACTGACAGAGCTATGAAGGGTATATAGGAAAAAGGATGATAGTATATTTGGGGGAGGGGCAGAAAACACTGAAATTGATAGAAACTCTTGCATTTAAATAAGCACTATAAATATTACAGCTGATTCACATGGAAGCTAGAAAGTAAGAGTTAAGATGAATTCATTTTGGAAACAAATTTGAAACTAAATTGATAAATACTGCATTTCCCCCATAAACAAACACATAGAATGTGCATGTTTCCCATTTGTATATTCTTAGTTGAAGATAAAAATAGACTATTGGAAATTGGGAATATTAAGTCTGTGACAAGGAGTGAGATGCAATAGGTATTTTGTAGTTTTGAAATATACCTTCTGTCTTAAACATACATGAGCCTGATAAAAATCACCCATGACAATGTTTTATAAGTTAATAGCAATACAAAATAAAAAAACTTTATTGCTGTTCATCTTGGTCAAGAGTGCCACTTAAATTAATATGAGAATTGTATATATTCCTCACCAATAAAATGGCTTTGTATAATTAAGGAAAATCTTTTGAAGCTTTGAATTTTTTATTTTTGGAGAAACAAAAAGTCATGGAATCCTTAGACCTTGGAAGGTGCCAAAAATATGTCACTTCATGGTATTTCTTTTAAAAAAATTTAAAATACAACTTTGTGTTAATTTCAGCTGTATGGCAAAATGAATCAGTTATACATATACAATATTCTTCTTCATATTCTTTTTCATTATGGTTTAATGGCAAGATACTGAATATAGTTTTCTGTTGTATATGGTAGGACTCTGTTGTTTATCCATTCTAGTTTGCATACGCTAATCCCAAACTCATAATCCATCCCTTCCTTACTCCCCCTCCTCCTTGGCAGCCACTCTACATCTGTGAGTCTGTTTCATTTGCTTAAAAGTTACAAGATAATTACAGTCATTTCTTTATGAAAATTAAGACATGAGAAATAAATTTGTCTATTTAAAAAGAGAGCCCTAATTACAGATTCCAAGGCAACTTACAAGTGTTTCCTGTATTAATCAAATATGTCATATTCAGTGGTATACATATTCTTCATATGTGTGAGTTCTTATGAAAATATGGCCAGTCTGAATTTTAAGATATAGAGTTTGAGTGCTAATTATAAAATATGTTAAATTCCATTATGGTTTGTCATAGGATATTGAATATAGTTCCTTGTGAGTAGGACCTTGTTGTTTATCCATTCTGTATATGATACTTTGTATCTGCTAAACATGAACTCCCAATCCTTTCCTCTCATACTGTTCATGATATTTCTAATTGATTTATTATTGAGAAATCTTTATATTAAAGAAAGAGTAAAACTTGGACTCAGTTCTTTGAGTTGACGCTATGAAGGAATACCATGTTTCCTTTAGTCTTCTGTGGTAGTCACAGAACTTTGGATTAGAATAGCCCAGTTGTTATATTTTTGTTATGTTTCTATATACTGGCTTACTTGGAACTACCATAGAACAATTGCTTTAAAAGTTTTTTTACAAAAAACAAACAAAAAAAAAGGTTTTTTACAGGACACACAGGAAGATATTTTGTATTGTGGCACATCTGTACTTATTTGATAGATGTATATTAAATATTGTCTTATGACAAATACCCACTTTTTCTACATGCATGATGTTCTGACATTTCCTCTTCTGTTCATCCTGTTGGAGGAAAAAAAAAACAAAAAAAACACAACACTGGTTATGACCTGCTAAGTTGCAGTCTGAAAAACTGCTATAAAGGTTCCTCCATATATTTTTGGGGGGAGGGAAGGCAGAGGAATTAGAGATCCAATTGCCAACATCCACTGGATCATGGAAAAAGCAAGAAAGTTCCAGAAAAACATCTATTTCTGCTTTATTGACTATGCCAAAGCCTTTGACTGTGTGGATCACAATAAACTGTGGAAAATTCTGAAAGAGATGGGAATACCAGAGCACCTGACCTGCCTCTTGAGAAATCTGTATGCAGGTCAG
>SJYX01001952.1:0-21494 GCA_006410675.1 Oreotragus oreotragus
CCCCCCACCCCTGCTTTCTCTTTACCAGGCCTTCACTTCCATTTATTTTTTTCCACATCTCAGCTCTTATACACAGGTCTTCCCCTGGACTCAGTCCTAAACCCACGTCTGTAAATCTCCCCCCCTCACTTCCCCCTCTTCCCAGTCTCCTTCCCTTTCTTCCTCCCTTCCTACCCTGGTAAAGTTCAAGACTTCAAACTCCATGTCTCCCCACCCTTTCTGCTGAGTGCCAGCTATGAGTTTCCAATGCCTGCAAGACTCTTTTCATATAGATGGTCCCCTAATGCATGACATTCAAACCATTCCACACTGGACCTAGCATCCTTCTCCACAACCTACTGGACACAGGGATGTGCTGGGGTAGGCTCCAACCACCTCATGCTCTGATTGGTACCTCTCTTCTCAACTCCACATGTAGTGAGTGACACCATCCTGGTAGGCAGAAATCAGCTTTGGTGAAAGTGTCTACGATGTGAAAATTGGCAAATGGCCCCTCTCCGGATTATTCCTCCACATTCCACTCAGTGCCACTGCCTAACGCAAACCATCATTGGTGTGCATCTGGACTATTGCAGTTATTTCAATTGCAGTTGCTCCCTGTGACTTCCATCATTGATCATACAATCTGTCCTCACAGCCACAGGATTCTACCCCTTATAATAGAGTTTTGCACCTTCAATTCTGCTTCCATATCTCACTATTTTGTAAGAAATTAAGTCCAAAACACCGGAGAAGGCAATGGCACCCCACTCCAGTACTCTTGCCTGGAAAATCCCATGGACGGAGGAGCCTGGTGGGCTGCAGTCCATGGGGGTCGCTAAGAGTCGGACACGGCTGAGCGAATCACTTTCACTTTTCACTTGCATGCACTGGAGAAGGAAATGGCAACCCACTCCAGTGTTCTTGCCTGGAGAATCCCAGGGAAAGGGAAGCCTGGTGGGCTGCCGTCTATGGGGTCACATAGAGTCGGACACGACTGAAGTGACTTAGCAGCAGCAGCAGCAAGTCCAAAACACAGTAGATTATCTTGTGTTCCCAGAACAAGAGAAGTACCTGAACATGTACATGTGTGGATTTCTCTTATATTCCCTTAACTTCAAATGTTCTTACTCTCATCACCCTCATCTCAAGGTCCACTCAGCTGAGAAGTCCCCATCCTGATTCCCCCCAGGAAGAAATAACCCTTCTTTCCTTTGTGCCTACATAACCTTGTTTGATCACAATTTCTTCTTCCCTCCTAAGCTTCAGTGTCTCGTGCATGAAACTTGGCAAGCCATTGATGTCACTTCCATCTTTTTTTAAAACCTCCTTTTGCTCTGAACTGATGGAGATTCCATGTTCCTTTCAACCATGGATTTCCTTCATTTTGCTTTCCTAAACCAATTTAATTATTCCTCAAACCATAAGCATTTACAGAGTTAAGAATGCCTGGTCTGTCTCTCACAATCATGCAAGATGAAAGGATATTTAACCCCAGGCTGGGTGTTCCAAGTGTCTGCAATTAAGTGAATCTTTCTTCCTCCTGTTGGTTGACTCTGTGATTAAAAAAGAAAATGATTTCATTAGAGATAATTTAGTTGACATTTCTGCTTTGGTTCAACTTGAAGTTGCAACGGCTTCCGCTGCCCTGGCATGATTTAGCATGCAGTGACATCAAGAAACAAGGAATGGGAATGCCCTCAATGTATTTGAGTCACGGGTGAAACATGGAGTGAGCAGAAAGAGACAGGGGCCCAGAGGAGGTTTGGTTTGTCATAAACACCCATGGGGAGCCACTGTAGCTTCTGGCTGGCTGGAGAGGTTGTACGGTTTCCCATTATCCTTCCTTCTTCAGCTTTACTTCCCTTTACCTCTTCATTGCCCACGTCTAAGGCAGCTGAAGCAGCATCCTCTTAATTATGTACCAGAATTCAGTATTGTGCAATCGCAAAAGAAGATATTCACAGTCGTAGGGTCATAAGTTGCTTTTCAGTTGCTCAGTCGTGTCCAACTCTTTATTTCCCCCTGGACTGCAGCACGCCAGGCCTCCCTGTCCATCACCAGCTCCCAAAGTTTGCTCAAACTCATGTCCATTGAGTCAGTGATGCCATCCAATCATCTCATCTTCTGTCACCTGCTTCTCCTCTGCCCTCAGTCTTTCCCAGCATCAGGGTCTTTTCCAACGAGTCAGCTCTTTGCATTAGGTGGGCAAAGCATCAGAGCTTTAGCTTCAGCATCAGTCCTTCCAGTGAATATTCAGGATTGATTTCCTTTAGGATTGACTGGTTTGATTTCCTTGCTTTCCAAAGGACTTTTAAGAGTCTTCTCCAACACCACAGTTCAAAAGCATCAATTTTTCGGCACTCCATCTTTTTTATGATCCAGCTCTCACATCAGCATTTGACTACTGGAAAAACCATAGCTTTGACTGTATTGACCTTTGTAGGCAGTGTATGAGATAAAAATGAAGAAAAGGAGGCGACACAGGCTCTGGAGTCAGATGGAGTAAACGTGCTGTCATTCTGAGACCCATGGAAGGAAGGAAACTTGGCCATAGTTTTTGGATTTCTGCTCTCCCCTCTGCTGGGGTAGAAGGGTGAGGAGCTTACACGCTGCAGCCACACAGGTGAGAAGATGCTCTCCTCAGGTGGGCATGCACCATCTCCCTTCCAGACTCCCCAGGGATGTCAGGACCTGGGTCACTCCACTCGCTTTAACACCCTCACCGGCGACACTAACATTTATTTTGTCTTTCGGTGACTGGCGATCCCAGTCTACCTTGAATAAAATGTACTAATCAGTAGAAAGATCCATGTTTGGATAATGCTACTTTCTCTAGGGGAGAAAAGTGAAAGAGAAAGTGTTAGTTACTCAGTCACATCTGACTCTTTGTGACCCCATGGACTACAGCCTGGTGGAATTCTCCAGGCAAGAATACTGGAGTGGGTTGCCATGCCCTTCTCCAGAGGATCTTCCCGACCCAGGGACTGAACCCAGGCCTCCTGCATTGCAGGCAGATTCTTTACTGTCTGAGCCATCAGGGAAACTTAAATTCTCTTATGTAAGAAGAAAGATAACTTTTTATTAATAGAAACTTATNAATTCTCCAGGCAAGAATACTGGAGTGGGTTGCCATGCCCTTCTCCAGAGGATCTTCCCGACCCAGGGACTGAACCCAGGCCTCCTGCATTGCAGGCAGATTCTTTACTGTCTGAGCCATCAGGGAAACTTAAATTCTCTTATGTAAGAAGAAAGATAACTTTTTATTAATAGAAACTTATAAACCTGAAAATCCATATGGCTTCTACCAAATCACCTAGATCCATTCTTAAAAATTAATAGATCTCCACCAAATAAAATGATATTAGTATTTCTAAGCCTGAATATCTATTTGCTGTCATCTTTTATATCTGGGACCTTTGAACTTTTATACAGAACAGTTACAATAGCACTATACATTTATATAATGTTCTTCTCTCAAGAAATAACATTCTGCCAAGGAATAACATTGTCCACCTCAGCCTCAATTTTTGTCCTGCTCTTTGAACTGAGAAAAACACAATATTACCTAATAGCCTATAAACGGTGCCTCTTCTCTGGGAGAGGCAAAAACATTTTCAATAAGTACTAGAAAGGGAAAAAATGGCAAAAGGCACAGACCTGAAAAGATGTCCCCACAGTTTTTCTTTGGGGTACTTACCCTTTTTAAAATTTATATTGGAGTATAGTTGCTCTACAATGCTGTGTCAGTCTCTACTGTACAGCAAAATCAATCAGCCATCCATTCACATGTGTCTCCTCCCTTTTGGACTTCCTTTCCATTCAAGTCACCACAGTGCATTAAGCAGAGTTCCCTGTGCTACACAGTATGTTCTATATAGTTCTATATAGTTAGTTACTCTATAGAGAGTATCAACAATATATATGTGTCAATCCATATCTCCCAATTCCTCCCACTTTCCCCCTTTTCCCTTTGGTATCCATATATTTGTTCTCTGTATTTGTGTCTCTGTTTTGCAAATAAGATTATCCATACCATCTTTATAGATCCGATATCAGTCAGTTCAGTCGCTCAGTTATGTCTGACTCTTTGAGACCCCATGAATCACAGCCTGCAAGGCCTCCCTGTCCATCACCATTCCTGGAATTCACTCAGACTCACGTCCATAGAGTCGGTGATGCCATCCAGCCATCTCATCCTCGGTCGTCCCCTTCTTCTCCTGCCCCCAATCCCTCCCAGCATCAGAGTCTTTTCCAATGAGTCAACTCTTCGCATGAGGTGGCCAAAGTACTGGAGTTTCAGCTTCAGCATCATTCCTTCCAAAGAAATCCCAGGGCTGATTTCCTTCAGAATGGACTGGTTGGATCTCCTTGTAGTCCAAGGGACTCTCAAGAGTCTTCTCCAACACCACAGTTCAAAAAGCATCAATATATATGCCTTAATATATGATATTTTCTCTGTCTGTCTTACTTCACTCTGTGTGACAGTCTCTACATATATCTGCAAATGGCACTATTTCATTCCTTCCTATGGCTGAGTAATATTCCGTTGTATATATGCACCACATCTTCCTTATCCATTCATCTGCTGATGGACATTTAGGTTGCTTCCAGGTCCTGACCATTGTATGTATCAGGGCACTTACTCTTTTTTTTTTTTTTTTTTTGGAATTTATTTATTTATTTACTCTTAAATAAGACAACACGCTGAAGTCACCTTCCTGATGTCCTGAAGAAAGAAGGGTCCCACCTTCTCTTGAGTAACCCTCCACCTGTGACCCAGAGAGCATCCTTTGTCATCCTGAACCTCTCCTCCACCAACACCTCCTTCCCTCCCCTTCCAACAACCACAGCTCTTCTACAGCCTGAAAAACCCAGTGACTGATCCTCTCGCTTTCCTGGAAACCTCCTTCTCTCTCTCCATCCTTCCATCATTCTTCATTACCAAACATGACTTTTTAGAATAAAAATCTATTTCATCATCACCCATCCACTCACTTTGAAATCTTTCCCCACCTGGCTTAGGGTCTACCAAACTGTTTTCCTATTTTTATTGCTTTCACAAAAGTCAACAAGGACCTCCTTTTGCCACAGAAATAAGCTTTCTTCCTAACTTCTCAAGGCATGTACAATGGGGGCGCCTGCTTCTCCCCTTGCGCCCCTGACACACCGCCCTTCCCTCAGCTCCAGGACACCCCCTGTCCTTCTCATGCTGCTCTCTGCTGGGGTCCTTAGCTGTGCACTAACGATGCTGCGTTCCCAGGGCTGAATTCTGAGCCCCTGACAACTCTTCTTTCTCTCAGTCTCCTTCCCAAAGAGACTCAGTTACTTGCTCCGTTCACTGAATTCTCATTGCTAGGACTGCTCTCCCCAGCACCTACCTTACCTCTCCAAACGCCTCAGAATTCCACTTAGATTTTCTGCCATCAACTCAAATTCAACATATCCAGTGAGAAATGATCACATGCTGGAACAGATCCCAGAGAACTGAGGCTGCTTGTCAGCGTCTCCACTTTTACGACTCATGTGCCTTGCCTGGATTAAGCTTTCTGAATATCTACATCTGCAACATGAGAGTCAAAATATCTTTCCTGGCTGGTCCAGAGGGTTGTTGTGACGGTCAAATGGTTTTTACACCTACTGAATGCTATAAATGCCTAAGGCAGAGTCTTGTCAATTCTCCTGCCTCCCCCATTGCTCTAAGGAGCCCTTCCTCAGCCTCAGAATCAGTGCCTTCTCTTCCATGTTCTCCCTTCTCGGCACCTCCAGATGCATCCCCAAGTCCTGCAACTCCCCTTCGAGGCATCCATCCTTCTCATTCTTTCGGCCCAGACCTTCATCCCCCAGTACTGGGTTGACCCAATAATTTATTCTGTAAGGTGGTACGGAAAAACCCAAACTTTCTGGTCAACCCAATACTTGCTTTCTGCAACAGTTTCCTAATTCAGACATTTCCCCCTTTTTCTCTTCTCTATCCATTCTGCTACCCACTCACCCCCACAACAACCTTTCTAAGTTTTAACTCCCACAACATCTCTTCCCATTTCCTAAACTGATAATGGTCCCCACTCTGCCCAGGAAAATATCCAAACTCTCCTGGCTGACTTTCAATTCCTCTGGAACATAACCTTTTCTCTCCAATCAAAAGGATCTCCAACAAATCCAAAACCAGAACCCATGACTCCTAAATGTAAACGCCATGTCTCCCCTCAAGGCTGAAAGCTCCGTGCAAATATACCTACATTAAAAAAACATGTCTTCAATTTATTTTGTGTAACCCACACTGCGTAGTCCACAGTGCATGTGGTGTTGGATCCAACTTGCGCTGAAAACACTAAGCAGGGTAATATGATCACGAAAGCATATAAAATGAAATCCACTTCAGTTTCAATAATAACATCATCCAGCCCCACACTGGGGAGCCAGGCCCAGGGCCAAACCAAAAAAATGAGCAACAAAAGTCAGTGTATTAGTTGGAGGTTTTAGCACAGTAAGACTGATCTAGAAACATATCCTGAGGCCCAGTTAACAAAACTTTATGGTGGGAGGAAAAAACAAAACAAAACATGGATGATTCCCAGTGTCTAAATCATGAGCAGGAAACCAAAAGAATCTGACATGTCTGTACAGTGTAAAGACAGAAGAAGCCTCGATCCCTAAACAGGTGAACCAAGTCAGATCCGCTTCACGCCAGTGTCCTTTCCAGGGGCACAGAAATCTTCCTGTTTAGGGCCAATGACCCATCTGCCAGAGGACAGCGGTTCTAATAAATCCACCAGGCACTAAGAGCATGAAACTCTGGTACCAGGCATCAATCAGATCCCCCAACTCCACAGGGAAGGCCAATGATGGTCCAGTGCAGAGGCCACAGGAGTGTGGCAGGCTCAGGAGCCATGGGCTGGCTTTCCAAGTCACCCTCTCTTCCCAGAGACCACGAGGAGGCCACCAGATCTGTTCAGTGGGAAGATCTGGACAGGAGCGCGTCCAAGAGAAGGCTTACCTCTAGAGCTGCTATAATTGGTGAATTCTGGAGTCAGAGAAGCCTCAGGCAGTGTCCTTTCTTATTAGCTCATGGAAATCATGTGGGGGAGGGGGTCAAAGACAAACAGTGACACCATGCAGAGTTTCATGGAATATTCTGGTTAATTTTCTTTTCAAGATGGATGGTATTTTCATTAACTCAATCCAATGGATGGAGTAGCCTGGTGGGCTGCAGTCCATGGGGTCGCTAACAGTCGGACAGACTGAGCGACTTCACTTTCACTTTTCTCTTTCATGCATTGGAGAAGGAAATGGCAACCCACTCCAGTATTCTTGCCTGGAGAATCCCAGGGATGGGGGGAGCCTGGTGGGCTGCCGTCTATGGGGTCACACAGAGTCGGACACGACTGAAGTGACTTAGCAGCAGCAGGCACTGGTGGGGGTGCCCATGATACATCAGTAAACAAAACAGACATGGTACTTAATATACTGAGGAGGCAGGCAATGAACCAGAAAGTGACGAAGGGAACTGCAGACAGTGATAAGTGAAATGCAGAACTCTTAACAGGCTGGAAAGGATGCAGAATCCATGTAGGTGGTCAGGGAGCTGAGGGAGGCAGTCAGTGGAGGCCATGGGACAAGGATACGTCTCCATCGCCTTCTCACCACCTTCCCCTGGCTCCTGGAGTTGGAAGCCACCTCTCAGCCAGAGCTCTGTCTCCACTCCTGCCCGGCACAAATAGTACGTTGCCTCTTTACTCCTTCGTGAAGCCTGGCACCATCGTAACAAAGCAATGCCTCCATACCCACACGTGGTTAAGGATGTATGAACATGTGAGCTCTTTTCTGGTTATTTCATTTCATGAAAAAGCATGCTTTTGGAATACTTGACCTGATCAGAAATGGACCCTAAAACAACACATGACCCCTTTCATTTTTTTTTCCTGGAGATCTTGTATGATTTCTGAACACATGTCCATGACGCTCAGTGGCTCTGTACGGAGTGTTCACTGTGGACACATTTGTTCTCAGCATTCGTGGGTCACACTCACCTCTCACTGACCTGTGCATGATACAGCCAGAGGGCAGGCCAGCTGCTCACTAGAAAAACATCTGTTTGCCAGGAGTTGACACGAGGGAAAACAGGCCCCTAGGACTTGCATCCCTTGCAAAGGCTTTACACCCGGTGAGAAATGAGGGCCAACAAGCTTGCTCTCCCGGCCTTACTTTCTCATTCCTGCATCAACGCAGAATACTTCATGAATAATTTTTATCCATCACTTCAGACTAGCACTTAGGATGGAGGGGTTTGTTTCTTTTATTCGAATTTATGCACAGAGGAGGGAAAGATCACTTGACATGGACCCATGTTTCTCCTACGTTTGACACCCTAAGCCTGTGCTGCAGGGAATTAGACCCAGATTAGAATTTTGGGTCCATGGAAATTGTTCTCACTGTTTGGAAGTGGGTGTATAACACTGTGGGCTTTTCAGGGGGCTCAGTGGTACAAGAGTCTGCCTGTCAATGCAGGAGACGCAGGACACCCTGGTTTCAGTCTTTGGGTCAGGAAGATCCCCTAGAGAAGGAAATGGCAACCCACTCTAGTACTCTTGCCTGGAGAATCCCACGGACAGAGGAGCCTGGTGGGCTACAGTCCATGGGGTGGCAAGAGTCGGACTGAGCAATGCCTCAGCCCAGCTGCCTAACTCTCATTCTTACTGTTCTCTCTGATCCAGGTGCTTAATGGAAAATGATTGGTACAGGTCTTCTATTTCCACTTTGCATCTGCAGCTATTGTTTTAATTAGTTTGTGCGCTGGCGGGCTGGCCCTTTGTTGTGGCCTGCCCTGGGGCATGGGGGCCTGCAGAGGGGTCTTCTGTTGGAATGTGGGTCTTAATGAGCCATTTCAGAAAGACAGCCTTCTGCCGAGCAGGGAACCAGAGCACCACCCGAGATGCCCCCAGGAGAGGATGGCTCATGAATTTCTAAGGTTGCCTTCCTCATTTGCATTTAAACATAACTCCCGAAGAAGAACAATTTCACCAGTGATTTTCTGAGCTGGCACGTGAGGGAGTTTAGAGGTTGAATATGTACAAATTATGTTAATACAACAGAGGTAAATGAAAGTCAAGAGCATTGTCATGTAAAACATATACCTGTTACCTAAATGCCTATTTTCTACCAAAGGTTGCTCCCCTCTACCCGGCCCCCACCTTTTAGGTGAAGTGTGATGGAAAGGTTTTAAAGCAAGTGAACCTTTAAAATTCCTATTTGATTAAAACCATCTGAAGAGTCCTCCCATTCCTGTAATCCGGGCTTCAGAAACCTTAACAAGAGGGAAGATGGTACCTGGTGACTCCGTACAATGCCTCGAAACCAGTCTAACTTAACACCTGTGTGTACGCCACTAAGTGTACTCCAGCTCAAAAGTGAGCCCGGTGCTGAGCCATTCTGACATTGACTGCATGACAGCCACAGACTCTGTACCCAAACACTGGCGGATAAGAAGCTAAGTGCAGTGATGGAAGGCGCCTGGCTACAAGCAGGCATCATCACAGCCCCAATCCACAGATAGAGAGCCTGCTCGCCTTCACCACTGGGGCACTCCGTCATTCATCTGATACCACCTCGTCCAGGTCTGACCACCTTTTGTCTCTCTGACTAGGGAAAAAGGGAAACATTCTGTCAGTGCTGCCCCTGCGACAGTGAAGGGTCTCTTGTTGAGCATGAAGTAATTCAGAAGCTGACACTGGTGATCACGCTGCAGGGCTGAAAGGTTATGGAGTGGGATCTGTTTGAGCCCTTTCTTCCCGTCCACCCACTGGGTGCTGATGGAGACCATGGACACCTCACTTTCCACGCTGTGATACGACACATGTATGAAGCCATCCCAGGGCCAGCAATGATGCAGCCCTGTGATGATGTGGTGGCATGGAGGAGTCCCGTCAGCAGGCTGTAATTCAAGGTCATTAATGATGTGCTTCCTGAAATACACAGCTTCAACCACTAAGAGGGTGCTACGAAGACTGTCCACTTTGTTTGGAACTTAAAATAACCAAAAGGACCTGCGGTGTGTGAGCCAACCATGAAGCCTGCCAACCTGGAGCGCTTCTTTAACCTGGGACTGGCATTCGCCTGCCCTTACTTTTCGGTCAACTTGATTTTCAGTCTTGCCAAGCTCTGTGGGTTTCTTATCTTGACAGCAGTTAGGCTAGGGAGCACGATGTGGAGTTTGAAGCCAGAATCCACTCAGACTCACTGAATTACTCCTTTTAACCCCAATGAATTGGGGGAAGAATTGGGTCTTCTCCAGTATCACACAAAGGAGGAAAAAAAAAAACCTCAATAATCTATCTAAATTATCCAAGTGTCTGAACAATTTTACTTGGGTAAGACACTGATGCTAGGGAAAATTGAGGGCAAGAGAAGGGGGTGACAGAGGATGAGGCGCTTGTATGGCATCACTGACTCAATAGACCTAAGTTTGAGGAAACTCAGCGAGACAGCAATGGACAGAGAAGCCTGGCATGCTGCAATTCATAAGGTCGCAGAGAGTCAGATATGACTTAGCAGCTGAACAACAACCACCACAAGATATTCCTAGAAGTGAAAGTGCTTGTCGCTCAGCCGTGTCTGACTCTGGGACCCCATGGACTGCAGCCCACCAGGCTCCTCTGTCCATGGAATTCTCCAGGCAAGAATACTGGAGTGGGTAGCCATTCCCTTCTCCTAGGGATCTTTCCGACCCAAGGATCAAACCCAGGTTTCTTGCATTGCAAGCAGATTCTTTACTGTCTGAGCCACCAGGGAAGCCCAAGATATACCTAGACAGTATCCTAAAGAGCAAAGACATCATTTTGCCACAAAAGTCTGTATAAGGAAAGGTATGGTTTTCCTAGTCGTCATGTATGGATGTGAATGCGGACCATAAAGGAGGCTGAGTGTCAAAGAATTGATGTTTTTGAACTGTGGTGCTGGAGAAGACTCTTGAGAGTCCCTCGATGCAGGGAGATCAAACCAATCAATCCTAAAGGAAATCGCTCCTGAATATTCGTTGGAAGGACTGATGCTGAAGCTGAAGCTTCAACACTTTGGCCATCTGATGCAAAGCGCTGACTCATTGGAAAAGATTCTGATTCCGGGAAAGACTGAAGGCAAAAGGAGAAGGGACGCAGAGGAGGAGATGGTTAGATAGCATCACCAGCTCAGTGGACATGAACTTGAGCAAACTCTGGGAGACAGTGAAGGACGTGGAAGTCTGGTGTGCTGCAGCCATGGGGTCTCAAAGAGTTGGTCACAACTTAGGGACTGAACAACGACACAACAAAAGATACACCTGCTTCTAAAATATGAATCACAATGTCAGGGAAGTCTTCTGACTTCAAATCAATGGATGCCAACGTGGACCACGGGAATATATTTGTAAACTCATTATCTGTAAACCAAGACACTGACTTTGGCATTTTGCTAATTAGTGAGAATAAAATGGAGAAACTGTTTAGGAAATCTGGATATTCATACACCCTGCATCCTTAAAGCACACTCCTGGGCTAGGAGTGAGAGGCACGTGAGTTTCCATTTTATTATAAGACCTTTGGAACCCAGCTGGCTAAGGTAGGATAAGTGCTTTCATGAGCACTTGTGGCCACCACCCTTCCTGCCAATAGCTTTCCTCCCCTCTTTTTTTTTTTTTTGCCAAGCCACCCTAGATTATAAAAGTGACGCATCAAAGAAGATCTCACTAAACTGTGGAAAAGCACAGCCAGGGAGACGGAGAGCTAAAACATAGAAAACGGAGCTAAGAAACAGATTCTGAAAGCAGTATTCTACTGGTAAGAAGGACCAAGAAGGTGACAGATGGACCCAGGTTCATACAACCAGCCCAGGGCTGCGGCAGGATATTTTACTATCCTGGTGACCACCCAGGGCTTTTGCACACAGTTTACTGCACTGTAAGAGGAGGTTAATAAGAACTCTTCTTCAAAATCAAATTCTATTATTAGATATGGATTTCTGGTGGGAATACTTTAGAAATTAGAAAGGATTTTCAATTTAAATTAAATATCTAATTATGCCTCCAAGAATTCATACCTCAATAGGAATCTGTTTTACTTCACCCTTTTATATAAAAAAAAATTTTTGCTTTTCTCTTTCTGCTCATAAATTAAGAGTTCTGTGCAAAATGATTCATTTTCATCTCTGATTAAAATGCAGCCTATTAAAATAGGTTTGGGGATTAGAATCTGAGGTCCAGGGATTCAACGAAATTGTAGGGACTAGTTCCTGGATGTACACACATGTATTTTTCCAGGAAAATGTTCTTAGCATTTATCAGATTTTCAAATGGATCTAGGACTTTCCCCAAAGATGAATAACTTCTGTTCCAGAGAGGGCTGAGGTTTTGGCAAAAGTAAGGAATCCGCACTCCGGAATCTTGTTTCTCTCAATAGCTTCTAAATCTCTTTGATTCGCGCAATTGCTTTTAAATTCACAAAGGAAATCCATAAGACCTACAAAGAAAAGTCAACTCCAGCTCTCACTGGAAGGGAAACGGGCAGGAACTGATGAATTCTGCAGTGATGAAAATTTAATATACAACTTTTTACTTCATTTCAGGTAGCCTGAATTTCAGATTGGATAGTGTCAGCAGAGAAACCATTTCTTTCCCTTTTTTACCCCCTTATCTCCTAGTCTTTTTACCTTAAAAAAGAAAGGCTTATATTTACTTGACTTGAATTTTCCTAGGGAGCTTTTTTCTTCTGAATTCAAGTGACTGGAACGGAAATTATTCCACCTGGGGAGAAGAGAAAGCTGAAAGCCAATTTAATATTGGTTTTCAAATACATGAAGGGTACTCAGACGAAGGATGATGGCCCAAGGAAATGGTCTTTGAACTAAACTATGAAGAATCTGAGTTTTGCTCTGAAGTTAAATTTCCTAGCATAAAGAGTTCATAACATTAAACTGAGAGACTTAGGACTGTTTTCGGAGACTTTCTGAATAGGATAGATTCTTTAAAAGTTTGGGATGGCTTGGATGTGGTCTTGTCTAATGTCAGGAGGGTGAATTTTGCCCCCCACAGTACCTTCCTGGCCTGTAAATGTAAGGATACGCCTGGTGTGTCGGAAGTTCCAACACTCACCCTGGAGGTCCAGAGTCACCTCTGTAACCTGGGCTGGACAGCTGCCAACCAATAAATCCCACACACTTGTCATCTTTCAGCCACTATTGCCCACTAGGGGCCTGCTTCTGTCTGAGGCTAGGGAGTGGGTATCCAATAGAGGGGAGAGTGCTGTTCCCCAGTTTTACCCCCAATCTCCAGCAAAGCCTTGGAGAACCTAAGTTTTCAAGGAAAACAGAAGTATTGGGTTGCCCAAAAAGTTTGTTTGGGTTTTTCTGTAAGATCGTACAGGCAACCAGAATGAACTTTTTGACCAAACCAAAAGATCTCAGGTGTGATAGTAGAAAACTGCATGAACATCAGTTTTGTTTAAATCCATATTTAATTTTTCAGCACATCTTTTTTCTTCTATTGGCAAAAAGCAGAGCCTGGCTCTGCTACTGAAACACCATCTCTCTGACTGGGTTGGTTTCTGCCTCTCTATTTCCTGGACAAGACTGTCCCCACTTAGAAGGAAGGAGATGTCTGCTGTCTTAGACCTTCAGATTGGCCTCAAAAGTCTTTATGTGAATCCCAAAGTGGACACCAAGGAGACACAAGGGTCTGGAAACTCTGATCAGCCCATCCTCACAGGCGCAGAGACCCTGAGTTGTTCAGGGAGCCTGGAAGACATCTGGTCAACTTCTGTCTACAATACTTGCCCCTCAGTCAAGGCTCCCAAAGTGGTTCACCCAGCTCCAGCCAGGATGCCCCCAGAAGGAGGAACCACTACTTTCAACCAAACCATCCAAAAGTTTGCCAGCTCTAAACAAGAGAAAGAGCTGGGCTGAAATCTGCCTCTTTCTCTTGTCCACATGTGTCCCTTCACACAAGTCTGTGCAATGTCACGCAAAGATCTAAATGCAGGACTTTCACCGGGCAATAAAGTCCAAGACAGCTGCAGTATACGTGCCTTCAGGTACAGGATTTCAGGGTTGCTTTGTTTTCATATTTTGTATGTTTTTTACTTGCTTCAGATGTAGTTGACTGTCACTTGCCGGCACCCTGGATTTTTTCTTATCCCCCTGCAAAGAGACCTCAAGTCAGCTAACGTGAGAAACTGGGAACGAAGAATCCTTATCCTGCTGTCTTACTGAAGGGGGTCTCCTTTTCAAAATAAAAGTCCAAAGGTTATTGCATGAGCCTGGACAGATTCCACTCTCAGCTTTCCATGGTCGCGATCACAGAATCTCAGGTTCAGGGGCAGAATTCCTATGAGGTTAGTGCTATCTCTTCTTTTCGGAAACAAAAGAACTTGAAAAACATGTCTGAGGATCCTTTGCAAGTGAAGACTCCTCACAGAACTCCGATCCACAGGAGAAATCTCAACCTGGTATGTTGTAGCTGCCTAGTGCAGAGCTGAAAACCCAGCAGAAACCAAAAGTGGCTCAGAAGTTCAGTATGGAAAACATATTTAGAAAGTGCTCACAGTATGGTTTTATTAACATTAGTAATATGGCAATATTAATGTGGTACTACGATTACATCAACATTGCATGCATCCTAAGTCACTTCAGTCATGTCCTGACACTCTGCGACCCCATGGACTGCAGCCCACCAGGCTCCTCTGTCCACAGGATTCTCCAGGCAAGAATACTGGAGTGGGTTGCTGTTTCCTTTCCAGGGATCTTCCCGACTCAAGGACTGAACCCGTGTCTCATATGTCTTGCACTGGCAGGTGGGTTCTTGACCACTAGTGCCATTTGGGAAGCCCACCTCAACATTACTTATCGATGAATAAAAATGTCAAAGTATCGACGAGAATAATATGAAGGGGAGAGTCACTGGCTTTTCCCCAACACACGGCCTGAGCAGCCAACATGGCAGATGAAAATCATCATCCAGAGGATGGGGGCATCCTCCTTCTCCTCCTGGAGGAGGACACAGCCCATGAGCCTGCGTGACACAGCCAGGAAGACATGAAGACCTGACGGGACCAAGGGTGGGTGTACAAGGCCTGAGAAAGGCTCCTCCAACTGGGAGAGACCAATTCAAGGAGGGAGGGAAGATACTTTAAGCTTCTCCAAAATCTGAAAAAAGCAGGGACTATCTGACTAACAAGCACATCTGTCTGCCTCCCTCCTGCTCTCAAAGACAAAGACTTGGGCTAAGTTATTTCTGAGTGACCCTGAGGCTCTCCAGGGCCTTTGCGCACACTAGGCGTTTCTCACACATGTATACCGAACGGACTGCATTTTCTCAAGGCCAGAGTCCCAGCTTGAGAACTAGCTCGTTTCAGTAAGAGGCGCCGTGTAAGGGGAGTCTCTGTAGATAAGAAGTAGGCTGGCTGGTCACAAGCTCAGAACAGCTGTGGGGCTGAGGCTGCATAAGACCAAATCAGGGAGAAGTCTCCTAAGCCATGAAAAGCCCCCGTTCAGAGTCCAATGGAGGAAAAAAAAAGCTCAGGATATTTTTAGGTTTTTCTATTCTTTATTTACAAAAATAAATGACTTCTTAGTTCTGCTATCTCTATATTAAATGTTTTCTTTCCTGCTGCAAATTCACTATTTCAACTCTGAGCATCACTAACAATTTGAATTCTGCCGAGCCAAGCAATGCAGATAATGCAAACGCTGTTCTGAGTATCGTATTGTGCTGTCTACACGTCTCGCCATCTGTGGTTTCCAACAACTACACTTCTTACCGTAATCAGGTGCCCTTAATTAAGTTTGTTTCTACCCAATTTTTTTTTATAATGTAAAAATTCCCAACAATCTCCTTGGTCTACGGCCCCATTATGGCTACAGCACACTACTCAACCCCAGGGACTGCTTAAGTTAATAGAGGATTGTGAGTTTCGCATTCATCGTCATGATGTTGCTTATGGAAATACATATTATGCTGTTTGCCTTCCCCTGCTGTTCCACAATCTCGTTTCAGCCTCGGGGGCTGCCGGGCACACCTGGCCCTTGTGCCAGGACAGAAGACGCAAGAAATGCCCTAACAGACACAATGTCATTGTTCTCGCTCCTCCGACTGCCGCTCTAATGACCCTCTGGCACAAACCTGCATGAGGTCGCAGTTAGAGATGGGGCACATCTCAGAGACAACTGGACCAGAAAGAAAGAAACGAAGAAAGGCAATGATTTCTCTCTCCCAAGAGGTGGCAATTTTTAGATTTCAAAGGAGTAACAGACAGACACGCTAAGAACTNCGACTCAAGGACTGAACCCGTGTCTCATATGTCTTGCACTGGCAGGTGGGTTCTTGACCACTAGTGCCATTTGGGAAGCCCACCTCAACATTACTTAACGATGAATAAAAATGTCAAAGTATCGACGAGAATAATATGAAGGGGAGAGTCACTGGCTTTTCCCCAACACACGGCCTGAGCAGCCAACATGGCAGATGAAAATCATCATCCAGAGGATGGGGGCATCCTCCTTCTCCTCCTGGAGGAGGACACAGCCCATGAGCCTGCGTGACACAGCCAGGAAGACATGAAGACCTGACGGGACCAAGGGTGGGTGTACAAGGCCTGAGAAAGGCTCCTCCAACTGGGAGAGACCAATTCAAGGAGGGAGGGAAGATACTTTAAGCTTCTCCAAAATCTGAAAAAAGCAGGGACTATCTGACTAACAAGCACATCTGTCTGCCTCCCTCCTGCTCTCAAAGACAAAGACTTGGGCTAAGTTATTTCTGAGTGACCCTGAGGCTCTCCAGGGCCTTTGCGCACACTAGGCGTTTCTCACACATGTATACCGAACGGACTGCATTTTCTCAAGGCCAGAGTCCCAGCTTGAGAACTAGCTCGTTTCAGTAAGAGGCGCCGTGTAAGGGGAGTCTCTGTAGATAAGAAGTAGGCTGGCTGGTCACAAGCTCAGAACAGCTGTGGGGCTGAGGCTGCATAAGACCAAATCAGGGAGAAGTCTCCTAAGCCATGAAAAGCCCCCGTTCAGAGTCCAATGGAGGAAAAAAAAAGCTCAGGGTATTTTTAGGTTTTTCTATTCTTTATTTACAAAAATAAATGACTTCTTAGTTCTGCTATCTCTATATTAAATGTTTTCTTTCCTGCTGCAAATTCACTATTTCAACTCTGAGCATCACTAACAATTTGAATTCTGCCGAGCCAAGCAATGCAGATAATGCAAACGCTGTTCTGAGTATCGTATTGTGCTGTCTACACGTCTCGCCATCTGTGGTTTCCAACAACTACACTTCTTACCGTAATCAGGTGCCCTTAATTAAGTTTGTTTCTACCCAATTTTTTTTTATAATGTAAAAATTCCCAACAATCTCCTTGGTCTACGGCCCCATTATGGCTACAGCACACTACTCAACCCCAGGGACTGCTTAAGTTAATAGAGGATTGTGAGTTTCGCATTCATCGTCATGATGTTGCTTATGGAAATACATATTATGCTGTTTGCCTTCCCCTGCTGTTCCACAATCTCGTTTCAGCCTCGGGGGCTGCCGGGCACACCTGGCCCTTGTGCCAGGACAGAAGACGCAAGAAATGCCCTAACAGACACAATGTCATTGTTCTCGCTCCTCCGACTGCCGCTCTAATGACCCTCTGGCACAAACCTGCATGAGGTCGCAGTTAGAGATGGGGCACATCTCAGAGACAACTGGACCAGAAAGAAAGAAACGAAGAAAGGCAATGATTTCTCTCTCCCAAGAGGTGGCAATTTTTAGATTTCAAAGGAGTAACAGACAGACACGCTAAGAACCGGACTGTGACAACCACTTTTCTTTTCCTGATTCCTTTAATGCCAGGTCTGTTGATCTGAACCATGAGACCATGTATTTTCCTCTTATTTAATACTCCCTGGGCAGCAATTACCTGGATCAATTATCTTTTATCCAGATTGATTCTATAAAAAATATCTTTTGGTCATGGTATTTTATTTACCAAAATATGTGTTGGCATAACACGTTTTTATAGTCATTCTAAGAGAACTTAAAGTAAGACAGTTATTGTTAAATTCTAGGAGTAGTTTCTTTAATTATAAAAGTAATTTACATTCATCATGAGAACAAAGTAAAAAAGAGTAAAAATATTAAATAATGTCACAGACCAAAATGATCTCCAGTAACAGTATTTATAAAATTGAGATCATCCCCTGCATGCTGTGTTACACACTTATTTTTCAATTAACATATTATAACATTTTCTCACGATGTAAGTGCTCTTCAAAACTGTCTTTTAATGTCACATAGGGCAAAGGAATTTTTTCCAATTCCTTGATGCATTAAATGAAACTATGACACACATTTCTGTAGATATCTTAAATTTCTTTACTCATGCTCAAAATTGCTCTGTAGAAAATTAACAATTTAAACCTCTGAAAGGATATGACAAGAATGTCTGCTCCCAATCCCTCACAGTCTTTAATTTTTTGCCAATGTGATGGGGGACAAGCTACGATACTGATATTTTCATTTGTGTTTTTCCATATTGCTTCTTAGACAGTTTGACACTGTCTTTTGTGAATGGGCTGCCCAGGACCTTTGCCCATCTTTCGTTTACAGCACTGGGTCTTTTCTTGCGTGTGTGTGCTTAGTTGCTCGGTGGTGTCCGACTCTTTGCAACCCCAAGGACTGTAGCCCACCAGGCTCCTTTGTCCATGATATTCTCCAGGCAAGAATACTGGAGTGGGTTGCCATGCCTTCCTCCAGGGGGTCTTCCCAACCCGGATTGAATCCAGGTCTCCCGCATTGCAGGTGTATTCTTTACCATCTGAGCCACCAGGAAAGCCTGTGGGTCTCTTCCTAATTCACACTTAACAGTCTTTTATGTTTTAAAGATATTCACAGGCTAAAAAATTGCCCCAGTTTGTCATTTGCCTTTAAATCTGAGATCATGTTTTAAAAAATCAAATGAATAGAAATCTTTATCTGTGCCATTTCCCAGGGGAGTTTCAAGGCATTATTGGAAATGGCTCCATTTATAATAATTAGATACAGGTAATGTTCTGAACTTGTCCATTGGCTGCTAACCACATAAAACAGAAAAGCACTTAACATCTTTTGGAAAAAAGAGAGCCTTGACAACTGTCGGAAGACATGCAGTGCCAATAGCTTCCGTTGCTCTTTGCCACTCATGAGATCAGGACCCAGCAGTATCCAAAAACCCCATTCTTACAGAAGGCTCTTTCGAAGCACGGGAGCCATATGCCAGCAGGCAAAGGCTGCCAGGCCAGTTGGCATCCTTTGGAATGCTGGCTGGAGTTTGAAGGAACCCAAGGAACACGAACTGAAAAGAATAAAGCACCCCAGTTTGAGCAACCACACTCACTGAACCACTTGAAATTCCTGAGTCTCATTCTGACACGTTAACTACAGGAAATATTCCTCAGGACTCTGTAGACCCAGGACACTGTTATTTACTAAAAATGTGTAGAAAACGTTCAAGGCAGAGCATTTAATTCAAAATGCAACTGAAAACGAGGCAATCAAGAAGAGAACCAAGATTAAAACTAATACAGAAAAAAAATCAGGACAGAAAAAAAAAACTTCCCAATTATANAAATGTGTAGAAAACGTTCAAGGCAGAGCATTTAATTCAAAATGCAACTGAAAACGAGGCAATCAAGAAGAGAACCAAGATTAAAACTAATACAGAAAAAAAATCAGGACAGAAAAAAAAAACTTCCCAATTATAAGTAGTCAGAGAAAGACCATATGATACCACTTATATGTAGAATCTTAAAAAATGATACAAATGAACTAAGGAAACAGAAACAGACTCACAGACTTGGAAAATGAACTTATGGGTGAGGGCAGAGAGGGACAGTCAGGGAGTTTGGTATGGACATGTACCCACTGCTATATTTAAAATGGATAACCAACAAGGACCTACTGTACAGCCTGGGGAACTCTGCTCTGCTCAATGTTATGTAACAATCTAAATGGGGAAAAATTTTTTGAAAAGCAATAGATACATGTATAACTGATTTTCTTTGCCGTACACCTGAAACTAATACAACGCTGTTAATCAACTATACTCCAACATAAAATAGAAAGTTAAAAAAAATAAAGTGTATGATAGGACTAAAAACATACTTCATAATTAAAGACAGGGGAGGATTTAACAGTGGAGGAAACAGAACATTCAGGGCTTCAGGAGTTAGGTTCCCTCTTCTACAATTACTCAGTTAATTACCACATACAAGTAATCTCCGTGACGGACAGGACATTATCATAGTATGTAAGCACTCATTCACACATAGGATCCCACAAACCCTTAATAAAGACAAAAATCTCAGGCCCTTAAAGAATTATTCATGTGCCTGTGGCTGATTAGAATTCAACCATAAGAGATTAGAAATGGACGAGAGGAAATCTAAGTTCTGCTTCATCAGATGAGCCTGGTACAGGTGGAGATTAACTTGCAGCGTTTCTTGAACAGGAAGTCAAGCCATCTGTCCCCATCCATCCCAGTGGCGGATGATGTACCTATTGAATTGAGCCTGCTCTTCACTTGGCCTGTTCCCTCCACTCTGCTGTGAGTGGTTTATAACGTTTCAGTCCTTCATATAAAGGATGCTTCCCACAGTTCTGCATCACCTGCGTCTTCCTTCATCTGCGTGTGCCTGCTCAGTCACTCAGTCAGGTCAGACTCTTTGTGACCCTACAGACTGTAGCCCACCAGGCTCCTCTGTCTGGAGGATTCTCCAGGAAAGCATACTGGAGTGGGCTGCCAGCCCTCCTTCAGGGGATCTTTCCAGCCCAGGGATCAAATCCACGTCTTCTGTGCCTCCTGCGTGGCAGGCAGATTCTTTAACCCTATCCAAGTTGGTACAATTCAGTTTTTCGCGGCTCACTCATGAATTATTTTTAAAGTCTTTGTTGTTATTAATATTAATATTACTAGTACCTGTGTGTTCGGTCGTTAATTGTGTCTGACTCTTGCCACCCCATGGACTGTAGCCCGCCAGGCTCCTCTGTCCATAGGTTCAGTTCAGTCGCTCAGTCGTGTCTGACTCTTTGAGACCCTGTGAACTGCAGTACGCCAGGCCTCCCTGTCTGACCTAAATCAAATCCTTCATGACTATACAGTGGAAGTGAGAAATAGATTTAAGGGACCAGATCTAAGAGACAGAGTGTCTGATGAACTTTGGACGGAGGTTCGTGACAAGACCATCCCCATGGAAAAGAAATGCAAAAAAGCAAAACGGCTGTCTGGGGAGGCCTTACAAATAGCTGTGAAAGGAAGAGAAGTGAAAAGCAAAGGAGAAAAGGAAAGATATAAGCATCTGAATGCAGAGTTCCAAAGAATAGTAAGGGGAGATAAGAAAGCTTTCCTCAGCAATCAATGCAAAGAAATAGAGGAAAACAACAGAATGGGAAAGACTAGAGATCTCTTCAAGAAAATTAGAGATACCAAGGGAACATTTCATGCAAAGATGGGCTCAATAAAGGACAGAAA